>CM040623.1:1256063-1755377 GCA_022817965.1 Solanum lycopersicoides
TAACAATCATTTAAATGGCTTTATTCCTGAAGAAATAGGTTACCTAAGGTCTCTTACTAAGCTATCTTTGGGTAGGAACTTTCTTAGTGGTTGTATTCCTGCTTCATTGGGGAATTTGAGCAACTTGTCTTTTTTGCTTCTTAATCATAATCAACTTTCTGGCTCTATTCCTGAAGAAATAGGTTACCTAAGGTCTCTTACTGTCCTACATTTGGGTAATAACTCTCTTACTGGTTCCATTCCATCTTCATTGGGGAATTTGAGCAACTTGTCTGGTTTGCTTCTTTATAATAATCAGCTTTCTGGCTCTATTCCTGAAGAAATAGGTTACCTAAGGTCTCTTACTAAGCTATCTTTGGGTAATAACTTTCTTAATGGATCTATTCCTGCATCATTGGGGAATTTGAACAACTTGTCTTTTTTGTTTCTTTATGAAAATCAGCTTTCTGGCTCTATTCCTGCTTCATTGGGGAATTTGAGCAACTTGTCTTTATTGACTCTTTATAATAATCAGCTTTCTGGCTCTATTCCTGCTTCATTAGGGAATTTGTGCAACTTGTTTGAATTGTATCTTCATAATAATCAACTTTCTGGCTCTATTCCAGCTTCATTAGGGAATCTGAACAACTTGTCTAGGTTGTATCTTTACAATAATCAACTTTCTGGTTCCATTCCTGCTTCATTAGGGAATTTGAGCAACTTGTTTGAATTGTATCTTCACAATAATCAACTTTCTGGCTCTATTCCTCAAGAAATAGGTTACGTAAGGTCTCTTAATGTCCTAGAATTGGGTAATAACTCTCTTAATGGCACCATTCCTTCTTCATTGGGGAATTTGAGAAATCTGCAAAATCTGTTTCTCAATGATAACAATCTCATTGGGGAAATTCCTTCATTTGTGTGCAATTTGACATCACTTGAAGTGTTGCATATGCCTAGAAACAATTTGAAGGGAAAAGTTCCGGAATGTTTGGGTAATATCAGCGGCCTTCAGGTTTTGTCGATGTCATCTAATAGTTTCAGTGGAGAGCTGCCTTCGTCTATTTCCAATTTAACATCACTACAAATACTTGAATTTGGCAGAAACAATCTGGAGGGAGTAATTCCACAAAGTTTTGGCAATCTTATCAGTGGCCTCCAGGTTTTTGATATGCAGAATAACAAACTTTCTGGGACTCTTCCAACAAATTTTAGCATTGGATGTTCACTTATAAGTCTTAACTTGCATGGCAACGAACTAGAGGATGAAATCCCTCGGTCTTTGGCCAATTGCAAAAAGCTGCAAGTTCTTGATTTAGGAGACAATCAGCTCAATGACACATTTCCCATGTGGTTGGGAACATTGCCAGAGCTGAGAGTTTTAAGGTTGACATCGAATAAATTGCATGGACCTATAAGATCATCAGGGGCTGAAATCATGTTTCCTGATCTTCGAATCATAGATCTCTCTTACAACGCCTTCTCGAAAGACTTACCAACGAGTATGTTTCAACAATTGAAAGGCATGAGGACTATTGATCAAACAATGAAGACACCAAGTTATAGAGGAGGTGGATTATACTACCAAGACTCGGTAGTTGTTGTAACAAAGGGATTGAAGCTTGAAGTTGTGAAAATTTTGTCTTTGTACACAGTTATAGATCTTTCAAACAACAAATTTGAAGGACATATTCCTGGTGTTCTGGGAGATCTCATTGCGATCCGAGTACTGAGTTTATCTCATAATCGATTGCAAGGTCAGATACCACCATCACTTGGAAGTTTATCCGTAGTGGAATCATTGGACCTTTCGTTTAACCAGCTTTCGGGAGAGATACCACAACAACTTGCTTCTCTTACATTTCTTGAATTCTTAAATCTCTCTCACAATTATCTCCAAGGATGCATTCCTCAAGGACCCCAATCTCATACCTTTGAGAACAGTTCATATGAAGGTAATGATGGATTACGTGGATACCCAGTTTCAAAAGGTTGTGGCAAAGATCCTGTGTCAGAGACAAACTATACAGTGTCTGCGCTAGAAGATCGAGAAAGCAATTCTGAATTTTTCAATGATTTTTGGAAAGCAGCTCTGATGGGCTATGGCAGTGGACTATGTATTGGCATATCCATAATATATATCTTGATCTCGACTGGAAATCTAAGATGGCTTGCAAGAATCATTGAAGAACTGGAACACAAAATTATCATGCAAAGGAGAAAGAAACAGCGAAGCCAAAGGAATTACAGAAGAAGAAATAATCGCTTCTAGACAAGTTACCAATACAGAAGGATTTGATTTCAAAACTTCAGGTATTCAAGCTAAGCTCTACACTAATCTTTTTTAGTTTATTCTAACAACTAATATATGGTTTTTGTTATCAACAAATACTTGATACAAATTGCTAGTAATCAGTTGGAAGCTGTGATATATAACAAAGGCTAAAAATTTATAGTTGTGTGACTCACTTTCTTATTTTTTCGAATTTTCAGGTGCCAAGAATAAGAAGATGTTGGAGTAATGGATTTGGTTCTTCCTATGTTGCAGCTTATGATGATGTATTTGATTTTTAGTTTTATAAGCTTTTCTTCAGTTGGGAAAATGTAATATTATGAATTTTGATGATATACAATAAACGTTGTATGTATTGAATGATGTGTATGCATTTCTTGGATAAATAATACTCACCTCAAAGAATCTTAGAGAGCTGAATTAATAGAGGAAGATATTTAGCGTGTGATAGAAGAAAGAGAACTTACAAGGAAGAATATGTAACGACCTTGGGCTTAACTGGTTAACTCACACCCAAAGCTAGTTATTGATGTGAGAAAGGCCATGTTTTATTTTTTGATATGGGGAGCCATGACGTACTGGTAAGGTTGTAGTGGATAAGGTAACTTTTCCTGTTAATGAGTTTAATCATCATAGCAGAGATGTGTTTAAAATTTCTGTTGTATTAGTTTGTAATATTTGGAGGTCTTAAATTGAACAGATGCACATCTGTTCGTGAAAGAGCATGACTATACTTATAAGTCATCTCTCAAGTTCTATAAATATAAGGACTCCTTAAGTAGCATAAGAAAATCTGAAGTATACTAAGGCATTGTTGGATCCTGAAGGGAATTGCTTGTAACCCCCTAAACAACATACGTTATATTGGTGGGGGGTAGAAGTACCCAGTGAAAAAAGCGAGGTTTGCATAGGTTTCTCTGGCCTCTGCGAACCACAATTATTAAACAAAATCCACACATACTAGCACATGAGAGTAAAAAATTTAAGGACGAGATGAAAGAAAGTCACGCCAAGATGGACTTTATCAAACAACAAATACATTGTTTGTAGCTTTTGGACAACCATTTATCACTCAAAGAAGATCAAGGATTGATGCATTACATCGCTCTTGGAACAAAATTATGTACATAAAACTTACAGGAATGATGTTTTGTGTGTGGTAAAACTCCATAAGGACTAGTCCCAGATACTGAGATCAAGGATTTCTAAGTGCAGCCAATCTCTTCTCCAGTTCATCGATCCCCGAACTGCCAGCACAAAAGCACAACAAAATGTACATGAGCGACTTACTGAGATCAAAGAGCATGAAAAAAGCATTTCATACTAATATGATACGATTATTTACAGGAAGAAAGAAAAATAGAAAAGCGAAACCGCAACATACTTTATCTATTAACGAGCAGTTCACTCAAGATGTCTAGTAATTTTGCTCGAGGATACAGTAGTACTTGAGTCAAAATTACATCATCATTTACCATTATTGCCTTGTAATAGCTCCTATTATGTATTCCGTTTTTAGTCTCTTAACTCTCCTTTTCAATTTTTTAAAGTAGCTCAGACAAAGTTGTGGTTTTAATTGTTTCACCAAATTGGTAAGTTTGAACCGCCGAGAGCTTGCTAAAGATTGCACTCAATTTGTTGAGCTTGGTGAGATGAAACTGATAGCTCAGATAAACGGATCCAACACCAAGATAGTCGAGTGAAGACTAGCACGGCTTTAACCTGGCTCGCAATTTCTAGCGAAGGACGCATGTTAGTGAAACCTAGCCTGGTAGGTTCTTTCTGTTTCGAATAACTGAGAAATATGTTGTTTCTAGCTTCAACACTTGGTGGATATTCGAGCCTCTTCCCACTATCCTTCTCCAATAAAATACCAAACTTAATTCACCAACAGAATTTGAACTCATGTTGTGTGCCTACCACACATTCTTCTTCGTTACACTACCTTTATTGTTAAACCAAAGCCCTATTAGCCTAGAATTTTTTTTTGGAACCTATGGTATCCGTGTCAGATTGCATGCACCTCGACTAATTTCACGAGATCCCTGTCAACTCCCACCACTATCATGTATCATGTCACTCTGTCCACCAAAACTAGAGAAGATGGGAAGAGATCACCTAGTGTTTTTGTCTCCGACGGGATTTGAACTTGAGACTTCAAGGTATTCAACCCACATCATTGACCAGTAGGCCACAACCTTGGGTGCACTTACTTATTTATTTATTTATTTACTATTGGCTCCATAGGTTTATCTCTCGAACAAGCATGTGAGTGAAGGAAAAGGGAAATAAAGTAAGAAAAAAAACCATATCAAAAGAAAATGAAGACGAACCTGCTTGATTCCTCAGTCCTTTTTCCAGCAATTGTTCCCTTGGGAGCCGCTGACAACTGTCCATATTAAAACACAGGATATTCAATTTTACACGGTAATTGTTGGAACCCAACTCCTTTCCTTCTTGTAAGTGAGAATACTGCTAGTTCCAATCTGAACCAATAATGAAAAACTAACCTGTGAGGCAACATCAATTCCAATTTCATCAAGGACCTGCAAAAATAAGACTGAGTTAATGTGCAAGAATCTGATAAGTAGGTGGGACCATGTCTATACAACTTTTTTCTATGGTAACGGTGAATGTGTATAGAAATTTAGTATATACATATTTTAATGCACTAAAATAATTGTTTGATTTCAAGCAAGAATATTCCACATTCAATCGTCATTCCATTTTCAATGAAAAGACATATGCAATATAAGGTGCAAAACTTCATCACCATTTGAATCTGAGATCCTAAATACACTACTGAACCTCTGAACAATTAAAAAGGTCCAAAATATACCCCGACGCAGCTTCCACCTTTAGAGCGAGGGACATATTTGGACCTTTTTTTATTCAGGAGTATATTTGAGATAAAATATAACGTTGGGGGCTTTTATGAGCTGATAGATTAGCGAACGACATATATAAGACAAATCACAAACATTACGGGCATTTTGCCATTTTCCGTAAAAAGAATCCAGAATAATACATTCTATAAAGAAGACATGATTATGAAGACACCCATAATGACAGCAATCAATACGTAATGGACATTTTCAATTACATCAACTACTAAGACAGCATAAAGTAAATACACATTGCTTGGTGCACGTCCACTAACTATTTTCAGTCATTACAAAATGGGGATTTTAAAAACATACCTGATTTGTCAAATCTTCAGTTTCCTCTTCTGCTTCGTCATCATCTATAGCATCATCTATGGCATCTGACATCATTTCAGTCTACATATACGAACACCGTATTATTGAGTTGACTTCTAATAATCTGAGTGGACATGAAGGAGCTATGATTTTATTTTACAATCAGTAGATAATGTGCAATCAGTCTTACCGTCATATCCAATTGAGCTGATTGCCTCTGGAAATCTTGCATCACCTTCGCTTGCTTTGCAGGGTCCATTTGCTGCATTGAGTCAACTGATAATAATTAAAATTTAGAAGGAATGATGGTGACTTCACATACAACACAAATTCCATGTTTTAATGAGTAATATGAAAATAAACAAAATAATGGAGGCAACAAGAAAAAGGAACAAAGAAAAGAGGAGTCGAGAAACACAAAAGGATCAAACTGCTAGTCCCAATATAACCCACGTCTTTAATTTATCCACAAGGACCTAAGAGGGTTCAAGAGAACAAGAAGTAGCGTCCCACCAACAACAATATACCTAGTGCAATCCCACTGAAGAGAACCAGTGAAGAGTGCAGGAACCCTCTCATCATGAGATCCATCTCCATGTATATGAAGATGAACACAACAACAACATACCTAGTGTAATCCCACAAATGGTGTCTGGGGAGGGTGGGGTGTACGCAAAGCTTACGCCTACCTTTGTGGGTAGAGAGGTTGTTTCTGATACACCATCGGCTAAGAAAGATAATTTTTCAAAGAAGTGCAAGCGTAAAAAAGTTACGATGAAATAATAAAGACAGAGAAGTTCTGACATCAAATAGTAAATAAAACCAAAGAACAAGAAACAACAATAGTAATAAAATAAAATTGGAGAATAAGATAATGCTAGCACAATAGAGATAATACTGGCAAGGGAGTAGATAGGTGCTCCAGGCTTGACCCACGCTCTACCATTGGAAAGGGAGAGATAGCTCGACTACATACTAACCATTTACCCTAATCTTTGACCTCCATGCTCTCCTTTCTAGGGTCATGTCCTCGTTAGCTCAAATGTGTCTTGTCGTGTCGAATCACCTCTCCCCAATTCTTCCTCGGCCTACCTCTCCTTAGACCTATCATTGTCAACCTCTCGCACCTCCTCATTGGGGCGTCTGTGTTTCTCTTCACAAGCCTAAACCATCTCAGACTCGCTTCCCGCATCGTATCCTGCATGGAGGCCATCCCACCTTGTCCCGTATATTTATTCCAAACCTTGTCCCTCCTAGTATGCCTAAACATTCATCTAAGCATCCTCATTTATGCTACCTTCACCATCTGAATGTGAGTTCTTGACTGGACAACACTCAACCCCGTACAACAAGGTTGGGCTAACAACCGCTCTATAGAACCTACCTTTAAGTCTTAGTGACACATTTTTATCCCATAGGACGCTAGGTCCGAGCTTCCATTTCATCCACCATGCTCCAATACGATGTGAGACAACCTCGTCGGTCTCCCCATTTCCTTGAATTATTGCCACGTGTGTATGAACATGAGTTAATATTTCATTCTTTTTTAGGAATAAAAACAATAGAGATTTTTTTTTTATGTTTCATTCTCTCATTCAACAACAAACCCAGTGCAGTCCCAAAAGTGGGTCTAGGAAGATAGAGTGTATGCAGATCTCTCAAACAAACAAATAGAAATATTAAATTAGATATCATGATCTTTGGACATCAAACCTTATTCATAGCAGTCATAGCCTTAGTGGCTCCTTTCATGCCTGCAGCAACCGAAGATTGGGCAGATATTGCCTGCAATGGGCATTAAGCTTTTCAAATGCATCCGTAAAAGAGGAATGAGGAACTGAAATCAGTAAGCATGTAACATGGACTTGGAAGAGTACCTGTGTGTGAGTCGCTATACCTCTCATTTGAGCCCGACTACCTTGCAAGTTGGCTATTTGCTGTCTAAGCCTGATTAACTGACGTGCTAGAACTTTTGTTGCTGTCTGAAAATGCAGAGAGAAAAGCAGATGACACATGAGTTCCAAATGATATGGTACCATCTGAGTATTCAGCTGTTACTTAAGCAGCAACACGATAAATTACAATTGCTAATTAAGTCTCCAGGGATGATGCTCGAGACCCACCTCATTTCCAGTTTTAGCAGTCCTTTTTATTTCAGCAACAAGTTTTTTTTCCTGTTCCATGAAAGAAAGAAATAAAAATATCTCTTAATGATGTGATATCATGTGAAGAACCATAAGTAAAGGAAGTGTGATATATATGAAAAGTTTACTAGCTCTAAAATCGCAAAAAAAAGTGTATCTCATGAACGCACACTATGCACTTTCAAGAACAGTCATCAGAAACAAGATCTGGACATACCTCTGATTGTAAAGCGGAAATTTCCTTCTCAATACCTACATCGCAATATTAAAACTAAAATAAATTACTCAACAGTTACTTACAAGAAGCACTTGCAAACCAAAAAGAAAATTGTGGAGTGTGATGATCTTCCTAACTTGCTCTCTATCCAGTTCCCTAACATGTTAAAGCTAACATAAAGTTGTCCAAGTAGAACGGAAGGCATATGTATATTCATTTGAAAGAAATGGGTAATGAAAGAAATTTGTCCATAGTTACAAAAAATGTGTGAGCCAATCCAGGCAGTGGACAATTTAGTTCCCCCCATCCCCAAAGATACTTTGCACAAGAATCTAGCAATACACTATTAAAGACTTTACAGTATACCCCAATCTCTAGTAGACACAATAATGAATTTCCTAAATGCAATCGGTAATCCATCCTAAACAAAGATCAAGAACATCTTTTACATCCTTGCGCAAGTAGAAAGGCCTTGGTTGAACGTAATAACACTGTTGTGGCACTCAAGGGTGTGGCCTAGTGGTCAATGAAGTGGGTTGAAAACCATGAGTCTCAGATTCACTTCCCAGAGGAGGCAAACAACTAGGTGATTTCTTTCTTATCTATCCAAGCCTTGGTGGATAGAGTAGTACATGTGCTAGTGCCATGTAGAATTAATCAAGGTGTGTGCAATGCCAAGACACTATGGTTATCCAAAAGAAAATATTTAGAACGCTTGTCATTTATGATACAAGTAGCTATTGCAGAAGACACTTAATAAAAACTGGAGCATATTATTATACAAGGTATATCAGGCCAATTTAAACAAAGATTCAAAAAGACCTACTCTTGTTTGGAAGACCTTCCAAAGGCTTTCGTGTGTGTGGATATTGAGATCAATAAACTTGTTAAATCCTCTGCCAGTGAGTTACTCTATTTACTCCCTAAGCCTGTAGAGTCACTGTTTATCTCACTTGTATACCTCAGGTTTACAAAAACTTTACTTTCTTTTCTGATTGGAATTAATAATACTTTCTGTCAACTATCCAAACCTATATTGGCATAGCTCATAAAGCCCCCACAATATCATCTAGTACCAATGACCTAACAATTTAATATCATATCAACTGTGTCTCAATCCAAACTATGCAGGGTACAATATGAGTTCCTCGTATTTAGAGCATTCACATCATAGTTTTGACTATTTTTACATTGGTCATGCATCAACCAACTGCAAGCCTCTTCCTTTTACAACTATGTAATGATCTAATGTATTCCAAAAAAAAAAGTTACAGTGAGAATGAAATGCAAAGGTCGAATATGATAAATACAATTCAAATACTACCTTGCCCCTTATATTTTTTCTCATCATTCTACACATTATCAAATTATGGAAAAGGTGAAGAAAAGGCCAATGATAAATGAAATTAAATTAGAATAACTAATCACAGAAGTTATAACAATTGAGGTAATGCAGCTTCAGCCAGACAATATTTAAAGATAGTGTGTACCTTTCAACATATTAAAACTCCCAATTGAATTTACTATAACATATATATATATATAGTGGAAGATGTAGTTTATTAACAACAGGTTAACCCGAACCAACTATTTGGATACAGAACATGGATATATATGTGTGTGTGTTTAACCACTAAAATTTTAATAATATTCCCTCCATTTCAATCTGTTTCTCTTACTTTCTTCTAAGTCAGTCCTTTTCAAAAAAAAAAAAAGTCTCTTTCGGCAACTCTTCAATTCTACATTTTCACGTGGCATGTTTAATATCATTGTATTCTAACCGAAACAGAAGGAGTATTATATTCCCAACCATAATTTCAGAAGTCGAATAAGTTATGTGTTACGAACATTAAAGACAAAAACCCGTCAAATTTAAATCTTTGATTCACTTCTGCACATATACATATAGTTCAATTTCAAGACAATGGATGTCCTATGAGCTCAATGTATCTTGTTTCCAGGGGAAAGGAGGAACAAAAGTTTAAAATAGTTTTACCTCTGGTAGCATGAGTCAGTTCTCTTCTACTCTCCCTAAGCGCCTCTGTCATAAAAAAAAAAAAATCAAATCTTTAGCTCAATATTATGAATCATCAAACACCAAGAATCATAAAAACTAAATTTTTTTTTAAAGGTTCCAACAATCAATCAACTAAACCTCAATCCCAACAAAATGGGGTACCCCCCCTACCTCAAGACAACCCCAAATCAGTATTCTAAAGCAGCAATTACGTAAGTAAACAACAAAAAATTGACTTTTTGATGAAATAAACAAGTTAAAAATCGAACCTTTGGCATTGGGTTTCTTGGAAAAGATGTTCATATTGATTGAATCAAACAACAAATATTAAAAATATGGAAAATTGGAATTCTGAGTCTTCTGATAATTGGGAGAGAAGAATGGAAGCTACGAGGAATTTGTAGTTTTGTACCTTTTCATATTTTTAACTCAAAGACTTGTTAATTTTTTTTTCTTTCTAAGCCCCCAAAAGTTTTGGTTATTATATTAGTAAGCCACAAAGTTCACAAGGTTACACTTTTCACCGTGCGTCAATTTGGTAGTTGATTAGAATTATGCTATAAATTTTCAATATAAATTTAAAAATATCACGTTCAGCTATTTAGAGATTTTCTTTAATAAATGACTAGGTATGTACGTTATATACAATATAATTCACATTTCATGCAATATACGGGAATGCTGAAAATTTATTGGGTGTTTCGTTATGCAATTCACATTTTTTTGTTCACTTATATAACACAAGGACGTACTTTAGGTTTAAAGTCATATTAGATGAACATTTTACTATGTGTCTCATATTACTTTGATCTATTATTAAATTAATAAATTAATTTTTTTTCCTCATTCCATGCCTATAATTAATATGGTATTTGAAAGTTTAAATAAATTTTGAATATTTAAAAAAATAAATATTAAAGAGGTTAATTAATATAAATAGGGATAAAATAATAAAATTAAGCAATTTATTTAATTATTTCTTAATTACTGTATAAAATAAAAAATATTTCTATAATATGAGATGAACTACTCATGAGAAAATGTTAGTTATGAGGATTTTTATTTGAAGTAGATGAATAATCAATCTCACATGCAATAATGCAATTTTTTATTTGAGGTATACAAATAATCAATCTCCAACATAAAGACAATAATATAGTAATATTTAATCAGTTGAATTAAATGGTTGTTTATATGATTTGGAGATAAATTTTTATATTATGAAAAAATATTAAATGATGTTGATATACCTAAGTTTAAAATTGTAAGTGTGGTAATTCTTAGCGAATTAACGATTTATCTGATAAGAAAATTAAATAATTCGTCTCCACACCAATAAGTTGTTAATTATAAAATTCTAATCCGTTCACCAATCGTTTATTCAATAATGCAATACCAGTAAGCCACCCGATTAGGTTTTGAACCCCCCCTAATTATATGCACAAGTACACGACTCTAAACAACAACCAAACAACCCCCTAAAATAATAAATTCATGAAAAATGTTTTATTCTTTTCTAGCTCCAATAGTGAAATTATACTGATTTTGTGGATGTATAATAGTTAAATATAAATCACCACATAAAAAGTATACTGCTAATCATTGTAGACTCGTACAAGAATGGATATTGAGTATAGTTGATGTATCAGACTCGATACTTCAAAAGAATAGAGGAGAACACGATGTACGGCTACAAGTGTGCATGAAGACAATATGAAATAACTGAGCAAACATTCTTTGAAACAAAATAATTTCCCAGCAAGTCTAAAACAAACAAAAATGGAAAAGAAAAACAAAACAGTTCCAAAGGTAATCTATATTTTCGAATGTATCACTACTTCAAAAAGTTCTTAAGCAGACGAGAAGTATTTTCTTTTCTTCCAAAGCCCCCAAAAGTTTTGGTTATTATATTAGTAAGCCACAAAATTGAAGGTGCGTTAATTTGGTAGTTGATTAGAATTATGCTATAAATTTTCTGTATAAAAATTTCTATATATACTCCCTCCGTTACATATTAGATAGACATCTTTCTAAAAATATTTATCCAATACTCTCTTTGTTCTTAATTATTTATCCATTTTTCCTTTTTTAATTGTTCTTAATTACTTGTTTATTTTGACAAATTAGAAAAAAGGATCAAAATAGTCCCTCTTCTTTTGATTAAAGTTCAAAGTGATCCTTGAGTCTTCACATAAAGCATTAATAGTTCCTCATGTTTGCAATATTGGTGCACTTTTGGTCCTCATCCAAAGTTTTACCTATTTTTTAGCATTGATTTTATCCATAACTTATGTATGGGATGTGTAATCGTCATTTTATATATTTAATAAAAATAACAACTCCATATGAAAGAATGTGAGAAGAAAAACACTTTGTTTTGTTTTATAGAAATCGTATTGCAGGTAAAGTCGAGAGGTTTATCACGATAATTTCACGTGAAATAGTAGAATTTTTTTCTTTTCCTACGAAGTCATAAGTTAAGATGTTCTTAGTTTAGTTGCAGTAATATTTCTAGTGAGCAGAACAATGTGTTCTTCTTATCACCTTCTCTCAGATAGAGTTATTATTTCTACTAAATATATAAAAAGACGATTGGACATTCCTTATATAAAATTCTGGACAAAATTAACGTTTAAAAAATAGGCAAAATTTTAGGTGAGGACTAAAAGTGCATCAATGTTGCAAACATGAGGGACTATTAGTGCTCTATGTGAAAACTTAAGGACCACTTTAAACTTTAATCATTATAAACTCGTATAAAGATATTGAGTAGATAATTGATGTATCAGACTCGATACTTCAAAAGAATGGAGGAGAAGACGATCTGCGGCTGAAAGTGTGCATGAAGACAATATATGAAATAACTGAGAAAACATTCTTTGAAACAAACAGTTCACCATTCATACATCAGAAAGAAAAAAAACAATTTCCCAGCAAGTCTAAAACAAGCAAAAAATGGAAAAGATGAATAAAACAGTCCCAAAGGTAATCTATATTTCCAAATGTGTCACTACTTAGCTTCTGTCTCACCACAACAGCCCTCTGCAATGTCCAACATAAACGAATCAGATCGATATATAACCATAACAACGGTAAAAAGACTATGCAATCACGCCTTATCAGCTTAAACCTGTCAAAATCGTTGAGTGAGGCCATCCTCTTCTGCACGATCAACTTCACATCTGCGAGGACATAAAGCAAATGAGAGTTACTCAAGTTCTTACGTAACCCTGTCGTTAGCCAAATGACTCAAATTTACCATTTTTTTGGCTGATGAAAACCGTTTTTCCTAATTACAAATTCAAATTTGTATACTGCAATTCAGCCAACGTACACGTATCTTGATCTCTAGGTTGGCCACTGTTTCCAGTGATTTGTATTTTCTGAAGGGACTAATTAACACATAGTCTAGTCAATTTAATATTTTTACACATTAGTATGGTAACAAAGAGTAAGTTTAGTAGTGACAATCCGTGAGATTACCTTCGAAATTTTGTGATGACTGATAATCAGAAAGTAACACAAATAGTTTTGTTTACTTGGGAAAAAAAGGAGAGTAGAAGTGTAACACATGGATAAAAAACAAGAAAATGACAAAAGCACAACAACTTAAATTTGACTCAACATTTTCTCAGACAAAGTGTGAATAAGAGAGATAGAGAAAGCATTCAAATCTACAGCATTTGGAGAGAACACGTTATGAATCGTTACATGAATACTCATCAATAATAGAAACCTAGAGATAAGATATATATTGAATTCGGAATGCTTGCTAAATTGTTATTCAGATGATTGAGCAATGCAGTGTGGTCTATTCCACTCCAGATTTCTTCTCTACCAAACTATCTTGAAGAAATCTGTTAATGGGAAGTAAAATGTGAAATAAACTACAGAATGGAAGTTATCTATCACAACTTTTAACTGGTCAATATACTGGTTAAAATTATCAATAGTTGAATGACCACATGAGAAATCTACGACATATGAATTAGAGATAATGTAGTCTAGATATTTGTTGGTCTAAGACTGTAAATTATTTAACCAAATATGTCTATATCATATACCAACGACAGAGTGGTCATGATCAATGTGTGATAACAAGACTATTTTTGCCACTTTGGTTAAAAGTCCTTGTCTGAATTAGTGTGTCACACATGAATAAAAATAAAAAGACAAAAACAAAACAACCCAAAATTTGACTCGAGAATGACAACACAATTTCTCTTGATATGAACAGACACAGTGTGAATAAGAGAAGAGAGAAAGCAGCTGAATTTTGCAACATTTGGAGAAAATGTGTTTCCTGTTGGTCTTTATTTATAAGTTACGAACAATATAAAGTCCTATGAATCCGAAACAATAAACTCAAAATAGGATGATAATGTTACCAAGCAAAATATGCTCTTCAATTCAATTTTTCACTCTTTTATATCTCTTTACAGTTACTTTTGCTTCGACTGAGGAAGCAACTGCCCTATTGAAATGGAAAGCAACTTTCAAGAACCAAAATAATTCCTTATTGGCTTCATGGACGCCAAATTCTAATGCATGCGAGGACTGGTATGGAGTTGTATGCTGTAATGGTAGGGTAAACACGTTGAATATTCCAAATTCCAGTGTCATTGGTACACTCTATGCTTTTCCGTTTTCATCTCTCCCTTTTCTTGAGAATCTTGATCTTAGCATGAACAATTTCTCAGGCACCATTCCACCTGAGATTGGTAATCTCACTAATCTTGTATATCTTGACTTGAATGTCAATCAGATTTCAGGAACAATTCCACCACAAATCGGTTCACTAGCCAAGCTTCAGATGCTCCGTATATATAAAAACCATTTAAATGGCCTCATTCCAGGAGAAATAGGTTACCTAAGGTCTATTAGTATCCTAGATTTGAGTACTAACGCTCTTAATGGTTCTATTCCTGCTTCATTAGGGAACTTGAACAACTTGTATATTTTGTCTCTTCATGAAAATCAACTTTCTGGCCATATTCCTCAAGAAATAGGTTACCTAAGGTCTATTAGTATCCTAGATTTGAGTACTAACGCTCTTAATGGTTCTATTCCTGCTTCATTGTGGAATTTGAAGAGCTTATCTATTTTGTATCTTTATGATAATCACCTTTCTGGCTCTATTTCCGAGGAAATAGGTTACCTAAGGTCTCTGACTGATGTGCGTTTGATTAACAACTTTCTTAATGGTTCTATTCCTGCTTCATTGGGGAACTTGAACATCTTGTCTGATTTGCATCTTAATGGAAATCAGCTTTCTGGCTCAATTCCTCCAGAAATAGGCTACCTAAGGTCTCTTATTGACCTAGATTTGAGTCATAACTCTCTTACCGGTTCTATCCCTGCTTCATTGGGGAATTTGAACAACTTGTCTAACTTGCATCTTATTGGAAATCAACTCTCTGGATCAATTCCTTCGGAAATAGGTTATCTAAGTTCTCTTGTTAACCTAGCTTTGAATAGGAACTCTCTTAATGGTTTTATTCCAGCTTCCTTTGGCAATTTGAGAAATTTGGAAACTCTCTTTCTTAGTGATAACAATCTCAACAAGGAAATTCCTTTATTTGTGTGCAATTTCACATCACTACTAATTCTAGATTTGGGCAGTAACAATCTGAAGGGAGAAATTCCTCAATGTTTAGGCAATATTGGTGGCCTCCTAATTTTTGATATGCACAAGAACAAACTTTCGGGGACTCTTCCAACAAATTTTAGCATTGGAAGCTCACTTAGAAGCCTCAACTTGCATGGCAATAAACTAGAGGGGGAAATTCCCCTATCTTTGGTCAATTGCAAAGAGTTGCAACTTCTTGATCTAGGAGATAATCACCTCAATGACACATTTCCGATGTGGTTGGGAACTCTACCAAGTCTGCAAGTTTTAAGTTTGAGATCAAACAAATTGCATGGATCCATTAGAGATTCAAGGATTGAAAACATATTTTCTGAGCTTCGGATCATAGATCTCTCTTACAATGTCTTTTCGGGAAACTTACCTACAAATATGCTTCAACAGTTGAAATTCATGAGGACAATTGATCAAACAAGATTGAAGGCACCAAGTGAAGGATATGTATATTACCAGGATTCTGTAACAGTTGCAACCAAGGGATTGGAGCGTGAAATTGTGAGAATCTTGTATTTGTACACCGCTATTGATCTTTCTAGTAACAAATTTGAAGGACATATTCCAAGTGTTGTGGGAGATCTCATTGCGATTCGGGTACTGAATTTATCTCACAATGGATTGAAAGGTCATATACCACCATCGCTTGGAAGGTTATCTGTAGTGGAATCTTTAGACCTTTCATCTAACCAGCTTTCGGGAGAGATACCACAACAACTTGCTTCTCTTACGTTTCTTGAATTCTTAAATCTCTCCCACAATTATCTCGAAGGATGCATCCCTCAAGGGCCTCAATCTCATACCTTTGAGAACAATTCATATGAAGGTAATTATGGATTACGTGGATACCCAGTTTCAAAAGGTTGTGGCAATGATCGTGTGCCAGAGACAAACTATACAGTATCTGCACTAGACGATCAAGAAAGCAATTCTGAATTTCTCAATGATTTTTGGAAAGCTGCTCTGATGGGCTATGTCAGTGGACTATGTGTTGGATTATCCATAATGTATTTCATGATCACGACAAGAAATCCGAAATGGCTTGCAAGAATCATTGATGAAATGGAACACAAAATTAACATGCGAAGGAAAAAGAAGCAGCGAGGTCAAAGGAATCACAGAAGAAGAAATAATCACTTCTAGACAAGTTACCAATAAAGAAAAAGGATCTGATTTCCGAACTTCAGGTATTCAAGCTAAGCTCAACACTAATGTTTGTTAGTTTATTCTACTACTAATATGCTAGGTTTTATGATTTTATGTTATAAACAACAACTAATTAAGCTCGATACGAAGCATATGTTTTTTCCAACATCTTCAAGAAGCTGAAGTTTTGAAAAACGGTTAACCTTAGCTGATGTATTAAGCTAGTTATCAGTGTTCCTATGTTGGATGGTTTAACAGTGAAAAACCAATGCTTAATTCGGTTTTAGCTATATGATTGAAGCATAATTTACAATTTTTGACTCGTTATCTTATTTTTCAGATTTCAAACGCCAAGAATAAAAAGACGTTAGCGTAACGGATTTGGTTCTTCCTGCAGCTTGTGAATATGTTGGATTTGATTTTTAGATTCTTTTTTAGCTTTATAAGTAAGTTTTTCTGAACTTCGAATATGTAATATTATGAATTTTGACAATATATAAAGTTTATGTAAGGCAAAGTGTTAAAACAGTTTTACCTCTGGTGGCATGAGTCAGTTCTCTTCTACTCTCCCAAAGCGCCTCTGTCAAAAACAAAAAAAAGATCATAACTTTAGCTCAATTTTATGAATAATCAAACACCAAGAACCATAAAACTCAATTTTTGTGTAGAGTTTCCAACAATCATAGAGTGTGCACAGACCTTTACCCTTACCTCAAGATAATCCCAAATCAGTCATTTAGACCATGAGATTGAGTAAGCATGAAATAACACGTGGTATGAAAATTTTCTACCGAAAACTAGTTTAGGACATGAGGAACAAAGCTATTTTCACATACTGGACATCACCCTTCTAGTACGTAGTAAGAAATGTGACAACCCCTATGGTATAAGTAACAGCATGCGCTAAAACTGATTCGGCAACAAAGACAGATAATCAAAATAAGTGGTCTGGAATTGCTAATTTCATAGTCACCAAATTGGTTTTGAACTGTCAAGAGCTTGTAAAACATTACACTTGGTTTATTGAGCTCGGTTGAGAATAAGTTGATAGCTAGCTCAGAGATTGAATGTATATTCACTGGTTATGGTTACTCTTCGAACCATATCAACAGCTCCAACACCAAGGTAGTCAAGTGATGACTAGCACAGTTTTAACAAGGCTAGCAATTTCTAGCTAGTGAAGCCTGACTCTGTAGGTTCTTTTTTTCTTTGAATAGCCGAGAAATATGTCGTTTTGTTTTGACTCGGGGGAATCTATTCTCTGTATAATAGTTTTCTTTACTTGAAAAAAAAAAAGTAGATGAGTAACACATGGATAAAAACAAAAGAAGACAATCAGAATAACCCAAATTTGACTTGAGAATGAGAGTATTTTCTCTGATAAAATATGAAAAGAACAGTGTGGATAAGATAGAGAAAAGACAGCAGCCAAATTTGCAACATTTGGAGAGAAGACGTTACGGATCATCATAACGTAAATTCTCATCAATAATAGGAACCTAAAGTTAATATATGTACTGAATTTGGAATGCTAGCTGAAGTATTATTCAGATGATTGAGAGCAATGTGACATGGACTACTCCACTCCAGATTTCTTCTCTACCAAACTATCTGAAGAAATCTGTTATGGGAAGTAAAATGTGAAATAAACTACAGGATGGAAGTTTTTAACAGGCCAGACTAGTGGAACGAATTAATATACTGGTTAAAATTGATAGCTTATCATATTCTAAAAGTTTGGCTTGAAAAAAGTTCCAGATCATCATTATCCACCGGAAATATAACTTGAATTGATTAAGTGACTTGATACGTGAAATGACAATAAGAAAGTGACTTTCTAAATAGTTGAGCGACCATGTGAGAAACAACTCTAGACATCTGCTATATGAATTAGAAAATAATGTATTCTAGAAATGTATTTAGACAGAGAATTATTATATATGGTCCACTACTTTAGAGATGAGAATTGAGTACCAGACATGCACTATCATACACTAAGAGTGGTCATGATCAATGTGTGATAACAAAACTATTATGGCCACTTGGGCCCTTGCTGAACTAGATAGATGTGTAACACATAAATAAAACAAAAATAAAAAGATACAAACACAAAACTCAAAAATTTGACTTGAGAATAACAACCTTTTCTCTGATATGATATGAACAGACATAGTGTAAATGAGAGAGAGAGATAGCAGCCGAATTTACAGTATTTGGAGAAAACGTATTTCATGTTTGGTCTTTAATTATAAGTTACGTACAATATAAAATCCCATGAACTCAAAACAATAAACTCAAAACATGATGATGGCTTCCAGTAAAATATTCTCTTCGCTTCAGTTTTTCACTCTTTTATATCTCTTTACAGTTACTTTTGCTTCCACTGAAGAAGAAACGGCCCTCTTGAAATGGAAAGCAACTTTCAAGAACCAGAATAATTCCTTATTGACTTCATGGATGCCAAGTTCTAATGCATGCATGAACTGGTATGGAGTTAAATGCTTTAATGGTAGGGTAAACAAGTTGAATCTTACAAATACTAGTATCAGTGCTACACTCTATGCTTTTCCTTTTTCATCTCTCCCTTTTCTTCAGTATCTTGATCTTAGCAGGAACGATTTCACTGGCACCATTCCACCAGAGATTGGTAATCTCACAAATCTTGTCTATCTTAACTTGAACATCAATCAGATTTCAGGAACAATCCCACCACAAATCAGTTCAGTTGCCAAGCTTCAGACCCTCCGCATATTTAACAATAATTTAAATGGATTTATTCCAGGAGAAATAGGTTACCTAAGGTCTCTTACTAAGCTATCTTTGCGTAGGAACTTACTTAGTGGTTCTATTCCTGCTTCATTGGGGAAATTGAACAACTTGTCTTTTTTGTTTCTTTATGAAAATCAACTTTCTGGCTCTATTCCTCAAGAAATAGGTTGCCTAAGGTCTCTTACTGAGCTATCTTTGAATAATAACTTTCTTAACGGTTCTATTGGGGAATTTGAACAACTTGAAGGGAAAAGTTCCGCAATGTTTGGGTAACATCAGTGGCCTCCAGGTTTTGACGATGTCACGTAATAACCTTAGTGGAGAGATCCCTTCATCTATTTCCAATTTAAAATCACTACAAATACTGGATTTGGGAAGAAATAGTCTGGAGGGAGCAGTTCCCCAATGGTTTGGCAATATTAATACCCTTCAGGTTTTTGATGTGCAGAACAACAAACTTTCTGGGACTCTTTCAACAAATTTTAGCATTGGAAGTTCACTTATCAGTCTCAATTTGCATGGCAATGAACTAGAGGGGGAAATCCCTCGATCTTTGGCCAACTGCAAAAAGTTGCAAGTTCTTGATCTAGGAAATAATCATCTCAATGACACATTCCCCATGTGGTTGGGAACTTTGCTAGAGCTGAGAGTTTTAAGATTGACGTCGAATAAACTGTATGGACCCATAAGATCTTCAGGGGCGGAAATCATGTTTCCTGATCTTCGAACCATAGATCTCTCTAACAATGCCTTCTCGAAAGACTTACCAACGAGTTTGTTTCAACACTTAAAAGGCATGAGGACAATTGATAAAACAATGAAGGTACCAAGTTATGAAGGATATGGAGACTACGAAGACTCGATAGTTGTTGTATCAAGGGGATTGAAGCTTGAAGTTGTGAGAATTTTGTCTTTGTACACAGTTATCGATCTTTCAAACAACAAATTTGAAGGACATATTCCTGGTGTTCTGGGAGATCTCATTGCGATTCGAGTACTGAATTTATCTCACAATGGATTGAAAGGTCATATACCACCATCGCTTGGAAGTTTATCTGTAGTGGAATCATTAGACCTTTCGTTTAACCAGCTTTCAGGGGAGATACCACAACAACTTGCTTCTCTTACGTCTCTTGGATTCTTAAATCTCTCTCACAATTATCTCCAAGGATGCATCCCTCAAGGGCCTCAATCTCATACCTTTGAGAACAACTCATATGAAGGTAATGATGGATTACGTGGATATCCAAGTTTCAAAAGGTTGTGGCAATGATCCTGTGTTAGAGATAAACTACAGTATCTGCACTAGACGATCAAGAAAGCAATTCAGAATTTCTCAATGATTTTTGGAAAGCTGCTGATGGGCTATGCAGTGGACTATGTATTGGATTATCCATAATGTATTTCATGATCACTAGAAATCCGAAATGGCTTGCAAGAATCATTGATGAAAATGCAACACAAAATCAACATGCGAAGGAGAAAGAAGCAGCGAGGTCAAAGGAATACAGAAGAAGAAATAATCACTTCTAGACAAGTTACCAATAAAGAAAAAGGATCTGATTTCCAAACTTCAGGTATTCAAGCTAAGCTCTACACTTAATCTTTTTTAGTTTATTCTACTACTAATATGCTTTTATGTTATAAACAACAACTAATTAATGCTCGATACGAAACATATACAACTTCAAGAATCAGAAGATTTGAAAAAACATTAGCCTTACCTGATATTTTAAGCTATAGTAATCAGTAGGAAACTGTAACAGAGGTTAAGAATTTACAGTTCTTTGACTCACTATCTTATTTTTCAGATTTTGAAACGCCAAGAATAAGAAGACGTTCGTGTAACAGATTCGGTTCTTCCTGCAGCTTATGATGTTGGATTTGAGTTTTAGATTCTTTTTTAGCTTTGTAAGTAAGCTTTTTCTTAACTTTGAAAATGTAATGTTATGAATTTTGACAATATATGAAGTTTATGTAAGGCAAAGTGTTAAAACAGTTTTACCTCTTGGTGGCATGAGTCAGTTCTCTTCTACTCTCCCAAAACACCTCTGTCAACAACAAAAAAGATCATAACTTTAGCTCAATTTTATGAATAATCAAATCAAACACCAAGAATGACAAAAACTCAAATTTTGAGTGGTCATGATCAATGTGTGAAAACCAAGACTATTTTTGCCACTTTGGCGTAAAAGTCCTTGTCTGAATTAGTGTGTCACATGAATAAAAATAAAAAAGACAAAAACAAAACAACCCAAAATTTTGACTCGAGAATGTACAACACAATTTCTCTTGATATTAACAGACACAGTGTGAATAAGAAAGAAGAAGCAGCGATTTCAACATTTGGAGAAATATGTGTTTCCTGTTGTCTTTATTTATAAGTTTACGAACAATATAAAGTCCTATGAATCCGAAACAATTAAACTCAAAATAGGATGATAATGTTTACCAAGCCAAATTATGCTCTTCAATCAATTTTTCACTCTTTTATATCTCTTACAGTTACTTTTGCTTCGACTGAGGAGCAACTGCCCTATTGAAATGGAAAGCAACTGTTCAGAACCAAAATAATTCCTTATTGGCTTCATGGACGCAAAATCTAATGCATGCGAGGACTTGTATGGAGTTGTATGCTGTAATGGGTAGGGGTAAACACGTTGAATATCCAAATTCCAGTGTCATTGGTACACTCTAGTGCTTTTCCTTTTTCATCTCTCCCTTTTCTAGAATCTTGATCTTAGCATGAACAATTTCTCAGCACCATTCCACCTGAGAGTGGTAATCTCACTAATCATGTATATCTTGACTTTGAATGGCAATCAGATTTCAGCGACAATTCCACCAAAATCGGTTCACTAGCCAAGCTTCAGATGCTCCGTATATATAAAACCATTTAAATGGCCTCATTCCAGGAGAAATAGGTTACTAAGGTCTATTAGTATCCTAGATTGATACTAACGCTCTATATGGTTCTATCCTGCTTCATTAGGGAACTTGAACAACTTGTATATTTTGTCTCTTCATGAAAATCAACTTTCTGGCCATATTCTCAGAATAGGTTACTAAGGTCTATTAGTATCCATATTTGAGTACTAACGCTCTTTAATGGTTCTATTCCTGCTTCATTGTGGAATTTTGAAGAGCTTATCTATTTTGTTCTTATGATAATCACCTTTCTGCTCTTTATTTCGAGGAAATAGGTTACCTAAGGTCTCTGACTGATGTGCGTTTGATAACAATTTCTTAAGGTTCTATTCCTGCTTCATTGGGGAACTTGACATCTTGTCTGATTTGCATCTTAATGGAAATCACTTTCTGCTCAATTCTCCCAGAAATAGCTACTAGAGGTCTGTTGAACCTAGATTTGAGTCATAACTCTCTTACCGGTTCTATCCCTGCTTCATTGGGGAATTTGAACAATTGTTAACTTGCAATCTTATTGGAAATCAACTCTCTGGATCAATTCCTCGGAAATAGGTTATCTAAGTTCTCTTGTTAACCTAGCTTTGAAATGGAACTCTCTTAATGGTTTTATTCAGCTTCCTTGGCAATTTGAGAAAATTGGAAACTTCTTTCTTAGTGATAAATCTCAACAGGAAATTCCTTTATTTGTGTGCAATTTCACATCACTACTAATTCTAGATTTGGGCAGTAACAATCTGGAAGGGAGAATTCTCAATGTTTAGGCAATATTGGTGGCCTCAATTTTTGATATGCACAAGAACAAACTTTGGGACTCTTCAACAAATATTTAGCATTGGAAGCTCACTTAAGAAGCCTCAACTTGCATGGCAATAACTAGAGGGGAAATTCCCTATCTTTGGTCAATGCCAAAGAGTTGCAACTTCTGATCTAGGAGATAACACCTCAATGACACATTTCCGATGTGGTTGGGAACTTCTACCAAGTCTGCAAGTTTTAAGTTTGAGATCAAACAAATTGCATGGATCCATTAGAATCAAGGATTGAAAACATATTTTCTACTTCGGATCATAGATCTCTCTTCCTTTTCGGGGAAACTTACCTACGGAATATGCTTCACACAGTTGAAATCATGAGGACAATTGATCAAACAAATTGAAGGCACCAAGTGAAGGATATGTATATTAACCAGGATTCTGTACAGTTGCAACCAAGGGGATTGGAGCCGTGAAGATTGTGAGAATCTGTATTTGTACACACGCTATTGATCTTTCTAGTAACAAATTTAAGGACATATTCCAAGTGTTTGTGGAGATCTCATTGCGATTCGGTACTGAATTTATCTCACAATGATGAAAGTCATAATACCACCATCGCTTGGAAGGTATCTGTAGTGAGAATCTTTAGACCTTTCATCTAACCACTTTCGGGAGAGATACCACAACAACTTGCTTCTCTTACGTTCTTGATTCTTAAATCTCTCCCACAATTATCTCGAGATGCATGCCCTCAAGGGCCTCCAATCTCTAACCTTTGAGAACAATTCATATGAAGGTAATTTGGATTACGTGATACCAGTTTCAAAATTGTGGCAATGATCGTGTGCCAGAGACAAACTATACAGATCTGCACTAGACGATCAAGAAAGCAATTCGAATTTCTCAATGATTTTTGGAAAGCTGCTCTGATGGGGCTATGTCAGTGGACTATGTGTTGGATTATCCATAATGTATTTCATGATCAGACAAAGAAATCCGAAATGGCTTGCAAGAATCATTGATGAAATGGAACACAAATTAACATGCGAAGGAAAAGAAGCAGCGAGGTCAAAGGAATCACAAGAAGAAGAAATAATCACTTCTAGACAAGTTACCAATAAAGAAAAAGAATCTGATTTCCGGAACTTCAGGTATTCAAGCTAAGCTCAACACTAATGTTTGTTAGTTTATTCTACTACTAATATGCTAGGTTTAGATTTATGTTATAAACAACAACTAATTAAGCTCGATACGAAGCATATGTTTTTTCAACATCTTCAAGAAGCTGAAGTTTTGAAAACGGTAACCTTAGCTGATGTATTAAGCTAGTTATCATGTTCCTATTTGATGGTTAACAAAGTGAAAACCAATGCTAATTCGGTTTAGTATATGATTAAGCATAATTTACAATTTTTGACTCGTATTCTTATTTTTCAGATTTCAAACGCCAAGATAAAAAGACGTTGCGTAACGGATTTGGTTCTTCTGCAGCTTGTGAATATGTTGGATTTGATTTTAGTTCTTTAGCTTTATAGTAAGTTTTTCTGAACTTCGAATTGTAATATTATGAATTTTACAATATATAAGTTTATTGTAAGACCAAAGTGTTAAAACATGTTTTACCTCTGGTGGCATGAGTCAGTTCTCTTCTACTCTCCCAAACCCTTGTCAAAAACAAAAAAAAAAAGATCATGAACTTTAGCTCAATTTTATGAATAATCAAACACCAAGAACATAAAACTCAATTTTTGTTGTAGAGTTTCCAACCAATCATAGAGTGTGCACGACCTTTACCCTTACCTCAAGATAATCCCAAATCAGTCATTTAGACCATGAGATTGAGTAAGCATGAAATAACACGTGTATGAAAATTTTCTACCGAAAACTAGTTTAGGACATGAGGAAAACAAAGCTATTTTCACATACTGGACAATCACCCTTCTAGTACGTAGTAAGAAATGGTGACAACCCTATGGTATAAAGTAACAGCATGCGCTAAAACTGATTCTGGCCAAAGACAATAATCAAAATAAGTGGTCTGGAATTTGCTAATTTCATAGTCACCAAATTGGTTTTGAACTGTCAAGAGCTTGTAAAACATTACACTTGGTTTATTGAGCTCGGTTGAGGACTAAGTTGATAGCTAGCTCAGAGATTGAATGTATATTCACTGGTTATGGTTACTCTTTCGAAACCATATCAACAGCTCCACACACCAAGGTAGTCAAGTGATGACTAGCACAGGTTTTAACAAGGCTAGCAATTCTTGCTAGTGAAGCCTGACTCTGTAGGTTCTTTTTTTCTTTGAATAGCCGAGAATATGTGTTTTTTTTGACTCGGGGAATCTATTCTCTGTATAATAGTTTTCTTTACTTGAAAAAAAAAAAGTAGATGAGTAACACATGGATAAAAACAAAAGAGACAATCAGAATAACCCAAATTTGACTTTAGAATGAGAGTATTTTCTCTGATAAAATATGAAAAGAACAGTGTGGATAAGATAGAGAAAGACAGCAGCCAAATTTGCAACATTTGGAGAGAAGACGTTACGGATCATCATAACGTAAATTCTCATCCAATAATAGGAACCTAAAGTTAATATATGTTACTGAATTTGGAATGCTAGCTGAAGTATTATTCAGATGATTGAGAGCAATGTGACATGGACTACTCCACTCCAGATTTCTTCTCTACCAAACTATCTGAAGAAATCTGTTATGGGAAGTAAAAATGTGAAATAAACTACAGGATGGAAGTTTTTAACAGGCAGACTAGTGGAACGAATTAATATACTGGTTAAAATTTGATAGGCTTATCATATTCTAAAAGTTTGGCTTGAAAAAAGTTCCAGATCATCATTATCCACCGGGAAATATAACTTTTAATTGATTAAGTGACTTGATACGTGAATGACAATAAGAAAGTGACTTTCTAAATAGTTGAGCGACCAGTGAGAAACAACTTAGACATCTGCTATATGAATTAGAAAATAATGTATTCTAGAAATGTATTTAGACAGGAGAATTATTATATATGGTCCACTACTTTAAGGATGAGAATTGGTACCAGACATGCACTATCATACACTAAGAGTGGTCATGATCAATGTGTTGATAACAAAATATTATGGACCACTTGGGCCTTGGCTGGAACTAGATAGATGTGAACACATAAATAAAACAAAAATAAAAAGATACAAACACAAACTCAAAAATTTGACTTGAGAATGAACAACCTTTTCTCTGATATGATATGAACAGACATAGTGTAAATGAGAGAGAGAGATAGCAGCCGAATTTACAGTATTGGAGAAAACGTATTTCATTTTTGGTCTTTAATTATAAGTTACGTTACAATATAAAATCCCATGAACTTCAAAACAATAAACTCAAACATGATGATGGCTTCCAGTAAATATTCTCTTCGCTTCAGTTTTTCACTCTTTTATATCTCTTTACAGTTACTTTGCTTCCACTGAAGAAGAAAGCGCCCTCTTGAAGATAGACATCTTTCTAAAAATATTTATCAAATACTTCCTTTGTTCTTAATTATTTATCCATTTTTTTTTTTGATCGTTCTTAATTACTTGTTTATTTTGACAAATTAGAGAAAAAGATCAAAATAGTCCATCTTCTTTTGATTAAAGTTCAAAGTGATCCTTGAGTCTTCACATGGAGCATTAATAGTTCCTCATGTTTGCAATATTGGTGCACGTTTCGTCCTCATCCAAAATTTTACCTATTTTTAAGCATTGATTTTATCCATAACCTATGTATAGGATGTGCAATCGTCATTTTATATATTTAATAGAAATAACAACTCCATATGAAAGAATGTGAGAAGAAAAACACTTTGTTTTGTTTTGTAGAAATCGTATTGCAGGTAAAGTCGAGAGATTTATCACGATAATTTCACGTGAAATAGTAGAATTTTTTTCTTTTCCTACAAAGTCATAAGTTAAGATGTTCTTAGTTTAGTTGCAGTAATATTTCTAGTGAGCAGAACAATGTGTTTTTCTTATCACATTCTCTCATATAGAGTTATTATCTCTACTAAATATATAAAAAGACGATTGGACATTCCTTATATAAAATTATGGACAAAATTAACGTTTAAAAAATAGGCAAAATTTTAGGGGAGGACCAAAAGTGTAGCAATATTGCAAACATGAGAGACTATTAGTGCTCTATGTGAAAACTTAAGGATCACTTTGAGCCTTAATCCAAAGATGAGGGACTATTTTGATCCTTTCCTCGACAAATTAAGAAAATAAATTTTTTCACCTATTATAATCTCAGTTAATTTGTTTAAAAAACGTAGAACTTCTTGAAAATCTTAAGTTTTTATAATTAATAGGGGTAAAATAATATACTCATTATGTCAATAATTATTTTCTTACTATTATTTGCATAACACTTAACACAAACAATCAAACAACCCTAAAATAATTAATTCATGAAGAAAAAAAAAAACTTTTCTTGCGTCAATAGTGAAATTATACTGATTTTGTTATTGTTGAATATATACCCGTCATCTCTTGATTTATTTTCACCCCAATGAAATGGACACCAACGATGAGCACCTTCAGCATAGATCTCGCATTAACTGGAACTCCTAATACACGTAAGGTCAACTTCGATTCACCAAACTAGGATTCATCTCGTTTAGTCATTATAAACTCGTACAAAGATATTGAGTAGATAATTGATGTATCAGACTCGATATTTCAAAAGAATGGAGGAGAAGACGATCTGCGGCTGAAAGTGTGCATGAAAGACAATATATGAAATAACTGAGAAAACATTCTTTGAAACAAACAGTTCACCATTCATAGATCAGGGAAAAAAAACAATCTCCCAGCAAGTCTAAAACAAGCAAAAAATGGAAAAGATGAATAAAACAGTCCCAAAGGTAATCTATATTTCCAAATGTGTCACTACTTAGCTTCTGTCTCACCACAACAGCCCTCTGCAATGTCCAACATAAACGAATCAGATCGATATATAACCATAACAACGGTAAAAAGACTATGCAATCACGCCTTATGAGCTTAAACCTGTCAAAATCGTTGAGTGAGGCCATCCTCTTCTGCACGATCAACTTCACATCTGCGAGGACATAAAGCAAATGAGAGTTACTCAAGTTCTTACGTAACCCTGTCGTTAGCCAAATGACTCAAATTTACCATTTTTTTGGCTGATGAAAACCGTTTTTCCTAATTACAAATTCAAATTTGTATACTGCAATTCAGCCAACGTACACGTATCTTGATCTCTAAGTTGGCCACTGTTTCCAGTGATTTGTATTTTCTGAAGGGACTAATTAACACATAGTCTAGTCAATTTAATATTTTTACACATTAGTATGGTAACAAAGAGTAAGTTTAGTAGTGACAATCCGTGAGATTACCTTCGAAATTTTGTGATGACTGATAATCAGAAAGTAACACAAATAGTTTTGTTTACTTGGGAAAAAAAGGAGAGTAGAAGTGTAACACATGGATAAAAAACAAGAAAATGACAAAAGCACAACAACTTAAATTTGACTCAACATTTTCTCAGACAAAGTGTGAATAAGAGAGATAGAGAAAGCAGTCAAATCTACAGCATTTGGAGAGAACACGTTATGAATCGTTACATGAATACTCATCAATAATAGAAACCTAGAGATAAGATATATATTGAATTCGGAATGCTTGCTAAATTGTTATTCAGATGATTGAGCAACGCAGTGTGGTCTATTCCACTCCAGATTTCTTCTCTACCAAACTATCTTGAAGAAATCTGTTAATGGGAAGTAAAATGTGAAATAAACTACAGAATGGAAGTTATCTATCACAACTTTTAACTGGTCAATATACTGGTTAAAATTATCAATAGTTGAATGACCACATGAGAAATCTACGACATATGAATTAGAGATAATGTAGTCTAGATATTTGTTGGTCTAAGACTGTAAATTATTTAACCAAATATGTCTATATCATATACCAACGACAGAGTGGTCATGATCAATGTGTGATAACAAGACTATTTTTGCCACTTTGGGTAAAAGTCCTTGTCTGAATTAGTGTGTTACACATGAATAAAAATAAAAAGACAAAAACAAAACAACCCAAAATTTGACTCGAGAATGACAACACAATTTCTCTTGATATTAACAGACACAGTGTGAATAAGAGAAGAGAGAAAGCAGCTGAATTTTGCAACATTTGGAGAAAATGTGTTTCCTGTTGGTCTTTATTTATAAGTTACGAACAATATAAAGTCCTATGAATCCGAAACAATAAACTCAAAATAGGATGATAATGTTACCAAGCAAAATATGCTCTTCAATTCAATTTTTCACTCTTTTATATCTCTTTACAGTTACTTTTGCTTCGACTGAGGAAGCAACTGCCCTATTGAAATGGAAAGCAACTTTCAAGAACCAAAATAATTCCTTATTGGCTTCATGGACGCCAAATTCTAATGCATGCGAGGACTGGTATGGAGTTGTATGCTGTAATGGTAGGGTAAACACGTTGAATATTCCAAATTCCAGTGTCATTGGTACACTCTATGCTTTTCCGTTTTCATCTCTCCCTTTTCTTGAGAATCTTGATCTTAGCATGAACAATTTCTCAGGCACCATTCCACCTGAGATTGGTAATCTCACTAATCTTGTATATCTTGACTTGAATGTCAATCAGATTTCAGGAACAATTCCACCACAAATCGGTTCACTAGCCAAGCTTCAGATGCTCCGTATATATAAAAACCATTTAAATGGCCTCATTCCAGGAGAAATAGGTTACCTAAGGTCTATTAGTATCCTAGATTTGAGTACTAACGCTCTTAATGGTTCTATTCCTGCTTCATTAGGGAACTTGAACAACTTGTATATTTTGTCTCTTCATGAAAATCAACTTTCTGGCCATATTCCTCAAGAAATAGGTTACCTAAGGTCTATTAGTATCCTAGATTTGAGTACTAACGCTCTTAATGGTTCTATTCCTGCTTCATTGGGGAATTTGAACAACTTGTCTATTTTGTATCTTTATGATAATCACCTTTCTGGCTCTATTTCCGAGGAAATAGGTTACCTAAGGTCTCTGACTGATGTGCGTTTGATTAACAACTTTCTTAATGGTTCTATTCCTGCTTCATTGGGGAACTTGAACATCTTGTCTGATTTGCATCTTAATGGAAATCAGCTTTCTGGCTCAATTCCTCCAGAAATAGGCTACCTAAGGTCTCTTATTGACCTAGATTTGAGTCATAACTCTCTTACCGGTTCTATCCCTGCTTCATTGGGGAATTTGAACAACTTGTCTAACTTGCATCTTATTGGAAATCAACTCTCTGGATCAATTCCTTCGGAAATAGGTTATCTAAGTTCTCTTGTTAACCTAGCTTTGAATAGGAACTCTCTTAATGGTTTTATTCCAGCTTCCTTTGGCAATTTGAGAAATTTGGAAACTCTCTTTCTTAGTGATAACAATCTCAACAAGGAAATTCCTTTATTTGTGTGCAATTTCACATCACTACTAATTCTAGATTTGGGCAGTAACAATCTGAAGGGAGAAATTCCTCAATGTTTAGGCAATATTGGTGGCCTCCTAATTTTTGATATGCACAAGAACAAACTTTCGGGGACTCTTCCAACAAATTTTAGCATTGGAAGCTCACTTAGAAGCCTCAACTTGCATGGCAATAAACTAGAGGGGGAAATTCCCCTATCTTTGGTCAATTGCAAAGAGTTGCAACTTCTTGATCTAGGAGATAATCACCTCAATGACACATTTCCGATGTGGTTGGGAACTCTACCAAGTCTGCAAGTTTTAAGTTTGAGATCAAACAAATTGCATGGATCCATTAGAGATTCAAGGATTGAAAACATATTTTCTGAGCTTCGGATCATAGATCTCTCTTACAATGTCTTTTCGGGAAACTTACCTACAAATATGCTTCAACAGTTGAAATTCATGAGGACAATTGATCAAACAAGATTGAAGGCACCAAGTGAAGGATATGTATATTACCAGGATTCTGTAACAGTTGCAACCAAGGGATTGGAGCGTGAAATTGTGAGAATCTTGTATTTGTACACCGCTATTGATCTTTCTAGTAACAAATTTGAAGGACATATTCCAAGTGTTGTGGGAGATCTCATTGCGATTCGGGTACTGAATTTATCTCACAATGGATTGAAAGGTCATATACCACCATCGCTTGGAAGGTTATCTGTAGTGGAATCTTTAGACCTTTCATCTAACCAGCTTTCGGGAGAGATACCACAACAACTTGCTTCTCTTACGTTTCTTGAATTCTTAAATCTCTCCCACAATTATCTCGAAGGATGCATCCCTCAAGGGCCTCAATCTCATACCTTTGAGAACAATTCATATGAAGGTAATTATGGATTACGTGGATACCCAGTTTCAAAAGGTTGTGGCAATGATCGTGTGCCAGAGACAAACTATACAGTATCTGCACTAGACGATCAAGAAAGCAATTCTGAATTTCTCAATGATTTTTGGAAAGCTGCTCTGATGGGCTATGTCAGTGGACTATGTGTTGGATTATCCATAATGTATTTCATGATCACGACAAGAAATCCGAAATGGCTTGCAAGAATCATTGATGAAATGGAACACAAAATTAACATGCGAAGGAAAAAGAAGCAGCGAGGTCCAAAGGAATCACAGAAGAAGAAATAATCACTTCTAGACAAGTTACCAATAAAGAAAAAGGATCTGATTTCCGAACTTCAGGTATTCAAGCTAAGCTCAACACTAATGTTTGTTAGTTTATTCTACTACTAATATGCTAGGTTTTATGATTTTATGTTATAAACAACAACTAATTAAGCTCGATACGAAGCATATGTTTTTTCCAACATCTTCAAGAAGCTGAAGTTTTGAAAAACGGTTAACCTTAGCTGATGTATTAAGCTAGTTATCAGTGTTCCTATGTTGGATGGTTTAACAGTGAAAAACCAATGCTTAATTCGGTTTTAGCTATATGATTGAAGCATAATTTACAATTTTTGACTCGTTATCTTATTTTTCAGATTTCAAACGCCAAGAATAAAAAGACGTTAGCGTAACGGATTTGGTTCTTCCTGCAGCTTGTGAATATGTTGGATTTGATTTTTAGATTCTTTTTTAGCTTTATAAGTAAGTTTTTCTGAACTTCGAATATGTAATATTATGAATTTTGACAATATATAAAGTTTATGTAAGGCAAAGTGTTAAAACAGTTTTACCTCTGGTGGCATGAGTCAGTTCTCTTCTACTCTCCCAAAGCGCCTCTGTCAAAAACAAAAAAAAGATCATAACTTTAGCTCAATTTTATGAATAATCAAACACCAAGAACCATAAAACTCAATTTTTGTGTAGAGTTTCCAACAATCATAGAGTGTGCACAGACCTTTACCCTTACCTCAAGATAATCCCAAATCAGTCACTTTAGACCATGAGATTGAGTAAGCATGAAATAACACGTGGTATGAAAATTTTCTACCGAAAACTAGTTTAGGACATGAGGAACAAAGCTATTTTCACATACTGGACATCACCCTTCTAGTACGTAGTAAGAAATGTGACAACCCCTATGGTATAAGTAACAGCATGCGCTAAAACTGATTCGGCAACAAAGACAGATAATCAAAATAAGTGGTCTGGAATTGCTAATTTCATAGTCACCAAATTGGTTTTGAACTGTCAAGAGCTTGTAAAACATTACACTTGGTTTATTGAGCTCGGTTGAGACTAAGTTGATAGCTAGCTCAGAGATTGAATGTATATTCACTGGTTATGGTTACTCTTCGAACCATATCAACAGCTCCAACACCAAGGTAGTCAAGTGATGACTAGCACAGTTTTAACAAGGCTAGCAATTTCTAGCTAGTGAAGCCTGACTCTGTAGGTTCTTTTTTTCTTTGAATAGCCGAGAAATATGTCGTTTTGTTTTGACTCGGGGGAATCTATTCTCTGTATAATAGTTTTCTTTACTTGAAAAAAAAAAAGTAGATGAGTAACACATGGATAAAAACAAAAGAAGACAATCAGAATAACCCAAATTTGACTTGAGAATGAGAGTATTTTCTCTGATAAAATATGAAAAGAACAGTGTGGATAAGATAGAGAAAAGACAGCAGCCAAATTTGCAACATTTGGAGAGAAGACGTTACGGATCATCATAACGTAAATTCTCATCAATAATAGGAACCTAAAGTTAATATATGTACTGAATTTGGAATGCTAGCTGAAGTATTATTCAGATGATTGAGAGCAATGTGACATGGACTACTCCACTCCAGATTTCTTCTCTACCAAACTATCTGAAGAAATCTGTTATGGGAAGTAAAATGTGAAATAAACTACAGGATGGAAGTTTTTAACAGGCCAGACTAGTGGAACGAATTAATATACTGGTTAAAATTGATAGCTTATCATATTCTAAAAGTTTGGCTTGAAAAAAGTTCCAGATCATCATTATCCACCGGAAATATAACTTGAATTGATTAAGTGACTTGATACGTGAAATGACAATAAGAAAGTGACTTTCTAAATAGTTGAGCGACCATGTGAGAAACAACTCTAGACATCTGCTATATGAATTAGAAAATAATGTATTCTAGAAATGTATTTAGACAGAGAATTATTATATATGGTCCACTACTTTAGAGATGAGAATTGAGTACCAGACATGCACTATCATACACTACGAGTGGTCATGATCAATGTGTGATAACAAAACTATTATGGCCACTTGGGCCCTTGCTGAACTAGATAGATGTGTAACACATAAATAAAACAAAAATAAAAAGATACAAACACAAAACTCAAAAATTTGACTTGAGAATAACAACCTTTTCTCTGATATGATATGAACAGACATAGTGTAAATGAGAGAGAGAGATAGCAGCCGAATTTACAGTATTTGGAGAAAACGTATTTCATGTTTGGTCTTTAATTATAAGTTACGTACAATATAAAATCCCATGAACTCAAAACAATAAACTCAAAACATGATGATGGCTTCCAGTAAAATATTCTCTTCGCTTCAGTTTTTCACTCTTTTATATCTCTTTACAGTTACTTTTGCTTCCACTGAAGAAGAAACGGCCCTCTTGAAATGGAAAGCAACTTTCAAGAACCAGAATAATTCCTTATTGACTTCATGGATGCCAAGTTCTAATGCATGCATGAACTGGTATGGAGTTAAATGCTTTAATGGTAGGGTAAACAAGTTGAATCTTACAAATACTAGTATCAGTGCTACACTCTATGCTTTTCCTTTTTCATCTCTCCCTTTTCTTCAGTATCTTGATCTTAGCAGGAACGATTTCACTGGCACCATTCCACCAGAGATTGGTAATCTCACAAATCTTGTCTATCTTAACTTGAACATCAATCAGATTTCAGGAACAATCCCACCACAAATCAGTTCAGTTGCCAAGCTTCAGACCCTCCGCATATTTAACAATAATTTAAATGGATTTATTCCAGGAGAAATAGGTTACCTAAGGTCTCTTACTAAGCTATCTTTGCGTAGGAACTTACTTAGTGGTTCTATTCCTGCTTCATTGGGGAAATTGAACAACTTGTCTTTTTTGTTTCTTTATGAAAATCAACTTTCTGGCTCTATTCCTCAAGAAATAGGTTGCCTAAAGTCTCTTACTGAGCTATCTTTGAATACTAACTTACTTAACGGTTCTATTCCTTCTTCATTGGGGAATTTGAACAACTTGAAGGGAAAAGTTCCGCAATGTTTGGGTAATATCAGTGGCCTCCAGGTTTTGACGATGTCACGTAATAACCTTAGTGGAGAGATCCCTTCATCTATTTCCAATTTAAAATCACTACAAATACTGGATTTGGGAAGAAATAGTCTGGAGGGAGCAGTTCCCCAATGGTTTGGCAATATTAATACCCTTCAGGTTTTTGATGTGCAGAACAACAAACTTTCTGGGACTCTTTCAACAAATTTTAGCATTGGAAGTTCACTTATCAGTCTCAATTTGCATGGCAATGAACTAGAGGGGGAAATCCCTCGATCTTTGGCCAACTGCAAAAAGTTGCAAGTTCTTGATCTAGGAAATAATCATCTCAATGACACATTCCCCATGTGGTTGGGAACTTTGCTAGAGCTGAGAGTTTTAAGATTGACGTCGAATAAACTGTATGGACCCATAAGATCTTCAGGGGCGGAAATCATGTTTCCTGATCTTCGAACCATAGATCTCTCTAACAATGCCTTCTCGAAAGACTTACCAACGAGTTTGTTTCAACACTTAAAAGGCATGAGGACAATTGATAAAACAATGAAGGTACCAAGTTATGAAGGATATGGAGACTACGAAGACTCGATAGTTGTTGTATCAAAGGGATTGAAGCTTGAAGTTGTGAGAATTTTGTCTTTGTACACAGTTATAGATCTTTCAAACAACAAATTTGAAGGACATATTCCGGGTGTTCTGGGAGATCTCATTGCGATTCGAGTACTGAATTTATCTCACAATGGATTGAAAGGTCATATACCACCATCGCTTGGAAGGTTATCTGTAGTGGAATCATTAGACCTTTCGTTTAACCAGCTTTCGGGAGAGATACCACAACAACTTGCTTCTCTTACGTCTCTTGGATTCTTAAATCTCTCTCACAATTATCTCCAAGGATGCATCCCTCAAGGACCTCAATCTCATACCTTTGAGAACAACTCATATGAAGGTAATGATGGATTACGTGGATACCCAATTTCAAAAGGTTGTGGCAATGATCCTGTGTTAGAGATAAACTATACAGTATCTGCACTAGACGATCAAGAAAGCAATTCAGAATTTCTCAATGATTTTTGGAAAGCTGCTGTGATGGGCTATGTCAGTGGACTATGTATTGGATTATCCATAATGTATTTCATGATCACGACAAGAAATCCGAAATGGCTTGCAAGAATCATTGATGAAAATGCAACACAAAATCAACATGCGAAGGAGAAAGAAGCAGCGAGGTCAAAGGAATTACAGAAGAAGAAATAATCACATCTAGACAAGTTACCAATAAAGAAAAAGGATCTGATTTCCAAACTTCAGGTATTCAAGCTAAGCTCTACACTTAATCTTTTTTAGTTTATTCTACTACTAATATGCTTGGTTTTATGCTTTTATGTTATAAACAACAACTAATTAATGCTCGATACGAAACATATACAACTTCAAGAAGCAGAAGATTTGAAAAGCATTAGCCTTGGCTGATGTTTTAAGCTAGTAATCAGTAGGAAACTGTAACAGAGGTTAAGAATTTACAGTTGATTGACTCACTATCTTATTTTTCAGATTTTCAAACGCCAAGAATAAGAAGACGTTCGTGTAACAGATTTGGTTCTTTCCTGCAGCTTATTATGTTGGATTTGATTTTTAGATTCTTTTTTAGCTTTATAAGTAAGCTTTTTCTTAACTTGGAAACTGTAATGTTATGAATTCTGACAATATATGAAGTTTATATAAGGCAAAGTGTTAAAACAGTTTTACCTCTTGGTGGCATGAGTCAAGTTCTCTTCTACTCTCCCAAAACACCTCTGTCAACAACAAAAAAGATCATAATTTAGCTCAATTTTATGAATAATCAAACACCAAGAATCACAAAAACTCAAATTTTGTGTAAAGTTTTCAACAATCACATACCTTTACCCTTATCTCAAGATAATCTCAAAGTACACTTCCATATTCTTGGTCAATAGTTCAAGAATTTTTTAATGTTTTCATTTTTTTTTTATATATATACATTAGATTTTGTATAATTTTGTATAATATTTGGCCACATTTTTTGTTGACTAGCTATAAATTCGACACACCATATATAGTTGTTTGATTAGCAATTAAAAATCCCACATAACTAAATTTAAATTGCAAAGAAATTTAAGTACATTATCTTATATAATAAAAATAATTCCAAACATAACTAATACTGTACCTAAAATAGTTGATTCATGTGTAATAATTTTTCTTTTTCAACTCCACTAGTGAAGTATATATTATACTGAAATATATAACGTTGTTGTGAATACGATTTCTCAACAATGAATTTCAAAAGTAGGAGTTGATAGTGCAGATAGACTATGAAATAACTGAGCTCTGAAACAAACAGTTCACCATTCATAGATCAGAAAAATAATTTCCCAGCACGTCTAAGAAACAAGCAAAAATGAAAAGACGAATTTAAAAAAAAAGGGTAAATATATTCCCAAAAGTAAAAATACAACTTCCAAAATTGCTTTGAATCAATGTTTCACTACTTGAAATAGTTCTTAAGCTGCAACCTCCTTTTTAAGCTTTGCAAGCTCCTGTCTCACCACACCAGCCCTCTGCAACGTCCAACGCAAACGAATAATATCAGTACATAACACCACATCAGTAAAAAGATTATGCAATTTAAAAGTAAAAATAGTGAGTTTCTGGACACACGACGGTTCTAACACAACAAGCATGACATCTCTCTACCTTGGCATACACATCATCTTGTGAGATTATATTGAGTATGTTGTAGTGAAAACCTTTTCTTTTAGCTTTTTTAAGTAAATTTGCTTATTGTTTGATGAGTGGGCTAAATGAACTGAGAATCGAAAGTTTAACTCGAATACAAACGCAATCGCACCTTGATCTTTGCCAACATGAGCTTAAACCTATCAAAATCGTTGAGTGAGGCCCTCCTTTTCTGCACGATCAACTTCCTTCCCCAGGAGCTGGACTCCCACTTGGTCTTCACATCTGGGAGGACAAAAGGCAAATGAAAGTTGAGTCAACCTTACAAGCATTTCTTACAAATAAGATATAAAAGGAGCCGCTAAAGTACTATCTACTCCAAATTGTCTATAAGAGAATATGAAGCCACACTTACCAGCAGCCTCCATAGCAGCAATCAGGGTCTTCTTCTTTGGAATTCTCTTGATGTCGATCTTGATATCTGTGAGTGAAAGCCTCTTGAAGTTCATCTGGCTCCTCACCATGTCAGGAGCATCAACAAGAGCCTATGAATTTGAACAGATTGCAAAATTATTAGGATACATAAAACTCATAATTTCATCATTTTCCAAAGTTAAAACTTGTCTATCAATTAAGCAGTGCCTACCATCTGACCAAATTAAAAGTAAACTCAACAACTCTAAGTAACCATGAGATTGAGTAGGCATGAAATAACACGAAAAATAGAAAAAAAGCAAATAAGATGTGCTTAAGTGATATGAAAATTTTCACCAGAATACTAGTTTAGGACACAAGTGAACAAGTTGTTTTCACATATTGGACATCACCCTTCTAGAACTGTGCCACCTATACCAAAATTTCTCTTAGATTAACACAAAAACCAATATAATCACTGGACCCAGCAATCAAGAGTTCTACAACAGTGTAAAGGCAAAGGTTCCCTATTTTTTGTACAATTTTTAATTGAAAGGTATAGTCTTCCACTCCCAGACTATCAACATCTCAATCCGAAAAGAACATAGTAGTCAGAAACATGACAACCCCTATGGTATTAGTAACAGATTGTAACAGCAAAACAGACATACTAAACAATAATAAGGCTCACTTTAACTCAACAGAACTTCATTCAACAAGCCTGTGCTAAAACTGCCTTGGCAACAAAGACAGATTCAAAACACAATCTGGTCTGGAACTGCTAATTTCATAGCCACAAATTACTCTTCCTGAATCCATATACAAGGCCTCAGACAATATTGCTCAATCAAGTTAATAAGATCAGACAATGTAGGCATATATAAAGTTCCATCATAGGCCATACACAGATCCTTCACGAAGAAAATTGGCAAAGATATAGAGATCAAATCTTTCTTCTAAAAGATGTGACTGGCAGTTCCAGACTGTAAAAGTTGCATTTGTGCTAAGACCAAGCAATCAACCTATGTCCACCCAAATCCCAATCTAGTGGGGACATACTATATGCATTGCACTCTATTCATCCATAGGACTTACAGATGGCATCTATAAACAGATGGGAAGTAAAAAATAAAATGAAAACCCAGCTTTCCTTAAAATATGTGACAAGAATTTCCAAAACATAAAAGTTGCATCCCAATCTAGTGGGGAAGTACTATGTGCATCCTCTATATGCATTCCACTCTATTCAACCATTGGACTTACAGATAACATCTATAAGCAGATGGAAAGTAAAATGAAAACCCAGCACGTTTGTTGCCAAAATAATAAAAACCCAACTTCCTCTGAAATATGTGACCATCATTTCCAAAGCATAAAAGTTGCATCCATGCTAAAATTAATCAAGTCACTACACCTAAATCCAAAATATTATGTATCTATTCCACTCAAACCAAGCAACATTCTCATCACTACTAAAGATAGAATTAGGTGTTCTATAAAACTGTGGCATTTACTTTCAGAGTTAGCAAACTCCATTTCCAAAGTTTTGATGGGATATCAACTCCAAACCACTCCCTTCAATCTAAATGTTTAATTATGCTGTTCAGTTGGGTTAATTTAACCCCTGAATTTACCACTTAACAATTTCTTTACTTTGTCAGTTATCTAGTAGTAGTTTGAAGATTGTAAAAGGACCAAATAACTTCTGCTTATGCTTGGTGTGAGCACACGTTTGTCTATTATGCAATTCTGCATCTGTTTGCTGCTTTATAATGAAATACCTTACTTCATTAAAAGAAGTCAGTTTGTTTAGATTTCTGCATAAAGCTCGGTCTTTTAACCATTCCTCGGGACTTGTAAATAAAAATGGAATAACAACTGGTTTTGAACAGATTGAAACAGCTCAAAGCCTCAAAAACACACTCCTCTTGCAAAAACTCAACAATTGAGCCTGCAAAATCATTTTTTGGTGAAATCTAAAATAAAATGCTACCTAATGTGCTCTAAATCACCGATTATACTACATTAGTTCTCTAGAAAGATCGAAGTAAACTCAAATGGAAATACTCTGCTAAAATCAAGCACTTGAACTAAAAATATACATAAAAAAGTACCCTGTTTTGGTCGATAACGTCAACGATGACGACGAGCCTCCCATAGTCCTCCCCGTAGTTAACGAGTGCAACTCTTCCGATCTCCACGAACCTCTTGAACGGCTGAACAACAGAATCAAATACAATTTCTTTTCAAATTTCACAAAAAAAAATAAAAAAATCGTAGTAGTACCTAGCATACATAACAGTGAAAACAGATGAATTAGAGAAATCAGAAAACTGAAAATTCACAAAAACTCACCATTTTTACTGATCTGAAGGAGCTGTGAAGCTGCGAAAAAGAGAGATGAAAAGAGAGGATTGTGTTAGGGTTTACAATGTGGGGATTATAGTGCTAGGGTTTTTGTTGCTTCGGGTAATGGGCCACTAAAATATGGTATGGGCTTAGGCCCATAATTTATGATTACAATGTAGATGGGTTGGGTTGGTGGGGTCGGGAGGGGGCGGTGAGCCGGTGAGTATAGACGATCAATTTTGGGATCACTATTTACGTCATAGCTAACGTTTAAAAAAAAAAAATTATAAGTTAGAGACATATTGAAAATAACTTTCGATATATGTGTCCTGAAGTTGAAAATACTATGTGGGTGGGTTGGGGTGGAGATGGGGCGAGCATCGATTTTAGGACCATCATACAAGTCATGGCTAAGGTTTGTGAAATTGTGTAAGTTTTGTCATGTCAAAAATAATTTTCGACATATGTGTTCGAAGTTGAAAAATAATATAAGATTATTATACCTGAATTTTGGTTTGCCTAAGATTAAACATCTTGAGGTTTGATTTATCAAGTCTAAAGTTTTGATATTTACAAATACAAAAGTTTAATTTCAAGAATGTATATCATATTCAAATACATTGTATATGTTTTAAATTAAAAGGAACTTTTTTTATAAAAAAAAAAGTTTGAACTATCCATCCTTATTTTGATCAACGCTTTTAAGTTTTTCAATAGTACTTACTTGATTTAAATTATATTTCGAATTTCAAAATTTGCTTCCTCAAATTGTAATAAGATTAAAAAAAAAATGTCTACAAAATTCTAATAAAATTTGTTTGATTTAAACTTAATTTTTCATATTTAAATTTGTACGATAACAATAATATTTTAACTATATTTTCAAACCTCTTTGTTCATATTATTTAAGTCAAATTCACTTTTTGTATTCACTCTTAAACCTATCGAATTATTCACAAGTTTGATTGATGTGACAAAATTCGTTGATATTGTCCAAACAATTTAAAATTTTAAATATTATTTGAAAAATTAATATGAAAACTATATTATATGTCCTTTTAAATATTCATAGTTGAATTTTTTCATGTGCACTATACTGATAATAGTTATTATCATAAATATGATAATTATTATTTTATGTATATATTTCTTACATAAAATTGTTACGGGATACTCCTAGTTAACATTATTATAAAGAAGTAATTTATAGAAAATGTAATTTTATAATAAATATCATTCGGGTTATGAAGGTTGATTTCGATATTTTAGAAAATAATCAAGTGAGATATCTTTATAACAAATATAACTCTATAGAAATGTTTAACTATATAATAATAATAACACACTTAGTGAAATCTTACTAAGTGATTTTATGGAGAGAAGAATGTATACTCATCTTATCATTATCTCGTGAAGATAAAAAGATTATTTTCGAAAGATTTGTACTTAAATATATTAAATTCAATTGAAACAAAAGAAAACAATGAAGAAAACGTAGTCATTAATACGAAAAATAGTGCACAGTCTACCGGAAAGAAATACTAACAAATATTAGAATAACGAGATAATCAAAAGCACAACAAACTAAGGCGTCATTTGTTTCAATTAAGATTAAGTGGTCTTAATCTGAATACACATATGAATATTAAGATTTGTATTAAGATATCTCGGTGTTTTGATCTGAATACACATCTTAATATTAAGATGTGGTCTCTAAATCTGAACACTAAATAATTAATGTTGTTTGTTTTCGAATGTAAAAGTGAAATAAAATATTATAAATTTTTCATTCCAACAAAATATATAACTTTTGATAAAAAAAAAAAAAGTAATAATAATGATTTGGAGTAATATTTTTTTATCCGAAAACCTTGATAAACAACAATACACCAAAAAAATTATTGCAATTAATGTTCATGACACACATCAATACAAGAAAATTATTAATATAAAAAAAATACTTGAAATGATTTATGAAAACTTATCAATTGAAAAAAAAAAGTGTTTGATTGAAAAAAGTGAGAAAGAGAGTTTTTAGTTATGAGATAAAAAGGCACATCCAAAGCAGAAAAGCTACGATTTATTATTTGATAACTTATCAAATGAGTCTGAATGTTGTTAAGAGTCTCATACAGATCTGATTCATTCAGATCTCTTTAGACCCATTAAGAGTTTTTTAAAAAATAAAACAAACGAACTTAATGGGTTGAATCTGAATCATTTAAGTTCAAACCTAAAAATCAAACGTTCTTAATAGGATGAATCTGAATGATTAAGATTCAGACATCCATTAAGTGCAAACAAATGACGCCTAAACCACATTTGACAAGAAACTACGAGGTACAACTAGTACTACAACTATAATTTTTCTAACCTAACACGCGACCTCCACTCCTTATCTAAAGTCATGTCCTCAATCATATAAACTTACGTCAAGTCCCGCCTAATAATCTCTCTCAAATATTTCTTCAACCTACCTCTACCCCGCAGGCTCTCTACGACCAGCCTTTTGCACCTCTTCACTAGAGTCTCGATGCAGCTTCTATGCACATGTCCAAACTATCTCAATCTCGCTCACTCCCTTTATTTTGTCCTTTACATAAGTCATTTTCTTCTCTAGAATAACCTCATTCCGAATCTCATTAATGCTTTCACGCATCAATCTCAATACTAATTTATATCTAAATCCTCGACCTCTACGCCGTCCCAGCCTGCAATGGCCACCTAAACAAATATAGTGTAGTTTTTTAACAAGGTTAGCTATGCAGGTAATACAGTTGGAAATGCCAACTCGGAAACACCTACAAAAATTCTCTTCGCTGGTGCCCATTAACCATCATTCTTAATCATTTTTTCGTATTCATTACTTCATCTCCTTCCACCATCATCTTACTTTGTAAAAACCGATTTGAAAAGTGGTATCTTTTGCTAAAAGATACTAATCGAATCGTTGATAGTCTTTTTGCAGTTGCGAATTTGTTAATATAAGCTCCATCTCGGGATTCTGTGCGATCTTTTTGATAATTTGAACAACCCCAACACATGGGCAACTCAATAATAGCTGCCTGCAAAAATGGTAAGGGTTTTTGAGCTTTATTGTTGTTTTCTATATTTGGGTTTTTGTTGAAATTTGTACTGTAATTGTATTACTGAAATTGGGTAATTGGGGTTTTGTCAATTAGTATTCGAATTCAAAGTGTAATGGGTATTTGGGGATTGTCATTGTAAGCTCCCTCTCAGATGGAATTTTGTGCGATTTTTAGATAATTTGAATAAGCCCAGGACATGGGAACTCAATAATAGCTGCCTGTAAGAATGGTAATGGGTTTTTGAGCTTATTGGTGATTTTTTTCTTCTGTATTTGGGTTTTATTGGACTTATACTGTAGTTGTATTATTGAAATGGGAATTTGGGGTTTGTTAATTCGAATGCGTATTGGTATTTTGGGTTTATCATTGTAAGTTCCATCTCGGGATTTTGTGCGATTTTTTTGATAATTTAAACAGCCCTTAAACATAGATGCCTGCAAAAAAGTAATGGTTTTTGAGCTTTATTGGTGTTTTCTATATTTGGGTCTATGAGAAACAATCTCTCTATTTCCTGAGGTAGGATAAGGTTTGCGTACACATTACCCTCCCAGAAGCCACTTGTGGGATTACACAGGGTTTGTCATTGTTGTTGGCTTGATTGGAATTATACTGTAATTGTAATGGGTATTTGAGGGTTGTCAATTCAAACTGTAATGAGTATTTGGGGTTTCATGCTCATTCCTGCAAGAATGGTACTAATTGTTACTCTATGCTGACACTTCTCTTTTTTTTTCAAGATTTAAGCTAAGTAGACTTTGATTGAGTTTTTATAATTATTTTTCATCATATTGACATTAAGAAAATTGCAACTTATAGTACTTTTCATATGATATTGAATATCAAAATTTTAGTTTTGAAATATTAAGTTGATCCAATCCAATTCAGCTTCAAAGATTAGTCAAATTGATTTTGGAGCGAAAGGTGCCACATTTATTTGGAAAATGGAGTATGATTTTACTATTTCTTCTTCTTCTTGTGATTTTGGGTTTTGATTTTTTCTATAATGGGTATTTGGGTTTTGATTTTTTCTATAATTATAATGGGTATTTGGAATTTATGTTTGATAACAGGGGATTCTTCGTTGGAGGATCTAGACTCTTATTTCCCTGTTAGACCAGAATGCCGAGCTGATGTTCCTAATACTCGATTCAGACCTAGGGTGAGTTGAAACTTCATTCGTTCTCATCATTTTATTTAAGTTCTTCTAAATTTTGCTTATATACACAACTTTGGATAAAAAGAGGAGGTTGCGGACTTAGAGGCGGATCCCGAATTTAGATTTGATGAATTAAGCCTTTTGTTCTTACAATTTCATTCATTACACTTTTGAAATTATGGGTTCAAAATTTAGTATTTGTTGAAATTTTACTAATTTAACACATATTTATGCTCTATGTCGAAGATACTCGATTTAGTTGAACCTTATAAATAGGCTGCAGCAGGATCTGTCTGCTGTAGGTTGACGGTCAGCATTAAATAATCAAACCATGTTGATTTCTCCAATACAAATGTATACAGAAGTCATAATGTCGACCAAAGTTAGTGTGGGATTGACACTTTGTTTGGTTGAGTAGACAACAATTTATATGCTAGTTAATGGATTCCACCCGTTGTTATTTAGGTAATTACCTGTGTCCCTTTTAATTCTACTACTTTAGCATTTATTTGATTGTTTCATTTTAGCTCTCTCCCCTTTTGTTTAGAGAAGTCTAATTCTAATCTATCAATTAGGTGAATATATACACACTTGATTACATAAATGAGTTAAAAGAACTAGAATATCCTGTTGTAGTTTTTGTGACATTTGTCTCAGTTTCTTTCCAAGTCATTCTAAAGAAATGATTTTATAATTTCTGATGGCAGATTTATTCACTATGCTACCTTTGTGCACTTCCTATTTTTGGGGAAGTGCTTGATAGGCAGGAAGAACTCTCAGTGAAAGAAGATGGAAGGCTGCATTCTCTCAAGAGGGTTATTTGGATATAGCAGGTGTTCTTAGACGGATCCAACGAGGGGTACTTTTTTTCTCTCTCTTGTTCAATGCACATTCCACATTGTCATTTGCCTATGAACAGAAACATGATCTTGTCAAGTGGATTGCTTTAAAACTTTAAGATCTCTATGTTGATGGTGGTCCTTTCACTTACAATACTATGGTTACATCTATTTCTGTGGTTCATTGTGAAAATTAATTGCTACTTGGTAGAAAGTCCAATTTCAGCTGTCTATTCTTCATTTTATCTTGTAATTCCCAGTTTGGAATATTGGATACTTTTATGACTAAACCACTTTGCTACTTCATTGTGACAGCCTTCACTCCCTGGGTTCCTCTCTAGTTCATGTTGTCCTTCCTTCTTCGTACTCCACCTTTCGCTTTATAGTGATTTCCTAAGAAGATAATGCATTTCGCTCATAGTCTCCTTCTCCTACCTTGCCCTTTTCATGACTTTGACCTAGTTAAACAACGGTTATCCTCATACTACTTGCCATCAAGAACAAATTAATCTGCTTTTTAGTGAATGTGAACAGCTCATATATTTTTAGCAAGTGCTTTTGCCACCCGGTGAGGTTTTAACTTGAACCGAAGTTGCTCATTTGGTGGACATTTGGAGCATAATAGATCCTCAATTTGTGCAAGTGGTGAACTGCTGAAGGTGAAAAACTTCATGGGACACCAATTTCATCAATTACTCTTGCTCAGTTATCTCCACTTGAATGAAGATTATTTCATTAACTATAACGTGATAGAAGGTTCATTCGATTTATGATTTTCCAGCAATGTTATATCAGTTGGGAGCCTTGATAGGAAAGTATTTAAGATCCTCTTTTTGTGTTAATATTAGAATTTTTTATGATGTAAGAAGTTTTAACTGCTCTGTGAATATAATAAAGGGGAAACAATTGGTTCGCTTATTCCGGAGCAATAATTGTTTTATCTATGCTACAAGCGCTTGTTTGTTTGAGTTGGACAGTTTCTGAAAGTCCAAAATTATGCCAAAGTTTAGCCAGTAAAATTATTCATGATTTGGAATAACATTTCTGCATAGCACTGATTACACTTCTATAAACTATATATTAGGCAGATAATTTGATCCACCATTAGCACGCCCATTGAGTTCATTATAAGGAGTCATTGTCTATCACAAATATCCAATCTGCTTGCTGTTTAGGTGGAAACTTAAGTCTTAAGAACTCTGATGCTTATTGATTTTTCTGTGAATTCTAGGGGATTCATCCATCAATTAAAGGGGCTGTATGGGAGTTCTTGCTGGGTTGTTTTGATCCTAATAGCACATTTGAGGAAAGAAATGAACTTAGACAACAACGGAGGTAATCTAACTCGTTTCAGCTATGGCCTAAGAGTTGTACTTATTCAATATAGACTATAAATATTAGAGGTAATCAACAATCATAACTATAGGGACTTATTATGCATTGAATTTGTTCAATTTGATGCATAAACACATGCAGCTATCGGAGGCCTGCTGTATTTACACACAAAACTTTTCATGTTCATAGAGTTATTCGTATCAAAGATCAACTTTCTCAATCCTGATCTAGTTAGGAGTGAGACCGAGGTGAGCCGATTTGGATTCAACTGGGCAAGTCTGGTTTAATCAAGCTCTCCATAATCAACAAGCCAAGTTTCAGACAATTTTGTTAGTTCAGCTTGTTTAGTTTTTCTTATCAGAAAGGATCAAAAGATTGCCAATGAACTTTGAAATCTTTACGTATTGAGGTTCAAATCTTTGTGCCTCAGTCTTAACTACAAAAGTAAAAATTGTTTCTTTGCAATAGTTGATGTTTATAGTTACAAACTTCCAAGTATTTTTAAAAAGGAATGCACAGACCTATAGTCGAATCCCTGACCATTAAGTTCTCCGGTATCTTGATTCTTGAGTCCTTGCATTCAATTGAAAATGAGTACTACAAGATAATTAAACATAGCCAAGAACAGATTAAATTCATCGGTAAGGGTACTGCCAGAGATTGATCTCATCGGTGGACTTTGATATCTAGTGTGCCTCATAATGTATTGGAGGACCAAAAATAAGAATGGCCAGTCAAAGGTTGAAATTTAGAAATAAAGACAGTAAAGACAACGGTAATAATGATACCATGAACGTACAAAAAAGATAAAGACAAAAGACAACGAAAAAATGATTTTTGCCTGGAGAACAAATTATATATCAGTCACTCTTTCCAAGCTTTTATCTTTCTTCTGGGAAACTTTCCTTGACAAGCGTGTGCACACCTTTGTGGGGAAGTGGTGGTGGGTTTAATAAATTAACAACGAAAAAATGTATTTTTGCCTGGAGAACCAAATTATAGAAGTATACTATCAGTCTATCACTATCAGCTGAAAACACAACCGTGCCTTCTTTCATCCTGAAAATATTCTTTTTCTTTGATAAACTTCTTATAGCGTATTTATGAGCTGCCTAAGAATCTAAATTTTTATACTCAGAGAGCAATATGCTGCGTGGAAATCTGAATGCCAAAAGCTAGTACCTGTTATTGGCAGTGGGAAATTTACCACAAATGCTATAGTCACAGATGATGGCCAACCTATAGAGCTTGCGAACACTACCAATAATGGACAGGATACTAACAATGGCATGCCAGTCGATAGTGGTGTTTATGAGAAGAAAGTGGTCCAGTGGAAGCTTAACTTGTCCCAGATTGGTAGTACTCATACCACTACTATCTCTAGTTTTGATTCCTGTATCTATCTCTTTATATCTATCTGTGTCTGTATCTTAGAAGAAGGGTGGGTGGTTGTTGGAAAAACTTGAATTTCAACAGACATTCTCTTCCAGTCTGTCTATCACAATCATTTGTTCATGTTCTCAAATGGTCAGTAATAAACTGTTTTCCAACTTTATGCTTTTTGACAAAACTTAAATAGTCAACATAGCTATAACTTTGAGATAGTTCTTAGTTGTGCAGAATATAACCAAAGTTTGTTATTCTAAAGATGTTTGCTACCCCCCAACTCCCATTGGTTATGGTATTCGAGATGAAGGGATTGATACATGAAATATTGCTTTTCCAATATAGTTATTATGTTCGAAAAATTTTCTGTGAATTAGTCACTGTGTAGTTCGATGAAATTCAGAGGGGGAGGGAAGAAGAGGAATTAAATGTCGGAGGAGAATGTAGATTTAGGATGTGCGCACTCCAACTAAAACCCTTTATATAGTCTGTCATCTGGATTAAAAGAAGAAATCGGGTAATTTAATTAAAATTCTTTGTAGACGTGAGGGCATAAATAACTTGTTTTAACGGTAAGGGTGAAGTCAACTAATAAATCAAAGTTGAGGGGTATTTTTGACCCTTTTCCCTATTTTGTATTCAAATATAGAATATTTACTTGCCTTATTCATATACCATATTATACATAACCTAAGACTCATATAAGAAGCACCTTTTGTACATTGTTAATCAAGTCATTCAGAAGATCCCTTGCATGTTATTTTCTCATTACGCCCGCCAATGATGCTAGATTCTAAGCTTCAACATTTCACTGAAGTTCCAATTTAAGTTGTTCAACTCCAGACAGATTTTCTTCAACATGGTACATATAGTTTATTATGTTGAAGGTTGTTGACACGTACGACCGATCATAAGCTATCGTCAGTTTCGAACAACAGTAAGAATTTTAAATGACCTTTGTCAGTCTTCATGTGTCCATGTTCCATTATAATGGATGAATTGGAAAAATGGAAATGCATTCATTTTGCCTTTGTAAGGAAGATTGTGCATCAGTATAGACTGATTTCCTGAAAATATCTAAAACTGTCATGGCTTATGATGTTGTTTAGGTCTGGATGTTGTTCGTACGGATCGTTCTCTTGTATTTTATGAGAATCAAGCTAATCAGGCAAAACTCTGGGATGTGCTAGCTGTCTATGCATGGATAGATAAAGATATTGGTTATGTTCAAGGTATTATAGCAGTATTTAGAAACTAATTTTTTGAAACATCAAGGCCGTTTGTAAACCTTCTGTCTTATTTTCTGAACAGGAATGACTGATATTTGCTCCCCAATTATTCTTCTTCTTGAGAATGAAGCAGATGCATTCTGGTGCTTTGAACGTGCAATGCGTAGATTGGTATGCCCCTATTGTTTCCATTCATGCTTGTTGCAGACCTCACATAAATGAATAGATAGACAAGCAAATATGTTTCTTCTTTAACATCGCAAGGTTTTATATGAGGCAGTCACATAATTCATAAATTTAAGTTTTAGCACTATCCATTATACAAAGAATTTTCATTTGCTTGACAGACAAGAATAGTGAGGTCCGCATGTGAGATGACGTGTTGCCGGCCTAAAATAAATAAATGTGCCCCATATTTGGCAACTTAAGATTTTAGATGAGGCACTTGTTCCTTATTGGTGGTGTCCAAAGAGGTTTATAGATTCTTGGGCCATTCCACCCATAGGTTTTGGGTTGGACGCTCAGATTCTTTGAAATTGCATTAGATCCGAAGGTTGGTGAGCTTGTTCGTGTCACCGTTTTCTATCTTCATGTTCTATCATTCTGTCTTCTCTCCAAATTAAGCCCATGGCGCTGCTCTGGGTTTCTTTCTCTATCTCAATTCAGCCCATTGAGCCATTAATTAACTATTAGCCTGTTGAGCCAAATGTCTCCCTCTACTCCAGGCCCTTTACTGTTGAGCCTCCTCCCTTCAGCTTCAAAATAAAAAAATAAACAAAAAATAACAACAAAATCCATTGTAATCTTACAAGTGGGTCTGGGGAGGCTAGAGTGAACAAAAAATAAAGAAGGCAAAAAAATAAGAGAAAAATCAAATCCACATTTCAACACTAGAACCCAGGTTACTCGTGCAAGAGGGTGTTAAGAAATGCACTTGTCCATAATCGGTTATATAAGGGATTTCCAAAGAGTTTATAATATCCAGGGACACTCCACCCATTGCTTTAAGGTTTGGTCTGGATGCTCATATTTTTTCACATTGATAATGCTGATTGGTTGAGTTACCTTGCTTAACATCCACACACACAAAAGCAAAAGGAGAAGAATAAAGGAAATCCACATTCTAGTCATACCCTTGGTTGAACTTTTACTGCATGATTTGCTTTGGGTTTCTCTTGTAATGATAAACCACACGCTCCAGCAGTAAGTTGATGTATACCTATTTCATGTTTCACTTTCTAACTGTATTTAGCTTTCATATGGTTATATTACAACTCATGCAACAACGCTGTTGTCCCCAAGGAAAGGGGAAATAAACTTGTGCATGTATTTATGTTCTCTATATTCAAACTTGTGCAACAGTGTGCTAGTTATTTCCTATGTTTATGCCATTACTGCATATATAACTACTCCATATTCGATTCAACAGAGAGAAAATTTCAAGTCCAGTGCAAATTCTATTGGAGTGCAATCTCAGCTGAGAGCCCTTGCACAAATTGTTAATATTGTTGATCCAAAGCTTCATCGACACCTTGGTAAGGGTTTTCTGTTCTCCGTATATTCTGAAGTAGCTATTTCTATGAAAGAAGTAAAAAAATGCAAGATCTTGTGGCAAGATTCTTGCCAGTGTTGTTGATTTTCCAACCAGTTCTTAATACAAGAATGATTAACTAAATCTAAAATAGGCCTTATAGAAGTTTCTGGGTTTTTTTTGTATGGAAGAAAGCTTTTGGACATCTTGGAACAGAGGATGTGAACTAACAAAGTGGATACATAATAATTGGAACTTTTTTGACCACTGACTGCCAGCCTGTGACACCTTCTCCCCTCCCCCTCAGAGAAACAAAAAATAGTCTGGGATTGGGGGGGATATAGACAAAGAATGAAGAGAGTCCTCTAGTTTTATTTGCTGTAATGTGTTCTGATGATATTTTCCATGAAATCATGATTTATTTTGTGAAACTTTTAATGCGCGCAGTTCAAGTTTGTTATTGACTATCACAAAATAAATATTATCTTTTAGCAATGCAGGCAATACATATATGGTATCTAGCACCTATCAAAAAGAAAAAATGCAGATTCTATGATGGATAGCCCAAATGATTGGTACTTTCTATAAGTTGGGGCCAGACTCATATCATAAGTTAAACATTGTGAAGCATTAACATCCATTTTGAAAACGTCTCTCATATTATGTTGTTTGGGATGTTGGTAATATAACAATAACTTTTTTTCATGGAGGAGATATATTGGAAATCTGCATTGTTAAGAAAGCCTCAAACTGCACGCTTGACCATCTAAAAACATAGAGGAGAAAGTCTAGATATAGAGTTTACTCTCTCTCTCTCTCTTCCTCACCAACTTTTTCAATTGTAATTGGCAGAGGATCTAGATGGCGGAGAATATCTGTTCGCATTACGCATGTTGATGGTACTTTTCAGGAGAGAGCTCTCATTTGTGGATGCACTCTATCTCTGGGAGGTGAGAAGACAAACCTCTTTTCATATTTATTGTTTGGCGGATTGAAAAAATATTGCACAATAGTTTGTCCCCATTTTTGGTGTCGCACTTCAGTTAATTACATTTTTCCTGGCTACATTTGCTTTTAAGAGACATGGTTGTTTTACTTGGCAAATTATTAACTTCATGAAAGAAATGATTGTTCTAATTGGCAATTGATGCCTTTGTGTTTAAAAGAGCGCATCACCTAAATTAGTTTGACATGAACGTCGAGTGAAAGGATAAGGATATTTATATTTTCAACTATGAAAGAGGGAAGGATGATGAGCAAATGTAGGTCAGAGTTATTGTAATCTTCTGATTGATGCTACTTTTGTACATACTTCATTTAGGTGATGTGGGCCATGGAGTACAACCCAAACATATATTCATTATATGACAAGACTCTGGAACAACTTCCCGATAAGTTAAATGATACGCAGCTAAAGCAATACGGGAAATTTGAAAGGAGAATATTGAGAACTGGTGCAACGAAACAGCACGACGCACTTGCCATTTTCCTTGTTGCAAGTGTTCTTGAAACGAAGAAAAAACAGCTTATGAAAGAGGCGAAAGGCCTTGATGATGTTGTCCAGGTCTTCATAAAATCTCTCTCCTCGTCTATATATTCCACATTATTGTATTCTTTGGTCCTGAAAATAACAATTTTTTTTCCAGATCTTGAGTGAGATAACTGGGAACTTGGATGCAAAGAAAGCCCTAAATGAGGCTCTAAAGATTCATAAGAAGTACATGAGCAAGGCAAGTTTTATGTTCCCTGTTCTCTGCTTTTCCCAACCCCCTCCCAGCACACACATCCCAATGGATAAAGAAGAAAGGATTTAAGTTATGAATCCCGGTCATTATGAATAGTTATAGTTATCTCATATGCGACTTAAATAGTATAAAAAAACTTTTTTACATTGTCTGTTAAACTCAATAAAGAACCCCCCCCCCCCGTACCATCTCTTTGTTCTGGTACATGAGCAAGGCAAGATGTTTCTTTGTTCCCTGTTCTCTGCTTCTCCCAACCCCCCACATCCCAAAAGAAAGGAAAGGATTTAAGTTATGTAGACTTGCAACATTTTAACCTATTGTAATAGGTTTATCTGTTCTATTTTTCAAGTTACGAATTCCGGTAATCATGAATGGTTACCTATTGTTATCTCTTAGCGACTAACATTGTCCGTTAAACTCAAGAAAGAAACCCACCCACCCCACTCCACCCTTCGACGGGGCCTTTGTTCTGGTACATGAGCATGATATCAAACATTTTTAAGTTGGCTCATAAGATGCTCATCAATGCAGGTGAAAAAGACCTAGATGGAGTTGCTATTCATCACTGCAGCAAGTACCCCTTTTTGCTCAATGTTTTGTTGTACCTTTTATGTTCATTCTTTCTTGTGGGAGTGATTATTTCCATCTTGCATTTGGTGTATAATTCTTTCTATTTATTATTATTACAAAGAAAAGAACTTGTACATAATAGTCTTGTTATGAGTTGTACATGATGTGTTTTGGTTGTAATATTTGAATCACATTCCTCAATCTGAAAAATGTTGGAACATCATACCATATTTTCATTTTTATCTTATTTTTAGAATTTCTTCTTTTTTTCCTATCTAAGATATTGGTCATTCATCACTAGATGGTTATTAAAAGGATTATTAGAAAGATGATGATTAAAAGTACAGTCTGATGCACAAAACATCTCCTTCCACAGAGGGTTCGGGGAAGAGCCACACCACAAGGATGTGATGTAGATAGTCTATCCTAATATAAGCATTCGTGACTGCTTTTACAGTTCGAACTTGTGATTTATAGGTCACATAGATACCGAGACTCTCCAAAGATTATCACTTTAAAAGGTTTTTTTTACCGTGGTATGGTATTCAAGTTGTACGGAAGGATTCAAACACGAAATCTTTGGTTCAAACAAACATTGTCGGAGAAAAAAAATTAATTATTTACATGTAGCTACTTAGCTAGTATTGGCTAACACGTTAATCTTTTATATTTAGATCGATCTTTATTAATAGTCAAGATATCCTTTTTAAAGATTATGTATATAGTATATCATTGGAAATTAAAAAAAATATATATATTCATTTTATTTTTTCAAATTCCTATAATATTGTCTTTATGATTTTAAAAGATAACAATTTAATAAACTTAAAAATCTTACTATTTGTTGAAATAATCTAAACGTAGTGAAAGCATAACAACACTTGTCACTAGAATAAATGTTTCAAATAGACAAAATTAACAATTTATTGAAATCGCAATTTAGTCACATGACAATATCTATATAAAATTTCATGCGCGTTAGAAAATCTGTATACAATTTATCTTAACTATAGAGTGTTAGAAAATTTGTATACAATTTATCTTAACTATAGAGTATATTCAGATCCAATTAGCATTGCATATGATCTTGGACACTTAATTAAACTCTTGACGAACGGTATCTATATATCTTCACCTTATTCTGCTCTCCTTAGAGATAGTTAGCATTTTCTTCAATAATTCTAAATAGTTGTTGTCACCAACCTTATATATAATTATTTTTAAAATGATTTTTCTTTTTTCATTTGCATATAATTATTTTAAAAATGATTTTTCCTTTTTCATTTGCACATATAAAAATGTTTATAAATAAGATAGTGCTTCCATTACATTGTAGTGGCCACCATTAGGCCTCAAAAAATTTGACAACTAATGAAAAAAAAGTCAGAAGCAAGATTTTAAAGAGTAAAATATAAAAAAAGAATATCTTAAATAATAAAAAAAATAAACTTAAAAAAATGTTAAAATAATTTATCATTCCTAATATTATGGGATACTTCTGGTTATGAATGACCATTAATTTATTGCCATTGAATTGATGAAAATGTTGCTTTAACATCTTTTTTCCTTTGTGATGATTAAAGAGGAGTCAAACCTAAATTTCATTTTTAGGGTTTGAATCCATTTAATTTCTTTGTAATGTTTTTATACTTTCAAATTCAAGAAATACATTTGTTCACTTGAAATTAAAAATTAAAAATTCCCATTTTTTTTTATTTTGAGTTTCTACACATAATCAAATGATTGATTTTAGATGAAAATATCATATTCTTGATTAACTTTTCACCTAAGTTTGAGATCATGTCCACAAAGGTGAAAGGCCTTCTTAAAGGCCTTAGGTACATTTCTCAAGTTTTTGGTAAGTAAATTATATTTTCAATTTTTTCACATTTTGATTTGTGGGTATTTTTAGATTATTCTTGAAAATAGTTGTTTCTGACATCGTGAAAATAGTTGAATCGATGATATATAAATCTTTCGTATTCATTATTTATGGATATTTTTATATTGTTGAAATGAGTGAATGATCATAAGAGAAGATTGCGCTACCAGTAAGGAAGAAGGGGAGGGGATTGTTATATGGTGGTGAAATAGTTGAGATCAACCGTATAAATTATTCGTATTCATCATTTGTGGGTATTTTCAGATTTTTGAAAATGATTGTTTTGTGACAGTGTCACGTGAAATAGTTGAGATAAGCTATATGGATCCTTCATAATCGCAATATTGGGGTATTTTTAGATTTCTGAAAGTGTTTTTTTTATAAAAAAGTTGAGATAAATTATATGAATCCTTGATATTCATCGTTTGGGGGGTATTAAAAATTATTTTGTGACGGTGTGAATAGTTGAGACGAACTATATGAATCCTTGATATTCATCATTTGTTAGTATTTTTGTAGATTTTTGAAAATGATTGTTCTATGACGGTGAAATAATTGAGATTAACTGTATTCATATTCGTCATTTGGGAGGTACTTTAGATTCTTGAAAATAATTGTTCTATGACGTTGAAATAGTTGAACTCGACTAAAATTAATTCTTTCAGATTCAATCATTTGTATTTTTAGATACTTGAAAATGAACATAGTATATGATTAGTAAACTAATGAGAATGTTAATAAGTTGAAATATTCAATAATCGAGTATCGATTTTGAATAAGTTGAAATCGTCTATATGAATCGTTTATATTTATTTTATTATTTGGTGCAGATGAGGATAAAGAAAAAGATATACAAATTGGTTTTCCAACAGATGTAAAACATGTTGCACATATAGGATGGGATGGTCCATCAGTTGATAATCCAAGCTGGGTAAATATATACATTTTTTTTTTATTTTGTTGTGTTTTTTGTGTTTATCGATTTTTATTTTATTTTAATTATTAAATTCACTAAAAAGAGATGTATTGAATCGATATTTTTTTAATGAATAAATCAAATTTTGATTTTTCATCTTATTCTACTATTTGATTCATCATAGTCGGTACAAGAAATATACTGAACCGATTCGTTTTAATGAATAGCTAGACCTGATTTTCTTGTTGTGTAATCGCCTAGTTTTTCCCCTTTTTTTTTACTTGTTACATTTCTTGTGTACATCGATTTCGATTTTCATCTTATTCTTCTACTTGATTCACCAGAGTCACTGAAAAAGTATGTTAAATCGATATTTTTTTAAATCATACATTCATCTTATCTTAATGCTTGATTCACCATAATTATCGTTACAAGAAATATATTGAATCGATTTTTTTAATAAATAAACTCGATTTTGTTATTGTGTAATCACCAATTTTTTATTATTTTTGACAGATGAAAGAATTTAAAGCACCAGGAGCATTTCAATCAGCACCTTTAATGCCTCCTCCTGGAGAACATAAAGAAAATCCTGATATTAAATGGGTTTCTGAAGGTGTGTTACTCTTTTTCCCCTCCTTATTATTTAGCTTTTCGATGTAAATCTGAATGAGTCGGAATAAAAATTATGATGTATTGGTTAAACCCTATCGCAAAGAAAAACTTAGTATTATGTGTAGAAGGACATGCAAAAGGGGCGAATCCTTTTATCCACTGAGTTTCGAATCGTGTGACTGACTATCAAGGATCTCTTAATTATCAAAGAAACGATTACAACATGTGTGATCACATTCACAGTATTCGACTCGAATCATACATATCTGTGAAAAATAAGAATGTGTACGTAAAAAAATTAAAAGAACGAAGAGTTAAAAACACATCTAACATATACCAACTTTTTGAGGTTCATATTTGAACTATTAAGTGTGTGAATTTTCTACCTTAACTACAATTGTTTGCTTTTTCCTACCCGACTTTTGAATTTCATATTTGGACTATCAGGTATATAAGTTTTCTACATTAACTATCAGTTCGCTTTTCTTACCTAACTTTTTGAATTTCATATTGAGTTTTCTCCCTTAACTATGAGTTGTTCGCTTTTTCTGTCTGAAATAGCATCATCGTTCAGGGTAGAAAAAGTGAACAACTAATCTTTGAGGTGTGTTTCGATAAACATTTGGTGATAGTTAAAGTAGGAAACTAAAAAAAAAAAACGAGATACTTGAAATGTGTTTTTAATTCTTAACTCTCCGAAAGCAGATATATCTCATATAATAATAACACATCAACTCGAGATTTTAAATCTTAGATTCGCCTATTACTTCATCAAGAGGATCAATATCTTTTTCATTCTTTTTTTTAATATCTTTTTCATTCTTTTTTTTACACAATATGTTTCATGTAAATTGTAGATTCAAATAGAAAGTCAAGAAATGCAAGTTCTTCACCACCCAAAGAAAAACAAGAGAAGCCAAGAACATCAAGGAGACATTCCACAACAGAAAATGGAAGCAATGAAAACTCTACAAACAAAGAGCCTGGAACCAAATCAAGGGGTTCAAGGAGACATCATAACAAGGACATGTCTGATGGAACCAAATCGAGTGAATCCTCGAGCAAAAACAACCCCGATATCCCTAAAAAATCGCGAAGAAAGAAGTCAAAGGAGGATGGTGGCTTGAATCGACCATCAAAATCTAAAGGAACAACAAAAATTACAGAGTCAGGTCCTGGATCGGAAAGTGAAAGTAGTGAAATTTCTAAAGAAAAACAAGAGGAGTGAAAAATAAAATAAAATGTATTGTACTTAAAAAGTTTACTTTTTTTTTTTTGGCAGCTTAGTGAATTGCAAAACTATTTTTGAGACCACATAAAAGTTTATCATTCATAATTTGTAGAGTGTGTATTGTTAGAATGTGTACAATCTTAACTTTTTTGATACTATGTGTGTTTTGTAGCTTGCATGAGTCGATAGGTCAACGAAGGGTATATATATATATGAGACCGAAGATAATTTTGGGAGATATCTATGAGTCGATAGGTTAATAAAGGGCATATATAAGACAAATCACAAACGTTAGGGCATTTTGGTCCTTTTTGTTGAAATATTGTTCAACGGTTTGAAAAGTTATTCATATTTTGGCAGATTAGTGAGTTTCACAGCTAAGTTGTATTTGTTTGATCTATAAGTCATGAGTTCAAATCGTGAATGCAATCAATAACGCTTGTATTAGGATACATTAAATACATCATATATCTTTCCAGAACTTTGCTAACGCGGGATATATGCTTTGTGCACACAGATGTCTCCCCCCACCCCCTCCTCTTCTTTTTTTAATCAGAATATTAGCAAAGAGTTTTTAGATTTAAAACGACAAATATAAAAATTGTATTGTACGTCATTGACCCTCTAGGATTCTTGATTATCGAAAAAATAAGAATATGTGATAAGATGGTATTTTCTTAAAATTATAGCATTAAATTTTATAACTCTTAAAAAATAATTAAATTATTATTATCTAATATTACTATCTATTTTTATCCTTTGTGAGAGATGAAAATAGCCTGAAAAGGAAAACATATATATTTAAAATAACTAGTCAACTGTCACATAGACAAATTTATGCATAATCAAACCAAATATATATTATAAAAAATATGTAAGATGTCAACTTCTCAAAGTCAGATTGATATTGATATGATATTGTGGTTTTCTCTTATTTTGTTTATATATATGCTGAAGAAAAAATAATACTCTCCTCGTTTCAAAAAGAATAATCTTATTTTTTTAGTCTGTTTTGAAAAAGAATGACCCCTTTCTTTTTTTGGTAACACTTTAATTTTAACTTTCCACGTGATATATTTAAGACCACAAGATTAAAGGGTATTTTGGTACATTTGATATAACTTTAAATTAGAATCACAAGATTAAAAAATCTTCTCTCTTTTCTTAAGCTCCATTTCAAATCAAATTAGGCTAATCTTTTTAAACGGAGGGAGTATTAATTAGTATAGGTAACACATTATTATAAAATAAAAAGGGACATGCATTGATTGAAATTTCAAAAAGATATAAACAATTGACCTTAAATTTTAAAATGATATTTGAAAGTTGAAGTAATTGTGTGCAATGTGAAAAATCATAGTGAAAATTTTGAGATTGAAAAATAAATAAAAAAACATGAAAATGTTATTATTTTTCAAATTTCAAATTTCTATATTTCAAGTTCGAAAAATTGAAATAATGTATCAATAAATAAATATTTATTTAAAAATAATCTTTACATATTTGAAACATAATTTATATAACAAGGTTTTAGACTTTTGCCTATTTTTTATATGTGTTTGCGTATGTGAAAATGTGCGAAAATCTGCTTAAGGATTGTTTGATATGTGAGATTGGAATAATAGTTTTGATTAATTTTATTACATGTTAGATATGAGGTATCAATTAATTCTAAGACCATTTTATCGCACTATTTATACTAAGATGATAGATTACGAACCCATATGAAAGGTGAGATAAAATAGTCTTACGAGATATTTCTACTTATCTCATTCCTTATACCAAACGACATCTTAAAATTTAAACAAATACTCTCTATAATTAAATTCAAGTATCTTAATTTAATTAGAAATAAAAATTTTAAAAATATATATATTTTTTTAATATTATAATCTTAAATTAAAGATATACGTAATATTTCAAAAGACGATCTTCTTGAGTTTTAAATTATTTTCATAATTAAAATAACTTTTTGTGAAATTACAATCAAACGGCTTACGATACAAAAATAATAAGTAACTTTTTGTGAAATTACAATCAAACGGCTTACGATACAAAAATAATAAGTGTAACTTTAGAAATTTTATTAAATTACACATTGGTCCCTTTATAACATCTTCTTTTTCAAATCCCACCCACTACTTTTTCCTTTATTCCATATCTTTCCTCATAGTAGTAGAATCATCTTCTTCTTCACTATTTCATGCCATTTGCGATGTTCTAGTCTTTTCTACGCAAAACCCATTTCAAATATCGTTACAAAATACCCAAACCACAACTCAAATTAACAAAATTGAAAGATTTTGTGGGATTCTTGATTTTGATTAAGAATCCAAATCATTGAATTTTGAGATTTTGTGAATCATGGAGTTTAAGAAATTTGTTCAGAAAAGAAGAGAAAAGGGGAATTAATTTGATGTTTTGTTGGATTATTGATTGATCATTGAGTTGTAACATAAACCCATATTACCAAAGTTGAGAATTTTACTATAAGAAGAAAAAAAGTGAGAAAAAGGGTGTGTTTGGTTTGATGTTTTGTTGGATTATTGGTTGATCATTGAGACTCATATTTTGCGAAGTTGAGAATTTTACTAATAAGAAGAAGAAAGTGAGACAAAGGGTGTGTTTGGTTTGATGTTTTGTTGGATTATTGGTTGATCATTGAGGCTCATATTTTGCAAAGTTGAGAATTTTACTATTAAGAAGAAGAAAGTGAGACAAAGGTTGTGTTTGGTTTGATGTTTTGTTGAGTTATTGGTTGATCATTGAGACTCGTATTTTGCGAAGTTGAGAATTTTACTATTAAGAAGAAGAAAGTGAGAAAAAGGGTGTGTTTGGTTTGATGTTTTGTTGAATTATTGGTTGATTAGAGAATCCACAGAGAAGAAAGTGAGATAAGGAGTAGGGATTTTGTTGAAGATTTTGGTGATTGTTAGTTGATCAAAGAATACCCTTTTGATCAAAATGGAATTTTGATTTTTGCAAATAAAAATATGGGAAGTGGTTATCACTGTTTCCATTATTCTTCAAATAGTGAAAAGTAAGATTCCTTAACCACTTCTTTCTTTGCTTGTGCATTGTTAGTTGGTATATAGTGATGGGTCCTGAGTTTGTTTATCCTTATTTAAGGCTTCTAGTTAACACGTAATAGTTGATTATACTTGAATCTTTTTGGTTATGAGTTTTTTCGCTTTCATCCTTTATTGTGTTGTTTGGAGTTCAAGTTCATGCCCTGTAGAAATGGGCACAGATTTAACAACAACATACCCTGCTTAATTCCACAGAAGGAGGTGCAAAAGAGAAGGAATTGAGAGGAGTAGTAGTTTTTTTTTTTTTTTTTTTTTTTTGAGTTATTGGTTGATCATAGACTACCCTTTTGATCAAAATGGAATTTTGATTGCAAATAAAAATATGGCAACTGATCTGGCTGTGTTATGTTGTTTTCACAACTATATCCTTCATTCTTAAACAGTGAAAAGAAAGATTCCTCAACCCCTTCTTTCTTTACTTGTCCATTGTTGGTTGGTATATGATGGGTCCTGAGTTTGTGCATCCTTCCTTTAGGTTTGTAATTATTGCATAAAAGTTGGTTCTGGTTGAATTTTCTTAGTTTTGAGTTCCTTGGGCGAACGAGTTAAACTCATTGTTGTTGGTGTTGCTTGCTGTTAAAGCATCGTGAGAGAGTTGCTACAATATGGAGAATGATAATTGGGTCAACAAGCCGGGGAAGGCTCAGAAAAGTTTGAAGTTGAGGAAGATGATGAAGTGCTTCTGCTCGGGCGAACAATTACAGATAGGTGACATGGTTCCATTGCCTGATTCTCCTGCGACTAAGGATTACAGAACAAGTGTCCGTTCATCAAGAGCCGGAGATACTGGCAATATTGAAGAGGCTGAATCATCTTTGCGCGAGAGTGGTGCTTTGAATTATGAGGTACCATATTAAGTTTGCCTTTTGTGTAGTGTCCCATCTCATCCTAAACCATTTTATGTTTCAATGGGCATGAATTACAATTATTATTATTCATCTGAGAGTTAAACTTCATCTAATTTCTAGGAAGCAAGGGCATTGCTTGGAAGATATGAGTACCAAAAGGGAAACATAGAGGCTGCTCTACATGTGTTTGAAGGGATAGATATTGCCTCAGTGACTACTAAAATGAAAGTCACCCTTGCTAATAGAGCTCGAATTCAAAAGAGACGTTCCCAGAAGTATGATACACCACCAATGTCCATACATGCTGTAAGTTTGCTCCTGGAAGCAGTCTTTCTTAAAGCAAAATCATTGCAGGCTCTTGGGAGGTTTAAAGGTTAGACTATACATGGTAGTTTTCAGTTCACTTTTTGTAATAAACATTATTTCATACATGGGTTCAAACAAAGCCAAATGAATTACAACAATTCATACAGCTAAACACTGACGAGCTTTGCATTGAGGCGTAGTAGTTATTGTGCTAATATCTATGTTTACGTGTTCCAATATGATGATCATTTTCAGTTAGGACATCTTTGTTCAGTATGCTAAAGTTATTGTGTTATGTTATCACTCGTGTTTCTTTGCAAATGTTTTTATATGTAACAGTTTAGTTCAGCTATTTTGAAGTTTGCACTGGCTCTCTTACATTACTGTATCCATCCTCGGGGCCTTCCATGGGACAATGTGAATTATTATCTATTTTTGTTGATTGCTTGTGCTTGTTTAATTCATATTTTGGTCTTGTTTATTCTTTTAAATCACATGTTAATTTCTCCAAAATGATCTGGTTAAATTCATAATTTGGCTTTTTAGCTAGATATCTCACTTGTAGAGTAGTATGAGAATAGTGTATGTTACTTCTAAGAAACCTTACAAGCACACATCTTTCCTGCAGCAGATTTTTTACATTCTTACCATGCCGTGTTTATATGTGATTGTGAACACAGCGTGATTAGGAATTACATGAACCCGGAAGCTCATAAAGTGCAAGTTTTCGACATCTTCATCTGATGCATTCTCCAAATATTTTTGCAGAAGCTGCTCAATCATGCACTGTTATTCTGGACATTGTTGACTCTTCATTACCAGAAGGCTTGCCTGAAAACTTTGGTGCTGATTGTAAATTGCAGGAGACTCTCAGCAATGCTGTCGAGCTGCTTCCACAATTATGGATACTTGCAGATGCTCCGAAGGAAGCAATTATGTCATACCGCCGAGCTCTTCTTCGTCAGTGGAATCTTGATGTTCAAACTAATGCAAAGATTAAAAAAGAGTTCGTGATTTTTCTTCTATACAGCGGAAATGAATACAATCCCCCTAGTCTCAGATTCCAAATGGACAGTTCATTTGTTCCCCGAACCAATATTGAAGAGGCCATTCTTCTCTTAATGATTTTATTGAGAAAGGTTACTCTACAAATTATAGAGTGGGATCCTTCGATTTTTGACCATCTCTCTTACGCATTATCTATCTCAGGTGGCCTATGGGCTCTGGCTAACCAAGTAGAAGAGTTGCTTCCTAGGAATATAGATCTGTGTGAAAGGCATCATATCTTAGCTCTCTGCTATTACGGAGAAGGAGATAATTTCACCGCCTTGAACTTGTTGCGGAAACTATTGAGTAGTGCCGAGGATCCCACTTGTGTTCCAGGTTTGTTACTGGCTTCAAGAATCTGTGCTGAAAGCTTAGAATGTGCACAAGATGGCATAAATTTTGCTCGTAGAGCCATTGAAAGCTTGCAAGGTAGATGCAATCACCTGATGGGTGTTGCAAACTATGTCTTAGGTCTTTCACTTTCAGCACAGTCTAGAGCAGCGATGACAGATTCTGAGAGGGTTAGGATGCAATCAGAGGCACTTCAATCGTTGGAATCTGCTGGGAGACTGACGAAGATGAATGACTCCAATGTCATTTACCATCTTTGTGTAGAAAATGCGGAGCAAAAGAAGTTGGATACTGCACTCCATTATGCAAGGTGCTTTGTTGAATTGGAAGGTGAGTCTACTCTGAAGGGGTGGATGCTGTTGGCTCTGGTGTTATCAGCTCAAAAAAAGTTTCCAGAAGCTGAAACTATCATTGATGCAGCTCTAGATCAGAGCGGAAAGTGGGATCAGGGAGCTTTGTTGAGAACCAAAGCTAAGCTCCAAGTTGCGCAAGGCCAAGTGAAAAATGCTATAGAAACATATGTTCAGCTTCTTGCTGATCTTCAGATCCAGAGAAAAAGCTTTGGATTGGAGGAAAATCTCAAGGTAAGTCAATTGTCCTTATGAGGTGAATGGACCATTTTCTAGAATGCATCATTTCCATGTTGGGTGCTTGAATAGACTGTAACAGGGTTACAAATGAAATAACCATACCTATGTCAGATTAATTGAGTAGAATTCGAGCTGCTTCTAAGGAGCATTTGTTGATGAGGCAGCTGTCAAGCTAGAAATGAGTCCAGAATGGTATAGGTTAATACCATGTCTATGGACAAAGCTATAGAGTTAACCTTATTTCGCAGATCAAAAGTCCCTTAGGGGAAGATTTGAATGTATGCAATGGATTTATTCCAGAGAACTGACCTGTATCTGAACATATATACATGTGTTGTAGCTTCCAGGAACATATTTCCTTGAGATGAGTTTAAGATTTAAGTCTACATTGAACTAATTTTGCTCTTGCAAACATTTTGAATTGGGGAGTAGGGTTAGTCAAAAGCATAACCGTTTCTATTGAAGCCCAACTGTCTGATAGGACCTTTAAAGTTTCACGTATGGTTCAAATGAAACGGTCACTTTTGGGGGGTTGGGGAAGGAAAGTGGGGGTAGGTTCGCTTTATAAGATTCTTTGTGTCTTTTACCAGTAGAGGCAATTTTTATATGTTGGCTGTATTCTTCCGTGTTGCTAACAAGTTCTCATTATATGGAAGGATTCAAATTAACTCTTTAGTTTCTTATAGACTTGGTGCCCGTTGGTGGTAGGTGGAAAGTATCTGTCGGTCCTAGAATAGAGTTGTATCAAGTTAAAAATAATAATTTGAAGTTGTTACATTAACTTGAACATTCGACTGATTAGCCCTTGCTTGCCATTTATTTCATCCACCATCATGGAGTTCTTTATAGTTTATTAACCCAGTCATTGACGATGAGGTTTGCAAAGAGACTGATACTAAAGAGACCATGCTACCTGAAAAGCCACACATGCTTAAACTATTGTTTTTAAGCAAGCAGATCTTAATCCGCTGCTTCTGTGCTCTTCTTTTGCTCTTTAATCTGCAACAAAGCTTGCAATTTCGACTCAACTATCCTTCTTTCTTACAAATCTCTTTCTATTGTCTTGTGTGCTACCCCTTTCTACCCCCTCATGTAATTATGATTATTATCGTATTTTATTTTGAAAAAGAAAGAAGATATGGTGTTTGATGATCATTTATGTAACAGAAGGAGAAAGACTTCAACAGAACTATGGAGCTGGAAACCTGGCATGATCTTGCTTCCATCTACATTAAATCATCTCGGTGGCAAGATGCAGAATTCTGTCTTTCCAAGTCTGAGGCCATTAGCTGTCATTCCGCCTCTAGATTGTACATCGCTGGTAGATATATTTCACACTCATTTTCTCCTCATGCATTGCTTAGCGCTTACTATCCTAACATGTCCACAAGCAATAAAAGGTTATTACAATCTGTATGCAATATAAAGTCATCTTTGAAGTTACAAAGTTTTGTTTATGTAGTGATCACATATTTCTCATGTGGGCTAGCTACCGGCTTTATAGTGTACTTACTCCCTCCTTAGCATATAGAAGGTCAAAATACTTTTAACTCTAGTTCCTATCATGTACTCAGAACTTCTACGATGTTTCTCGAGCTACAAATGATGATATGTTTACTCTATGTTGTAGCATGATGAGCATGCTTCTGCACACTTCTAAGCTTGCCATTTTGATAATGAGGTATATTATGCAGGCTTGCTTCATCAGTCAAAGGGCCTTCACAAAGCTGCATTAACAGATTACACAAACGCTCTTGCTGTTGATCCGTCTCACGTGCCAAGCCTAATATCAACTGCAGTGGTGCTTAGGCAGCTTGGTAACCATTCTCCTGCAACTCTTATGAGTTATCTGAGAGGAGCATTGCGACTTGATCGGACTAGCGTTGCTGCTTGGCATAATCTTGGCCTGATTTACAAAGAGGAAGAAGGTTCAGCAATGAAAGCAGCTGAGTGCTTTGAAGCAGCTTGGTTTCTGGAAGAGAGTGAGCCTATTGAACCCTTCAGATGACTACATGTTTGTACATATAAATTTGAACAGATTGCTCAAATCCGGGAGATTCCAAATGATACAGAATAGAGAAATTTTTGTCAAGAGAGGAAGTTTACTCTTTCGTGGGAAGAATTTTCGGCAAAAGTTAGATTACGGTTTTTACCCCTACATTAAATATAAATGTTATAAATTATTTAATAAATTGAATATTAAATAGCAAATTAACATACTAGTACATGAATTAACCACCATAAAGTCTCTTGAATGTGCATTTGTATTGTATATTGTTGGACCAAGTACGTGAATTCAAACAAAATCATCAAATGTTCCATTAACACAGAACAATAGTTAACAGAACAGCCGATAAATTTATCTTTCCAGAACAAGATTTTTTTTTCCCAAACTTGTTTGGGATTGAGGAGTTGTTGTTGTTGCAATACTATCACATTGAGGTCAGTCTTCACCGTGTGTTCTCACGGCGTCTCACATAACGTGTTCGGTCGTTATATCTGGGTCTGTCTTGAGCTCTCTGGGGTACTGGCTCCACTCTCCTTTGTCTTTCAGGTGATCTTTGAACTATCTCTCCGTTCACAAATAGCTCAGCTGACAGACAGTCATCAGATAAGAAAAGATGTTAGATATCTCAGAACTATGTTAATATTTTCAAAACTCATTGTTTCAATTACAACAAATCATGTCTAGTACTCTTAATTGCCGGGCCATACGCCAAAATACTCGAGAAAAGAACCAAATGTGCTACAAATATTCGAGCATGAAGTATGAGATGCTGATGTGTACTTCACTTCCTATCAGCGAAAAAATATGATCGAGGCGTCATCGATTGATTGATTGATTAAGCATAGACAAAAGGATCTCCTAAACACATATGTAACAAGGAATACAGGCAGGTAATCGTGATTGCTAACATAATGCCAAAAGAAGTTTTTTGTTGTCAGTCTTTTTCTGTTTATTGATCGTCAATCTTATGAAAATTGCAAGAACTGAAAACGAGGAAATGAATGAATTGCAAGCATTTTCTTTGTGAAGGTCAGCGAAGTTGACAGTTGAGGGTAATCAAGGAAGCAGACAAAAGGAAGCTGAACATGCACATAAGTAGGACTTGGGCTGGGGGTGGGGAAAACCAATTAGATCAAAGCGGTTCAAACACTTCCTTCCTATTATTGCTATAAAACACTGACTAAAACCGCCAGTAGTTCCATCCTACTAAAGGTCTATCGCCTTGATGGTTCTTGAAAGGATTATTACACAGAAGAAACAATTAAACACAAGTACTCAAATAGTAAGGGGTTTCTTCTCCTCTATGGTGAGGGAATCTGATACTTCTGAGCTTGCTTTTACTAGCAGAAACACAGTACATCATCAGTAAGCAGCCTACTATTATTATGGACCTTAGTAATCAATGACTTACAAGTCCAAGTGATTCGAGAAGATTACACTTGGAAACCAAGGTTCAAATCTCGACAGAGACGAGAAACACAAGGTGATATATTTCTAACTGCCTAAGCCTTGGAAGGCAAACTACCTGATAGAGGGAGGTAGCAGGTAATCGGTGGAATAGTTGAAGAGCACGCAATGGTCTGGAAGGATTATAGCTTGGAGAAAAGAGAAAGAAGGATCATAGCTTGGAGACACATTGTGAACAATTGGGATAGCTTAAATAATGACGAATCACAACTAGTTTTTGACCAATGATAGCATGCAGGGTAAAAGGGAAAATCTAGCCATGTAGGATTTACCACAAAGGTATATAGACCAGAATTTGGGGGTGGAACTTGGAATTTAACTGAGAGGTGTCAAAATATATTTTAAAAAATAAATAGGCACATGTAAAAAATAAGGTGAGCCAACATATAACATTTATATGAAAACTAAAGGTAAACCTAGCTAAAATGTAATTTTCTGATGAATTGACACCCCTTGACATAAAAGTGGCTCCGCCATTAGACCAGATACAAAACAAAGTAAAGCCCATACTTTGCTTCTAAAACAGGAATGTCAGCAGAAGGAAAAGATGTACCTCCATAATCCTTGTTCTCAGGATCGACATATGAATCTGGTAAGACAAAGAGAACACCAGGCAAACCTGTACAGATTTCAAAGAATAAAGTCTTTAAGAAACATGGTGAGTGGCATAATTAAACTCTCCCTTACGGAATCAATAAATTGATCCACACACTAACCTTCAAGCTTATTCGATGTCTCCTCATCAATTTCACATCCAAAACCAAAGTATCTTTCGCATGAAACATTGTATATCTTCTTCTTGGCCTCTTCTTCACTATTTAAACAAAAGACAAACTAATAGATTAAAATTTGCAATCTACAGGAAATGTTTTCTTCATTTTCAGAAACATAGCAGCTAAGACTCAAGTGGGATAGCATAGTGCAGGTCCAAGATTACAAATTAATATTTGCAGAATACTGATACTAAACTAATCTATCTGTTTCATTTTTTCTGTATAATTGATGATGGTCCATGGCGTACGGTTCGAAACTCAGTGGATAATAGGCCTATTCCACTACCACTCTCTACTTGTTTCTGTATAGCCGAGGAATCCCAAAGGGCCAATATGCACTGTTCAAAATTTGGTTGATTATGAACCTCTCCTTCTACCCTTCTCCACTTTAATACCAGATTTCTGTCCACTATGCCACAAGGTTCGAACCCATAACATGCACCTTGGCTCACACATCACAAGCTAAGCTCTTACCACCGAAGCCCTGTGGCCTGTGGGCCTTAGCTCACATCACTAGCTAAGCTCTTACCACCGAAGCCCTGTGGGCAATTTATTTGCTTCATTTCATGTGATGGTGTTGACTAAGTAATGAAGCCATGGAAAAAAAAATGACAAAACTTACTTTTAACAATAACTACCACAAAATACAATAATTGACAAATAACAATAAACCAAAAGCCTAATACTATAATTATCAGTGTGAAAGGATATGCAAGGCAACACTCAACTAGATAATGACTTTCTACCAACAAAATTATTGAATTAAGCACTTGAAAAAAGGTAGGAGAAGCAAAAACTACCTCCCAACTACTTTAGCCAATGTTTGTATGTAACAATCAATCATCTGCTGTTTAGTAGCACCTTCACCTCCAGGCTTATCCATAACTATAAGCCAATGTTCGTAATCACACCCGGGGAAAAGCGGAGCCATCTCAGTCGGTGGACGGTCGCCATAGTTCGACCCGGAGTTCAGTGGCGAGTATGCGGACCGGTTAGCTTTGCACACGATAGTATTGACCCGACCCGAATTTGGATTCTCGACCCTGATGGAATGGAGGATGGAGTTGCGGCGGAAAGTGGATGAACGGCCGGAAAGGTTTGTTGGTTTAGGTACTGCGATTGATAAGGAAAGTTCGCCGGCGGCGAGAGATACGGAGGTCGACGGGAAGGGAGTGGCTGAGCCGGCCATCGTAGCTGCTGCTGTAGTGAGCATTGTGGTGAGAGAGAGGATAAGGAGAGGGTTTAGTGGGTTTAAGAAATGATAAAAGATAAATAAAAAAAAAATGGTGAAAAAGTATATTTATAATATGGAAATAATACGATAATCGATAAACATAATTTGTGAAATAAGATAATGTTCAACTAACTAGTAATGTTCTTAACTTAATTTGTAATCTCGCATCCTTTTATATAACGTCATATTCTTATTGAGTTTAGAATATGTCATGTTCTAACTTATTATATCTCTGATACTTCTTTGATCTATCTCTATCTTTTCTTGAATCTTGACAAACATCTCACGTCATCTCAAGACATTCATGTATCCCTATGCTATTTGTCCAAACCACCTCGATATTGTTTTTTCTGATTTTGTCTATCCGTGAAGGTCTCTCTTATTTTTTATGAATATCTCCATTTCAATTTTATTTGGTCTAATATATCTACAACACACTCATTTTATCATTTTCTTTTTGAAAATAATCTCTTAAATATACCTACGAACAATTTTAATTGAGACACCACCACAAGTGGACTGGTTAGTTAAAGTTGTATCTAAACCTTCTCTCTCAAATGTATGTTCGGTTTTCGTTGAATCTTTCTTTCACATGTAATAATCAAAAATCCGTCTTGACATGATAAATAATGATGCCCACCTGTAGAGCGTAGTTCTAGTAGACTATTTTCTCCAGCCCGAACAACACCAACAGTACTACTTTGAAAAATAAATGTTAAACACATAAAAATTAATACATCATGTTAAATACAAATTAACCGAGAAAAATTAAAACATCTCTCCATGCAATTTAATAATCTCAAATCTCACTTTACACATGAAAAAAAAGACAAATAAAATATCAACAAAATACATTGACACAAAAGACCAACGACGAATGTTGGACTAATGCATCAGATCAAACCTTTATGTTTGAAAGTGTATGATAAAACGTATAGTCCTTATCTGAGTACATAATTATTATTTTTTTCCAAAAGTTAATCGATGCACGTACACCCTTATCTTTTCACGTGGGTCCGCCTTCGACTTCAAACATAAGATGACCATTTTTGTCATTTCACTCATCCAAGATGTATTATTTGGGCCAACCCTAAAACAACCCAAATTGGCTAATGTAAAAAAATCGCGGGAGAAAATCCCCCCCCCCCCCCAATATCAAACATAGCGCCAAAGTTCGAATTTTTATACCGCCAAAATTCAAGAAAACTCCAAAATTAGTTATATATTTATATATACATATATACTATAGCTTTATTTTCTCCCAAAATTTCATTTTCAACACTGTATTCAGCTGAAAAATCTGCAATTTTGAAGCTTTGGGTAACTTCAAGTATGGCAGCGGAGGCTCAAAGCATTGCTCGGTTTCTTAACCCATTGGCTTTTCATATTCAGAAATTGGGTCTTGAACTCAAATGCCCTCTTTGGTATTTTCTCCTTCCTCTCTAAAATCAATGTACTTTTTGTTTTGTTTCATTTGGGTCATTTTGTTAGAGACTCGTAGATCCTCGCGGGATTACACTGGGTATGTTATTGTTTTGGTAGAACCTTTAGTTTTGAAGAACTAATTTAGCTGAAAGATGAAATTTTTTGGACTTATTAGAGGAAATGGATGTAGAGGATTGATTGATTTGGCATTTTCGTTTGGATTCCTGATTTGGGGTTTCTTCGGATTTTGCAGCTTAAACTTGCTGACTAAACCTATGTTGCTTCCCTGTGACCATATTTTTTGCAAGTAAGTTGTCATTTTGGGATTCTTTGAATTGGATTTTTTTGTGAGATTTTTGTATTTGCCTAATGTTGAAATCTGGGTTTCGGTTTTAGTTGCCTAAAAGATTTTAATTCAATGGTTTTGTGCAGCTTTTGTGTTCCGAGCTCGACCCAAGTTCAATGTGAATGCCCTTTATGCAAACATCAATATGTTGATCAAGGTACTATTATGTGGTTTCAAAAGTCACAACTCATTTGATTTATTGGTTCAAAATCAATTATTTATACTTGTGTTGTAAATTTCTGTAAAAATATATATATATAGAGTTTGAGCCAAAGCTACTTTTTTTTGGTATGATCTATACCTTGCCAAAACAAACCCCTTTTTGGTCATGGAGTGTGTGCCCATTTTGGGTTTTTGAGTTCTTCCGGGAGATGCCAATTCGGAAAGACAGTAATCCCCTCAATGCAAATACATAAATGGTAGCTGACCAAAACTGATTTTATAACTAAATCCTTTCAGTTTTAATTACTTTAAGCTTTAGATGAGGTGGTTCATACAGTTCAACACAAGAAAATCTGTATAAATTTTACATCTTATCTTTTTTTCCATGAACAAAGCATGATTTTACCGCTGAATGAAGAGATACAACTGTTTCTGTTTGTAATTTCCTTAGATTTGTGAAGGAAATGATTTATGTTGTGTTTATTGAATGATGCAGAAATAAGGGCACTGCCTCATATGGAGAGTATGATATCCATATTTAGAAGCTTAGATGCTACTTGCAATGCTAAAGTCTTTCAATTCCAATCTCCCGGTAAACCTGTCTTAATCCCTACATCAATTTTTTTGTCCATTTTGTTATTGCTAGTAAAAGTATAGTACTACTCACACACAAGAATTGGTTTAATGCTCCAGATGCTGGAAGACCACTAGAGCAGTCTCCCGTTTCTGTTAATGCTGACAAATCAAGAAATGAGCAATCTGTCAAAGCCACAATAAGAAGCAATGATCCGAGCAAGGAGATTCAAAGGCACAATGAACATGGAATGCCATGGAATGTTGTGAATCATTTGAGTGTCTTGCCTTCTTCTGACAGGAAGGAAGACTCGGAAAATGATGGGTATAATGCAGAGGAAATAGATTTGATTCAATTTCAACAGCAGTCACCAGGCAGTGCTCATTCATCAGACAGCAACAAAGATATTGTTAAAGAGACCAGTGAACTGAGAGTAAGAAATACTACAAGTGTCATAAATTGCTGTAATTTAGTATTGTATCAATGATTTTCTTTTACCTTTTTTTCTCACGGGGTTAAATTATTTGCAAATGGAATATTAAGAGCCTGCTAAGTGCTAACTATAGGTTTGTTGATACTTGTGGTTGTGCATTACTTGCTAGAGGCTAGACTTTAATTAGAAATGATTTCTGGTAAAAAGGATGCACGTTCTTCCTATTTAAGTGCTTATTCCATCTGTTTCAATTTGTATGTTTGATTTTGATTTGATGTGGAGATTAAGAAAATAAAGAAGTCTGTGGTCTCAAACTAAAGATATGTGGAATGTACCAAAATACCCTTTAATTTTGTGGCCTTAGACATGCTACGAGAATAGTTACAACCAAAGAGTTGCCTAAAAGGGAAAGAAACATGTTCTTTGAAATGGGACTAAAAAGTAAATTAGGACAAATAAATTGAAATGTAGTAGTAAACAATTCTCCAGCTATTAAGCAATATTTTTTCTTGAATAAATCCTGGGAAGTAGAGTAGCTCGTTATCTATGATACCATGGTGACAGCCTATGGAGATGAACTTGTCTAAGGATTAGCACAACCAAAAAATTGTTACCTTTGACACTTCTTTTTATTGAATTAAATGAGTCTGCTTGTTTTCAGGTTATGAAAACCAATGCTGCAAAGAGGCTTGTAGAAGATAGCTCAGATGTGGTTCCATTTCTGAAAAAAGAAGATAGCGTTGAAGGTTTAATGCACCACACAGCTATGCATGAAAATGTGTTTCATGAAAGGGATGTGAAGAGACAAAAGAAACTAAGCTATGGATTGCCAGAGATGGCCTTGCAGAGTCATGATCATAATCAACAAAGAGAGTCTTGTTCAAGAATAATTGCCAACTCTGACTGCAACTTGACATGCAAATTGAGTGAATCTTCTTTTGTTGCTCATCCACAAGAAGTTTCAGATCAACATCTTCTGGAAGGCAGTGCTTGTGCTTTCTGCCTCAAATCTAAGATAACAGAGGTCAGATGTCTGCTTTATATTCTTAAGGACAAACTGAAAATAGAATTTGTAGATGGTTTGCAATATTTGGTTTTAATTGAAAGAAAAAAAGTATTTGAAGTAGAAAAAGAGTGTTTGAAGTTAAAAAATATATTTCAAAGTTGATTTTATTGTGCGTGTATATGAATTTCACTTGAAAAATAAAGTCGAAATTTTGTGAGCAAAAACTATTACTATTTCATTTGAAATACTTATCAAACTTTATTTCGATATCTGATTAGTAATGACCAAACCATGATTTATAAATACTAAGTATCAAGTATCAACATACCTAGTATACTCCCATAAGTGGGATTTGGGGAGGGTAGTGTGTATGTAGACGTTACCCCTACCTTGTTTATTGCCAAACATCAAAATTTAGTTTTTATTATACCATGTTTATTCTTTTGATATAATCATTTCATGCTATCATCTATTGTTATCATATAGTAGATTATCCATTCATATGCACTATATATTTGTCTTCCATTTATATATATATATGGATGTCATATTTGACTACTATTACCATTCTGTAAACTTAACTTGTCTATATTTTATTAATACTTGCAGGGAACTGGACCAATGCTGCACTATGCAAATGGCAGGGAGGTGGTGGGAGATGCCACTTCACTTTCAAAAGCCATACCTGTGCATATGAAATGTATTGACTGGTATGCATTTCTCAATTTGGCTCTGATATTCCATTATCAGTTATGTTTATGGCACTGCTGGTCATAGAATATGATTTGACTTCAGATCCATTCTTGAATTTCATCTTCTTTTTTGTTTATAGAATAGTTCTAGCCATGTTGATGGTTATTGACATTGAATGGGGGATTTTTATCCTTGCCAGCTTACAACTGTTAAATTAGAACCTATAACTATATTGCCTCTATTTGTAATGATCAAACACAATTCTATATTGTTTATGGAGCTAGTTCGTTGGAATGGAAGTACTATTTAAGTAATCCAAAGTTTTCCAATTAAGCTTACTATGAACAAACTAAGTAATGTCTAAAGGTTGTGTCATTTACTTGTATATCTATCAGTATACTAGTTGATTTTTGTTAGTATTCACCTTAGGTGCATGCTATAAGTTTCTGCCATATTTACTTGGTGCTCTTAATTGTATTGCCTTCCAAAATTTATAACTAGACAGTTTTGCATTAATTATTTGGAATTCTACATATTTAGTGCTCTACACTAGTCTCTTACTTAAACAAATCTAATGGTATATTAAATTTCATTTTGTAGGGCGCCTCAAGTATATTATGATGGAGAGATCATAAAAAATTTGGAGGCTGAATTGGCAAGAGCTTCAAAACTCAAGTGTAGTGGTTGTGGCCTAAAGGGTGCTGCTCTTGGCTGCCTTGTGAAGTCTTGTCGGAGGAGTTACCATATGCCCTGTGCATTTGAAATGCAGAACTGCCGTTGGGATACTGTAAGTAGAGCAACATGACATAGCTAGTTAATGATTTTATAAAATTGAACATTGTAAATATTGTTTTTCCTGTTCTCTCTTCAAAGTTACCTCTTTTACTGCAGGACAACTTCGTCATGCTGTGTCCGAGTCACAAATCAGTTAAATTTCCTAGTGAAAAGTCAAAGTCTAGGAAGCGTGCCAATATTGAAGCACGTCCAGAACCTGCTCCCATGTAAGAATATTTGATATCAACTTTTGCCACCTAGCTTAAGTTGTAGGCACTTTAAAAGAATTATAAAACATCATCTTGAATCATTTAAAGATATCTAATTACAATAACATAGAAGACACAAGTCCCTCCCTGTCCCAGCCCCTTTATTTAAAGCTTATATGATAAACACATGCGTATCCCCCTTTGGAATATAATGTTGAATGTGCATGCAGAACATCCGAGCAATTGAATTTTTGGGCGACATCGTCAGATGGACCAAAAGAATGGGTTCTATGCGGATCTGCTCTATCCTCAGAAGAGAAGGTTGGTCTCCTTCATATACTTAGGATGTTTTATGCTAGTTTCTTTCCTATGCACAATGCATGCAAAGTACAATGCATTTATTTTGATTGTTTGATCAATTTTCTTATATTCATGGATCAAATTACTAGCATAATGACAATGGACCAATAAATGTCATTATGCTAGTTATCATATTGATACTAGCATATTATCATGCATAAGCAACTTATCAATACCAGTTTTTTGTTGTTGCTTATGTATAAGCAGACAGCTTTATTTTGATGATCTTCAGATGGTGTTGGACTTGATTTCTATCAGTATTAGCTCATTCTTCAGTTTTCTGTTAACATTCACCCCTTCCATTTGCTGAATTATTTATCTATTTATTTCTCACAATTTGGCTTTGGTTATTTGTCTCTTAATGTCTTCCATCTGGACTTATACATGTGGTGGAGACAGTGGAGTAAAATAATCCGATAAGTTAGCACTTTTAGTTTGGAAATCTGTTGGTTGAACACTTGAACTGTTGCACTTCCATCAATATTATTTACTAACATATTTCTTTTAGTTTGGGGCTGGGAATTTGTTGGTTGAATATTGCACTTCCATCAATATTATTTACTAACATATAAGCTCTTATGGTTTGGGAAATTGTTGACTGAAATAACAAGAATAGAGTTGTCTACACATCAATATTGGTTTATCCTAATTGCTTTTTTAATCTTGTTTCAGTATATGTTGGTCAAGTTTGCTAATATGTGTGGCGCAACTGTGTGCAAGTCTTGGAACCCAAGTGTCACTCATGTCATTGCAGCAACAGATGAAAAGGGTGCATGCACCAGAACACTGAAAGTTCTCATGGCAATTTTGGGTGGAAAATGGATCCTAACAATTGATTGTAAGCTCTCTGTCCTTTTTGTCTTGCATGGTTTAGTAGCTTTTTTGTTTGTTTGATTCTCTGTTGGGGAGAATCTTAATAGCTTACTCGGTTGGCTACCTACTTGAACTTTCACCTTGTTGGTGAGGTTTCAATTTCCCACCTTGTAATTCTCTCCCCCATTTTCCTGTCTCATAACCCCCTATTTTTTGAAAAAGGAAAAAAGATTCTTCATTGTGGGAGAGGCATGGTGAATGATCATAGAAGCACGATACGCAAAAAGTAAAACTAAGTGACAAACTAACAATGAGATAAATAAGTAAATTCATAAGACATCATAAAAACAGAAGTATCATGTATTTAGAGGGACTGTGAAGTACCAGTTATTGAAATGCTGCTGTACTCCAAGATATAGTTCTTTTGCACAAGTAAGAAGCCAATGTATTTATATAGGTTACCCCTCCCAGTTTGGTGTGTCTATGTTCATCCTTGAATGTGGTTGGGTACTGTACATGAGCTGGATTATACTTTTTGGGAGAACTGCTATGCGGCTTGGAGTAATTTGTTAGTTCACATGCTTTGCACGATAAATAATAAGCATAAGTAATTCTGTATCATTCTGTTATGTAACAAGCACATCTTTATCAACAATCACCCAACATGAACAGAATTGAGACGAAGACAGTATACTTCAACAATTGACCACTAGCTCAACTTTTATGATACTAACACAACTTTGCTTAATTTGCAGGGATAAAAGCCTGTGTTCAAGAAAATTATCCTGTCAATGAAGAGGCTTATGAATTAAGCCTGGACAATCATGGCTGTTTTGGAGGTCCCAAAATTGGTAGACTAAGGGCTTCATCCAATGTAAGTATTTATCTTTCTGCTGGTGATAGGAAATGCATTTACAATGCTGCTTGTGCACATGCTTTTGGCTGAAACATCTTTGCTGATTTTCTAAGTAACGAGGCATACTCAATGTAAAACCCACAAGTAGGGTTTAAGGAGAGTAGTGTATAAGCAAACTTTACTCCTACCTTTTAGAGATAAAGAGGATGTTTCGATAGACCCCAAGCTTAAATAAAGCATGTCATAATTCTAAATTCATTACGGGATAGTAAAAAGGTTCCTTATTTCTTATGCAGGCACCTAAGCTATTTGATGGTTTGAAGTTTTATCTGAGTGGAGATTATGTCCCAGCTTACAGAATTGACCTATTAGATCTAGTTGAAAATGCTGGAGGTTCCATAATCCACACTAAGGAACAGTTGATTTCCCAGACTGTTGCTACACAAACAACTAGCTCAGCTTGTCTAGTTGTTTATAGCAGTGATCCACCACGTGGTTGTGCATTCGGGGAAGAAAGAAACATTTTGCTTCAACGACAAGCAAATGCTGAGGAACTGGCCACACCACTTGGTTGTCAGGTCATTCAGCATACATGGATTCTAGAGTCTATTGCTACCTGTAAATTGGTGCCTTTCTGCTGATTAAAAGGGATTTAACCTACAAGGTTTAGTTATATGTTATGAATAGTCCTGCTAATTAAGTCTTATTTGTTTGATAGATGAGAACAAATAATCTTGTTTGTGTATGGCTGTTGTACACAACTTTCTACATCTAAGCAATATAGTGAATTTTTTGCTACAAAGTATCACAACCAAAAGTGGTACTCTTTGAAGTAAATACTTGTGTTTATGTTCATCTTAGAAAGCAGAAGATTGTATACCCAGGCCTTTTCATGTCTTGTTCATAATCACAGAAAAATTCAAGTTTTGCAATAACAATGCCTTTGGTCCCAAATAATAGTTGACTGTATGAATCTATTTGTTGGTCCATATAAAAGCATTGCATGACAATATCATGAAATTATAAATGAAAAAGGCTCAAACTATTTGAAATATCTTAAATATATTCTTAAACTATATTTTGGCTCAAAAATACCTTCCTTGTTAAACTATTGAGCCACTTCTACCCTTCTAGTTAACGGAAGTATCTGTGTGTGTTAAATGCCATATGGACTCCACATTGCACGCCAAACAGATCCCACATAGACGAATTAAATCCCTAATTTCACTCTTTTCCCCCCCTCATCCTTTCGTTAAAGAATCAATTTCACATATTCTTAGTGCTAGATCGGGCTTTTATTTAGGAGGAAGCGTTCCATACCAATAATTTTTCATACCAGTGCTCATTTGCTTATCGTTTTTGTCAATAGTTCATTTCAAATAGTTCAAAGTTCATTGGCTGATGAAATAAAATTTCTTTTGAAAAATATTATTCAAGAGATTTCATCAGTACATATATTGAATAACTCCCAAAACAAGTAATCTTTACTAGATCAAAACATTAATTAACAAGAATTAGACATCAGAAGTGCAAAAAATGCAGCTTCAAAGTCTATCTGTAGTTTTCTAAATAGTCATATGTATTAACAATACTAAAGGAATAATGTTTGACATTTCTTTATCATGTATGTTGAAAATAAAGGACAACAATCCATTGCCCATCTGAATAATCTATGGAAGGAATACCAAAAATGTTAAAAGCTGGTTTACTCAAAAGATTTGATGTTCCCAGTAACCAGTAAAACCTAATATCCTATCAAAAGGTTTGTGAACTGCAGAAGCTTATTCATCAACCTTGGCACGTTTCGTTGGTGGCGAATTTGATGAGCTAGTAATATCTTCTCTTTCATGCTCTTTCTGCTTCTCCCTCACCACTTCTTGAGTTGTATGACTACTTCCTGCTTCGTGATGATCGACCAGCGACATTCCTGGATCATTTTTGTTTGAGGAACTTTGAACTGCATCGTTCAGCTGTGCGGAGGCATCCTCTGCCATGGATGATGAGCCGTTTGCCAAGTCAATACCAGGCATCGACTTGCATTGCTTCTCAAACATCATTTGGAGGCATCGTCCTTGTTCTTCTATTCGCAGCTGCAGATTTCTTTGGATCTGTAAAAGGTTGCCATCACATGAGTACACATTAGATACAGTACCATGCACGTTTCCTAAGATTGGAGAAGCTGCCGATTCATAGAAGTAGGGTCTGGGAAGGGTAGCGTGTATACTACCCTAGCTCGTTGAGGTGGAGAGGGACAATCAGAAAGGGCCAAAGAAGTAGTAGACATCCATGCAACCATTTTATACCAAAAAGGCTGCAGTCAGAAGCAATCTCCAACAAAATAATGCATATGATGCAAGCAGTGATGACCTGTCAAACTGAAGCTAGAATCACAAGATCCTGATGCTAAGACGAGAATTCATACCTCAAGCTGTTCATGCAGCTGTTTCTGAACTTCCATCTGTAACCGCAATGCTTCAGTGATCTCAATACCCCTGCATCGAAACCCAAACACGTCATATAACAAAGATAAGATGAGAAAACAGATTACACTAAGTTATGACGGGAAAATTTAACAGCGCCTTTAATCTAGCCCTCCAAGCCACCATGTCATTATATAAAAAATTCCTGTCTACATAAGCCTCAACTTAACTATTCTAATATTTTCTTTTTCTCATCTCCAGTTTGGTTGACAACTTGAGTATCCCACACACACAAAAAAAAAGAAAAAAGAAAAAAAAAGAGGGTCCCACCATCATTGTCATCCTTTTCTTTTTGGAATCCCTTACACATACCTGAGAAAATGAAGGTTAAATCTCATGGCACCAATCTAGGGTATTATAACTATTGAAGTCAATATCTCTGGGTATCTCATTTATGTTTTCAGTCTACAGCATAGGGCAAAAACACCTACACTGTCAAAAAGTCCATTATCAAGTAACATCTAATAAGCAAATCATACCCTAAAATATGCCATTCAAGTTGGTTAATCCACTCATTAGTGAATGCATAAGTAAATTAAGAAATGTTATCCAGATTCCAAATGATGATACAATTAAGCAAGAAAACAGAAGCAATGGACCCAGCTACTAACGTTTTTAAGTCCAGAGCTGACAAATCGCCAATGGATGGCTCTTTCTTCTCAGAGGAACCTATAGTAAGAAGGAAAATAAATAAAAGGGCCTCAGCAAGCAGAAAATCATCAGAAGACAATAATGGGTCAGGAGCAGCTATATTTGAATAAAAAGAAAGATAAAATCAACAATATAGAGGATTCCGCAGTAGCCTTCTCCAAGCACCAAACATCTCATATCACAATGTCAAAATAGAAAATTTGTATCATACCGACAAATCTATTTGGCTATTAAAAAGAACACAGAAAATTGTGAGATTTGGCAGTGGTGTAGGAAGTTAACTTGTTCCAGTTAAATAGGGCAACCTTTTTACCAGTCTTCTATGATCTTGGCAATCATGTATGAAGTTTGATAATTTCAATTAAAGTTCCGAAAATTACCAGTTTGTTAGGTTATACCTTTCAGACAAGCGTGATTTCATGTCCATGACACGTCTCGAAAAAGTAATTTCCTGAGGTATGGTGAAATGCCACATAAGATTAATGTTACATATTTCTTAATGGACAGATTTATCCATAGACTGATCTCCACAAGGCTGGAATCTAGTATTTAGAAGGTTGTTCAATGAGGAGAATGATAGAGTGGTGGAGCTCTTGAATTTGATTGGAGAGTTTTCCTCGTACTACTCTAGAGCCAGACAGATTAGCATGGGGACATCACAAAGATGGGGATATTTTCTGTGAACAGACTTTACAACTGGGGGCTCAGAGGAAGTGCAGGAAGATCTACAGGATCTTGGAGCACAATATGGAAAGTGTGGCACCTACCAAGGTGAAATGCTTCACTTGGTTGGTTGCTAGGAAGAGCTGTCTGTCAAGCAATGCAGAAGAGGGGTGTCAAGATGCATGCATTGTAAGGTAATTGCACAGGTGTGGTCCTTCTTCACTAGCATAGCCAATGAGTATTGAACTATGCTAGAAGCCCAGAACACACTTCTGACCTCTTAAGTTATTGGATCAAAAGGGAGTCCGAAAGAGTCAAAAGAGATGGTGGAGAACAGTTCCAGGATGTATATGGTGGACCATATGGAAAGGAAGGTATCAAAGAATTTTTGAGGGAAAGGAGTGTACAATACATAAATGGAAAGTAATTACTACTCTGGGTTTTTGGTGTAAAGAACAGAGTATAGAAGAAGAGATCCGATAAGTGGACTTCATAGGCTCTTTGTAAGTAATTTTTTCTCCCTTTTTCCCTTTCTTGTAACATCTTTTGGAGGTGGCCAGCATAGCCCTTAATGCTGACGATTAGAAAGAGTTACCATTATCAAAAAATAAAGAAAAGATTTATCTGTAGACTAGAGGACTCCACTTAAGAAGACAGTAACACACCGCTTAGAACCTAGTCCAGAATTCGTATGCGTACATACTTTAGCACCAAATGAAGACAACATCTTAAAGATCATCACTAGCAGGCCCTTGCAAATGCAAGTATACTATAGTTTCTATGTCCCAATTTATGTGGCACACTTTTTTTTTAGTCTGTCCCCGAAAGAATGTTACCTTTCCTTATTTGACAACTATTTAATGACATCATCCTCATTTTATCCATATTGGGTCCCACTTAACACTTTATTGGGAAGAAAAGTCAATTAAAAGCAAGCACTAAAAGAGACTTTAATAAGGGCAATTTGGTATACACAACAAGTCTTCTTTTATTTCTTAAACTTCACGCCCGGTCAAATGGTGCCACATAAATTGGGATACACAAAACTCTATTTTTTTTATAAAAAAAAAACCGACTGTTGAAGAGGGAGACAAAATTAAGACACACGTAAGAAAGCAGACAAGGGAAAAGGAAATTGATGCGTACCCTCTGATGCTTCTGGTTTATATCTAGCAGTTCGATATTTCTGCATTATAAGAATTTGTATCACAGTACCACCAGGTAATAATACCGTATGTCTATATGTGAAAATATCGAACTTTGAGAATGCAAAGAGAAGAACAAACCTGCAAGTGACTTTTTACATGATAGATGGTCAAACCTTCAACTTTCATTAACTTAAGCACACCCTTGGGAGTAGCTCCTGTATTTGAAAATAGAATTATTAAGTTAGACAACGATACAATACTTATTTAAGATTCAAAGTAAGGAGCGTAAATTACTTTCACTTCCACCAAGCTTGTTGACTGCTTCTACAAAGGCTTCATGAAGTTCTGGTGTCCAACGCATCCGTTGTTTCGATGAAGAACCACTCCCAGTGGATGATGCAGGAACAACAGCAGATGTTTCTACAGATGCAGGAACAACAGCAGATGTTTCTACAGATGCAGTAGGAATTTGCTGGAATGATTGAACTTGGTGTACTGGGAAATTAGAAGGTTGATTTTGTTCCTGATATTGCATCTTTAATCACACAACAAAGAAATGTAAGAGCCGTCTCCTTTTTAGTTATTGAAAGGAGAGTAAGAAAATGAAAATTAAATTAAGATGAATATACATACAACAATTGGGTATATAACAGAACTGACCTTTGGTTCTGCATCAGCAATGCTAGTATCAACCATCCAGTTAGAAGTCAAAGCATCATCATCACTCATTACAAGGTCAGCCCATTCCGGCCAATCACTTTGTTTACTAGGATCCTCAGGTGGGATCTGACAATCACCTGAATTTCTACAATCAAGCTGAGTGTTCTGGACAGGGGCATTTACCGAGTAATCAAGGTAATCAGGCAATAACTCTGTACACCAGGATTCACTATTTACATTAACATACTGGCTTGATGCAGCACCTTGCAGAACTCCAGAATTAGCTAATGGAATTGATGCCTCATTAATTGTTGGCTGAGAAATGAAAGTTGCAGGTGCCAAATGCTCATCATAAGGCAGAACAGATGAAAAGTCAAGATTGGTCGAGAACTCCGATGGTGAGGAAAACAAATGACCAACAGCCCCACTGTTTGAAGGAAACGAAGAAAGGGCAGCCCCTGGCAACTTAGGATATTTCTCTTCCAGGCTTGTTTGAAGCACAGGTAATGAAGAATGAGCTCCTGACGCTCCAAAATTACTGAGTTGATGTGCACCCGTCCTCTGGACAGATAAAGCAGGACGCGCCTCCATAACCTTTATTAAAAATATTAAATACTACTATATTCACCTCAAAAAAGAATCTTCTAGTATTTCATTTGCTTACGGGAAGGGCTTATTCCTGCATTAAGAAGATAGGAAATAAAAATCTTAGAGAGCTAGTAAGCACAAAACCAAACAGCATGTTTACCAGTTTCTTCAAAGATTGTTAGTGGTGCTTAGAACTAGACTAAATCTTTAAGGAAAAAGAAAATGTTACTACACTAAATATTAGCAAAACCAAATAGATGATAGAGTGGAATTAAAATACGTGAACACAAATTAGTGAAACTGAAAAAGATTTTACACGAAAAGATCAGTATTCCCCTACTAGAATCAAATTTGATGGTGAAAAGTAGTTATCAGTAGGAAACATAAGCAAATGGTTGCATGATACTACAGGCTAAAACCAATAAAATAAATTTTATGTTTCAACCATATGATAGCTAACTTCACAAACAAGTGTAAAATCAAGCATAGTTTATTGCTACACAACTGGTACCAACATGTAGAATATCTTACACAGCTGTACAGTCCTTCAGTGAGCATGATACTCTTAATGAAACTTGAAGCTAATACGCAATACAGGCTTCTAACCAATCAAGAGAAACTCATTATTGTCATAATTTTAAGACGGCGCATGTCTGAAAAAATAACTTTGAACTGCAGCATCATTGCCAATACAATGATCTGCCAACAAAAAAGTACTATGAATCGTATGTGGAAACTCTATCATTTCATAATATATGAAGGATTCATAACAGACAGGCGTAAAGCTATTTGTAACGAGGTTATAACTTAAAAAGGAGGACGATGTCAACTTGAAGCATGTGTATAGCTTGCGGTTTGGTAGGAAAAGGACTCGTGCAAGACAGTATCAAACTAGTAGCGCATGTACTACTGCTGTTACATCTCAACACTTGCTGTAAGATTTGGACAAGTCTGTCTTCAGTTATTTTAGACTTCAGTTTTGTATTAGTTATATTTTATCATTCAGTTAGATAGTTTTCTATACTATACTGGTTACCTGTTCCTACTTTCTGGGATTTAGCTTTGCAAAAGTTGATTATTTCCATTGCAATAAGCTCCATTGGAGGCCCTTCAAATACAGATCTTTGTATTTATATGGTCTCAGATTCTTTTTTTCTCTGCAGAGTGACCTCCTCTACCCAGTACACCACCATTATCCTCAAATACCTGATCCAATTCAATCCAGCATATCAGTTGCCCATCAAACTATCTAGCAGCCACAATCTTACCACCTGGACGGCCCAGATTTCCCTGCTGCTCCATGGCATTGACCTCTATGGTCCCTCTTGATGGCTCTATGCAGTCCCCTCCTGAAACAGTCTCCATCAACTATCCAAGAGTTGATAAGGATTGGTTTGGTCGAGACAATTACCATTGCATCCACTATCTCTTCACACCTCTTTGTCGAAAAAAATGCAAACCTGCATCTTCAGTCTCAATCACCATCTCAGTCGGGTCTCCAAAGACACCAAATCATTGCTGAATAGCCGCGACAGATTCAATCTCCCTCTGATGAACTTGTATTATCAGGTTTTCCCATCATTAATGAAGAAGTTGTGGTGAAATTACTCTGCAACCTTGGTCAAGAGTTTCCTGAGATCTCAACAGCCATACGGGCATGAGACTATCCAATTATTTATGAGGAAATTTTTTATAAGCTACTTGATCATGAACTATTCCTCAAGCATGAGAATCTTAAGAAAATTACCACACAGGTCACAAAAGCTGTTGCTCCACAGGGCCGCACGCAACACTCGACACCCACCCAACACCAACAACAATTGACATCCACCAAACAGGATGTTCAATCAACCCAAATGCAACTTCTCCAACTAAACTGCTGTCAACTCTGCGACTGCTTTAGACATAGCAAATGTCTGTTGGCGTACGGTCCCATAACCATTTTGCAGCAAAAACAAATTTAGTTAAACAAACAACACCAAATGACCACAATGCTTTTCTTTCGGAGAAGATTCATGAAGACTTGTATATATCTCAACCTCCCGACAATGAGAGGGCGAATCATCCTGAATTTTTCTGCCATCTCCAAAAGGCTTTTTACAAACTCCGATGAGCTCCCAAGGCTGGGTAGGAAGCATTCACTAATTCTTTAATTCAAATGAGGTTCTAGATGTCTGAGTGTGATACTCTCTTTTTGTCCTGCACAATATGAGAGTTACTATTTATATTCTGATCTATGCGGATGATCTCATACTCCTGGGTAATAATGAAACAGTCATTCGACATGTCATTACTCTCTTTTGAAAAAAGACTTCTCTAAAGTATCTTGGCTTACTGCACTCTTTCTTGGACATTGAGCTCGAGGTACATTGAGATGCCTATGGTTTGTTTCTAAGTCAATCTAAGTACATACAAAAAGTGTTAATGGCAATCAGATGCATAACTGCAGAGGTGTTTGTGAACCTACTGGTTGAATGACAGAGCACCCAAAACCAATGGCAAAGAGTACATGAGTAAGCTAGGTGAGCTTCAGTACGTTCATCTAAAGCCGGACTTGATATTACATAATCAGTAAACAAGTTACTCAGTTCAACACCACTCCCATGGTTCATGGGAAGGAAGTTAAGTCTATCCTTCAGTATATTAAAAAGGCATCCCAATTCAGTAATCGTATTTCCCCACAGCAATCTCTCTATACCTATGTAATATGTTGATGCTGATTGGGCAGGTGATCTGTCACTCGTTCTCTGGTTACATTGTTTATCTGGGCACAACACCTATATCCTGGTATTCTCATAAGCCACCACCGTCTCTCATTTCTCAACTGAGATTGAGTATTGTGTTTTGCTTCTGCCTTGTTGGAAGTGAACAGGTTCAGCCATATGCTCAATGATTATCATGTGTTGCTCTGTTGTGCCTATAATAGTTTATGATAACCTTCAGGTCATGTACATTGGCGAGAACATAGTACATCGTACCAAAATGAAGTACCTTGAAGTTAATCTTCACTTTGTTTAGAACCAAGTCAGAAATGGCCGACTCCGAGTATCGCACATCCACACTGCTGATAGATGGGGAGATTCGGGTGAGATCCAACTTTTGATTCATCAACTTGTAGAACCACTGATCATATGCTGTTCATACCGGCCTTCCAGTGCACCAAGTTAGGTGATATCTCTTAACACCTAACTTGAGGGAGGCATGCATGTACAGATGTACTACTATTATTACGTCTCAGCACTACTTGTTAGATTTAGCGGAGTCTTCCTTCCATTATATCAGGATTCAATTCTGTATTAGCTATTATCATCCAGTTAGTTTGTTTTCTATACTGGTTATTTGTTCCTACTGTCTAGGAGTTAGCTTAGCCCAATTGGTTTACTTCTTATGTATATAATAGCTTAGCCCAATTGGTTCACTTCCTATGTATATAACTCTATTGGAGGCTCATCAACCCAGTTCCTTCGTAGAACATGTACATTCAAAACCAACCACCTTTCTTCACAGATTCCCTTTTGTTTCGTATGAAGTTTATATCAAAGTTAAGGTAACAAAAGAATATCTACAATAACCTAAAGCTCCCGCCTTTACTTCCATACCACAAACCTCAGAGTTAAAAAATAAAAAAAAAGTTCCAACTTTCAATTCAACGATTCTATAAAATAATCCAACAATAACATACCTAGCGTAACCCAACAAGTAGGGTTTGAGGAAAGTAGTATTTACGCAGACCTCAAACCTACCTATGTGAGCTAGAGTGTCTATTTCCGATAGACCCTTGGCTCAAAAGAATAACCCAACACTACAAAAAGAATATCTACAAAAAACTAAAGCTCCTGCCTTTACTTCAATACCACAACCAAATAAACTCAATACATAACTTCACATGATTTCAGACCTCAGAGACAAAAATCAAAACTTTCAACTTTCAATTCAAAAACTCTACAAAATAACCCAACAACAACAACCACATACGCAGCATAACCCCACAAGTAAGGTCTGAGGAGACCAGGATGTACAGAGACCTTACCCTGCTCCGTTTCCAATAGACCCTCGGCTCAAACGAATAAATCCAACACTAATACTCATAATATGCAATTGAATCAGATAATCAGAAACCCTTTTAAACTTTTCAAATCAAATAAGAGTAACAACTCAAAAAAACTAAAAAAGCTACAGTTATGCATGGAAACATTAAAATTCCTACCTCGCATCAAAAAATAATAATCGTATAACAAGTAATTAGAACTCCGATTATACACCAATTCAATCAAAATTCGATAAAAATAACCAAAAGGGTATAAGAAATCAATACCTAAAAAAAATTCAAAATCCAATGAATTCAGAAACGATACAGCTCCACATGATTCGAACTCATAAAACAGATGAAATCAGAGTTCAGAGAATTCATCGGCGCCGTCGCCGGCGAATCGGAGATGAAAAATGAACGGTGTACGATCGCAACTTTTTCTGATGGCTGCTTAATTTTGTACTACAAAAGATAGTACTATCAGATTATAACAATCTGTTATAATTAGGATTCTTATTCAACCAAAATAAAAAGAAAATTGAGAATAAAAAGAATTAATCATCAAAATACATTTGAAATATTAAATTTTCGTAAATTTTATGATTTAACTTTTATTATTTATTTACCTGTATAAATTATAATATATCTGAAATATTGAGTTAATTTACACGCGCGCCTATTGTCAAGTGGGATAATTTGGTCAATTTGGTGTTACGATAGCTTAGATATGAGTCAAGAAAATTTTAAATCGTTAAAGTAAAAAACTCGTGAAACATAATAATTAAAATATAATTTTAAATATTAAATTCAAATTAAAATCAAATAAGGAAAAAAAATAAAGGGAAGTTCTTTGAGATGTTAGATGTTGTTTAGTTTGATTAATTTTTTTTAAAAGTTAATTTTATTAAATTAAGCTATAATAAATTAAAGTTAAATATTTTGTATTTTTATATGACCAAAATAAATATAAACAAATTGACAAAAAGTCAGAATTAAGAAAGTTAATTTATTTTGTTTGATTTGGTATCAAAGTTCATAATTTAGGATCCATTAACACCATAGAACCCAATAATAAATACTAATTATTTTGACAAATTCAATTTGTTTTAAATATTTTTTTCTCTTAAAAAGATTTTTATTTTTATAATAAATACTGATAGTTAAAGGCGTGTTTGTCGTGTTAGATAATAATTTTCTTTAAAATATTTTCGATTTTTTTATGTTTGATTGACATGTTTTTTTTAGGAAAAAAGATTATTTATTTTTTTTTAAAAAGAAAAAGATTTTTTTAGTGGAACTATAATAACAATATCATCATATCTAGTGTAACGACACACAACAAGATTTAAAAAATATAGAATATATCAAGAATACCTTAAAGATAAAACTGTTATTTCCGATAAATCCTCAACGACGACTTTTATTTCAAATTTATTTTCTCCTTCTCACTTTTTAATAACCCCAAATCCCCACCTTCGCCATCCTCGAATCTTATTAGTGTTTCCTTAACTTAAAAATGAATAGTTTTAAATATTTATTTTACCTATTTATTTACTACATTAATAAATACATAAAAAAATTTTTTTTATAGAAAATATTGTTTTTATACAAAACAAGTGCTTAAATGTGAAAAAAAAAAAGTAATAAAAAAAGCAAAGTGGGAATATGACTGTGAACTGTGAAGGATCCCACTTTATAAAAAGGCAATGCAATTTGATGGTGAATGAACAACTTTGTGGGTGCACCTACTTGTGGTAAAAAAAAAAAAATTGTTCTACTTTTAATTTTTATTAAAAGAATGACATCGATATATTTATTAAAATGCGATTCTCATTATACTTTATCGAAATAATGATGCTCTCACTTGAAACAGATAAGATCAATACAAATATTTAACAATCTAGTCGCTTGCATTTAAGATAGCTCGTTTCACTAGAGCTTGTGAGCGTAATGTTTTGTCTAATTCAAAGAAACTAAGGTGTTGAGTTACGTCTCACAATGAGCACGACTCTCATGTTTAATTATCATTATTATAACTCTAAATAAACGGACCGTTGATAATAAGCCCACTCGAATTAGGTCGACAAATCGATTGGAGATATTTAATAAAATGAGACATTTAAGAAAGAGATAAATGATAAATTTACATAAATACTTTTAAAGAGATAAATTATTTCTATATGCGTATTTGCAGGGAACAATTCGATTCGAATATTTAAATGGACAAAGACAAGTCACTACTAAAGCAAATGTCCATATACCAACAACAACAAATAAAATCCCAAAGGCATCATATTGAGATCCCTCCTGTTTATTAGAAGTTTCGAGTTCGACCCCTGAAAAACTTCTTTAACGGGTCTTTCGATGTGAATCTGAATTAGTCGAACCAGTAAATTTCAGACTGAATGATGAAACAAAAGGGAAACTATTACCCCTTTTCTAACCTCAGGTTCATGTGATCTTTTAGCTTCTAATTTTCATTTCTTTGTCGTTGTCGTAGCTTCTTACTCTGCTGTGTCCTCTGCAACCACCTCCTTCGCGGTCAAAAGGTTTCACACAGCTACTTTCGAGATCAATTACTCTATCAGCAGTCGATTTCTGTAACTATCTACCGCTTTTTGTACCTTGCCCATCGAATTATTCTGTTGTAGTTACTGTTCCGAATGCTTTGTCATGCTCTCTATAGTATTTTGTCATTGCTTCTTCATTTCCAGCAATTGAAAAGGCTATCATAGGCAAAAATTTCAGATTTGAGAACCAATGATCAAAATATTACTCACACCAATTGTCCATAAAATTAAAAATAGAGAGGGATCTGAACTGGACAGAAAGTTTATGATAAATCAAAATCGCTTACTTGAGTACGTAAAATTTTCTCGTCTACTTCAATTTGCTTTTCACCGATACCCTTGACCTGTCCTTCAGCTTGACGCTCAAGGTGAGTCCACAAACGGGTTTGCCCAGTTGTGCCAATGATATCTGAAAAAATTCAATTGGTTATGCGGAAGTGCAAAAACTACCTTCAGGATGCAATAACCGATAATTAAAGTAGACTTGCCTGTAAAGATGCTTTCACAGGTTTCCCCTTGGTGAAAATATCCAGTGCGGGAGCAGTGAGATCATGCACTCTAGCATATCCACCAAAAGTTTTCTCCAAATTAGACAACTGTCTAAAAAGAGAACCATTAAACAATCCGCCTACGGATTACCTCCAGTTGAATTTACCCTTCTTTCAAGTATAGAATTAGATTAAGTACTACAACAATTAAAACAAAAGAAAATCAAATACAAGTAGCTAGGTGGACAAAAATCTGCAGAAGACTGAAAGCATTGCAACAACAACAACAGCAAAACACAGTGTAATACAACGAGCGGGGTCTAGAGAGGATAGAGTGTCTGCAGACCTTAACCGTATCTTCAAAGGTAGAGAGGCTGTTACCAATAGACCCTTGGCCAGACCAAAAGCATTGTAGGGACAGAACTAACTTAAAACTAAAGTAAGGATGCAAGAAAAGTATTCATAAAATGAGCAAAAAATTGCTGAGAATACATTGTCTTGGGTCATCTTTCACCATAAAAAATAAGTTCATTAACAGTATTCACCTACGAGGAAAAGTTCCTTTGCATTTACAAATTACTTACCACACTATACAACGAGATGAAATAAATAGGATGCCAAATGAATGGAAAGAACATGAGATCCATGGGTATGACAATTTAAAGGAGACTGACTTCTAGCTTCAGATAATTCAAGCTTTCTTCTACTATGTTACTTGTTGAGTAACCCCAAGAAAATCATTGAAACTACGAACCTAAGCATGAAGAGCATCTGAACTTGAGAGTTTGTACTTCTAGTTCAAATTTAACCAATTATTAGAACACTCCTACCCGATTTTTCTCAAACTATTCTAGCTAATTATGCTCGTCTATGCAGAGCGCTACTCCAACAGAGGCTAGTAGGCAAAAATAGAAAAAACATCAAAAGAATTGGTCCAAACAGAGGGGCGTTCAGTAATTTGACAAACAATACATGACTGTCCTCAATGATTGTTCAACTCTTAAATAATATCATTTATTTTATGCTTTCATTGGGGAGAAAGTAAGGCCAGTCTATTAAAGAATTCAGACCACTATTTCAGGACATTATTGAAGTTCAATTTATGGAAATTGCAATGAAATGAGTATGACTTTCAATAACAAAGCCGTGATAATTATACAAAAGTAAGTTCATCCTAAGAAATGAAGACATTCCAACAAAACTTAAAAAGATGCATCTGTAGATTGATGCAATAGAAATTTCTATTGGTCAATACGTATGTGCGAGTTACATTTTAAAAAGTCAAAGCTCAATATCATTGTGCAATTATCCAACCATTGACGAAATTGAGAGTTAGAGAAAAACGATACCTTCAGGAAACTATAGTATTTCCTTTCTTCTGCCTAAAAATAGTTTCATCAACTTATGTAGAAATTGCTCAAATCGTCTCACGGGTAAGCAAATTCAGAAAAAGCTGCAAATCTGAAACAGAAATATACACAGGTAAGAAAAATGGGAAGAAACATCTTTTGAAGGTTTCTTTTCTTATCTTCTCCTTTCATATTTACAAATCCTTTTGTATTTAGACAAAGAAGAGAAAAACTATAATCTAAAGAGATCAGATTATGATGTAGATAAACAACACTGTCAGATTTTCCTCTATTTTAATGGACTTGTGGTAATTCACTGTGTAACCAAACTAACCTTTCCTGGCTAGCTCTTTTCATGAAACTTAACCACATGCAAGACACATGGTTCTATATTGTACATCAGCATAGAGAAATCTGAGAAGGAAGAGGGAAGATGTGAATGCGCACCTAACTTCACTATCATAGATTCCAGTACCACTGACATGGTTCAACTGCAAGCATTTCTAAGTGCTACCTCTTCTTGTGGTCATTCACTACATCATACAAAGAAACATATCTCAGTAACCAAAAGTTCTCTTTATTCTTGTAGGTAAAATGTCAAGAGTGAATACTTTATATTGCACAACAGCAGTGTATTTTTTAATTTAGGTGCCCCTAAAAGTAAAATCAACTCATTTTCGCACTTCACTTCAACTGCTCACAAGTTCCTAGAAGTTTAACCATCAAGGCAGCTGATTTTAAATCGTCAAAACAATCACAGTACAGAATCCATACCGAGTAAGAAAGCATTGCCTTCAAAAAATCAGTTTGAATTTCTAAAGATTATACCTCTGGAACTTTCAGTCCAGAGCAGCCAGATGAATGTTCATCTTGGGTTAAACAACTTGAAATCTCAGTGATTTTGGCATTTCCTTGAATATAACAGGTCTAGAATAATGAGTTCCGAGAGCTACAAATCCCATAGAATTTGCAAATGAAGGATTCAAAGAAAGTCGCCTGAAATTCCAACTTCCAATTAAACCATAATAAAATAAAAAATATTTTAAAAGGCAATCATAAGTTCCATGATATCTGTTTGTTTGAAGCAGAAATATTCATATTCTCCAGGACAAATCTTTCAATCTCAACTAGTCAATCTAAAGTTTTAGATGATCCAGAAATATATAGAATAGTATTTATTGGACAAATAAGCCATAACAACATACCCAGTGTAGTCCCACAAGGTGGGGTCTGGGGAATGTAGGGCGTACCCAGACCTTAACCATATGGAGGTAGAGAGGTTGTTTCCGAAAGACTCCCAGCTCAGGTAACACAAATCAAAGAACATACAAAAGGAAAGAAATAAACCATGTAGTACTAAGGAAGCATCACGTAGCATATAAGGAAGGAAAACAGTAACATCAGCAAAATCATGTGATAAACAAAACACAAGACACAAACAGTAGTTGCAAGCCAGAATACTTTGCAAAAACTGTTGATAGTAAAGGAGAAACAGGTACGGGCGAAATTTTGACAAATAAGCAACTGCCCAATATGCAAATAAATATCAGAACATACAAAAGATGTTACCACATAGGTGTTCCATCAAAAAATGCAAAAAGATATAACCAGATGGGTGTTAATAGATACAAACCATTCCAGATACTGTGCAACCTATGGGTTGATTGCATTAATAAGAGTCTGAGATAAATCTCGGTCAAGAGTAAAACCCTTCTCCATCATCTGATCCCAGATTGCACAAGCCGCTGAGAGGTTCTTCTCCTGTATGAGACCTCCAATAATCAATTTGAAGGTGATTTCATCAGGATTCAAACCTCTGGCTTGCATATCTTCATAAAGACTCAGTGCTTCTGTTACTCTAGAAGCCTTGCAAAATCCACTAATAAGTGCATTATACGAGATAACATCAGGAGCAACACCCTGTTCCACCATATCATGGAAAATGCTCTCAGCCATCCCTAATTTACCTGTCTTGCACAGGTTATCTATAATAGAAGTGTACAGTACACGATCAGGAAAAAGGCCCATGCTGGTCATCTGATCAACAAGTGCCTTAGCTACACTAGAATTGCCTTCTTTTAGAGAAGCTTCTATAAGAATCGTAAAAGTAACAACGTCAGGGACAATTTTTTTTTGCTCCATCTCCTCGAAGAGATTGTATGCCTTCTTACTGTGGTCTGTCTTGCAGAGTGCTCTAATAATAGTATTGTAAGATACAACGTCTACCAATCCTTTGGTTTCCATCTTGTCAACCATTAACTTATAAGCCTTATCTAATCTATTCGCTTTGCAGAAACCTCTAAGAAGCTGGTTATAGCTGTAACCATCAGGTTCCAACCCATTTCCTTCCATCTTCTCTATCAACTTCATCGCCTCTTCCAACATAAGCTCGTTACAACAATAATTCAAGAACACATTATAAGTAACCAAATCTGGTTCACACCCATTTCTCCTCATGAATGTCTTAATTGCTTGTGCTTTGTCAATCCTACCAGCTCGACAAAATCCATTTATCAGCGTATTGTATATTTCCGTGTTGAATTTGACTTGACCCCTTAGAATACCCAAAGTCAGCTCATAAGCCAAATCAACCTTACCACTCCCACACAGCCCAAAAACAAGAGCTTTACAAGCCTTATTGTCTGGTCTTAAACCTTTCCTAATCATCGTATGCCACATTTCAACAGCATTATCGAAACGTCCAATCCTACACAACCCACTAATAACAATAGTATAACTCACTACATCTGGCTCTCTCCCTTTCTCTCCCATTACTCTAATCAACTCCAAAGCAATATCCACCAAATTTTCACTACACAAAAGATTTAAGTACATATTATACGCCCAAAAATTGGGTACAATCCCAACCCTATCCATATCATTTAATAACCTACTAATAAGATCAAAGTTCTTAACTTTACACAACCCACAAATAAATTTTGAATATGTCAATGAATTTAAAGAAAACCCAACTGGTATCATCTCATTATAATACCCTTCCGCTAAATCAAAATGCGAAGTACGAATCAAAACACCAATAATTCTATTGTAATCAATGCTGAAAACTCTACAATCTGATTGAGTCATTTTGTCAAACACTTGGAGTGCTTCGTTTACCAAACCAGTTTTCACGTAATTTGAAATGCGAGTACGATATATGAGTCTATGCTTACCAAGAGCTTTATACATATCAATCAATATAAACTCTGCAAAACCCAAAGCATACTCTTGATTTTTCAACAACAGTATAACAGTAGAAGTTGTGGGATTTGCAATGAGATGGGGAAGGAGAAACTGGTTTTGGCAATGGAGAAAAATGGCAGAAAAATGAGAGATTTGGGGGCTGAAATCAATGGAGAAATCCAATTTTCAGATAAAAATTTAGGGCAAAAAGGATCAATTTGATAGTCACCATGTTAGAGTTTTTCTGAGTTTTATAATTATGAGTTACATAAAATTTAATGGAGTTATTATTTAAATCAATAATATATATTTTAAAATTTTATAAAATTAGAATAAAATAATGTTTTCTGAAATTATTTTATTTATCTAAATAAACTAATCACAAAAAACAAATATTTTGGTGGAGTAAACAAACATAAAATATTACTATTAAGCACATTTTATTAAATTCATTACTCAAAAAAAGTTTGAACAATCATTTGCTGAAAATTTGAAATCTAATCATAATAGTGACAAGTATTATAGTTTGTAATATTTTAAGATTAAGTATTAGATTCATTATATTTTTTAAAATTATACATTGAGATATGTATAACCTAAAAAATTATAAATTTTTAATTTTATATAAGCAAAATCATTAAAATATTCATTTAGTTTTTTTTTAAAGCAGTTTTGTCATGGTTAAACAAAATGAACATATGTTTTATGTCTTTTTTCCCTCTAACTTAATTAATGTTTGAATATAAAATGAAAAAAAAAAAAAAAATTTATATGAAAAAAATAATAACTACATTTAAAAAATATTTGACAAATAAAATGATACAGAAGGGATAGGATATTATCGTAATTTCAATAATAAATGACAAAAGACGGAAACTTACACATAAGTCGCATTCGTTGAATGCGTTTTATGCACTTCTAATATAAGGGGTAATAACGTAATCAATAAAAAATCAAGACACTAAAACTTATTCATAAATCGCATTCATCAGTTCAATTAATGTTGAGTATAAAATAAAAGAATAATTATCTTTCTCGATATGATAAAAGTAATAAATAAAAATATATATATATTAAAAATATTGGACAAATAAAATTAAACGAAAGGGGTGATATCGTATTTTTAACAATAAATTTGAAAGGCTGAAACTTTCACATAAATCGCATTCGTTAAATGCGATTTATGCCTTTCTTAATAAAAGAGGTGATAATGTAATTCCATCAATAAAAAACTGAGACACTGAAACTTACTCGTAAATCACATTCGTTGATTGTGTTTTATGACTTTCTTTTTCAGCTCAGTTAATGTTGCGTATGAAAATGAAAAAATAATTATCTATCTTGATATGATAGAACTAATAAAAAAAGAACTAAATATATTCAAAAAAATATTGAACAAATAAAATGAAACGGAAGGGCTAAATTGTAATTTCAAAGACTGAAACTTACACATAAATCACACTCGTTGAATGTGTTTTATGTCTTTCTTAACAGGTGGGATAATAACGTAATTTTATCAATAATAAATTAAGACACTAAAACTTACTCATAAATCACATTTATTAAATGTGTTTTATGTATTTCTTTCACAGCTCAATTAATGTTGAGTATAAATTGAGAAATTATTATTTTTTTCGATATGATAAGAGTAATAAATAAAAGAAATAATAATATTAAAAAAATATTGAATAAATAAAATTAAATGGAAGGGGTTGTAGACATTGAAATTTTGTGTGACTCTACAAGATGCGTTCGATTTGAGTTGGGACTCTACAAATTGTGTTCAACTCAAATTAGAATTCTTGGAGGCTACTCAACCCTAAACCCTAGTTTATGCCTATATAAAGGGTACTAAATTCTCTTAAAAGACATCTCGGAAATTTCATAAAGAGATCAAGATCTCGAATACTCCGCAAATTGATGGATTATTCATATAGAGAGGTTAAATCTAAATCATCCTAGTTTGAGAAATACGCCATTAACGGCCTCGAATCATGGATAAATCTCTAAATCTTAGGAGAGTAGAATCAAGGGATCAACAGAATTGTACCCGCAATCTATCTTGATTAATAAAATCATGTCTCTTCATATTTTATTTGTATGATTTATTTATTTTTCATATGTTTAAAATTTGTTGCAAACAGGGGTAATATCGGAATTTCAATAATAAATGAGAAAAGATTGAAACTAACACATAAATTGTTGTATGTCTTTCTTAAAAAAGAAAAAGAGTAACAATGTAATTTCATCAATACAAAACAAAGACACAAAAACTTACTTATAAATCACATTCATTATTTAAAATCATAAGATTTAAAAATTTACTTTAACTTTTTTAAATTTTATATCAAATTAAAATGGTGAGTGTATCACTTTACATCTCTCATGTCTAAGCTAAGTCAAAAGTAAAGTAACAACTACTTGTTAATTTCCTTTTTTATCACTTAATAAACATGTTGTCTTTTTTCATTGTTTAGTTTTAAATTTTGTGTTAGATTTTTAATTAATATTTAAAACTTTGAAATCAACTAAATATTGTGTATCAATTGTTTCCTTAGTTGTATTGAAAAACAATAGAATGAAGTTAGGTATTATTTAGACACTCCATAACTATTTTTATTTAGCTTTGTAGTCTTTTTTATTTTATTATATTCTCAAAGTGTTATTGGTATTATTCCTATATAATCATTGATAATATATAATTGTGTAGGTTTTAACTATCTAAAAAGGAATTATTTTGAAATCAAATATAATATATTTTTTATTTAATGAGTTGGGACAGTTGGTGGGACATGCAATAAAGCTTTTGAGATTTGTTACCTTACATGGAAATGAAATAATTAATTTGTTTACTTATTATATTATGGAAACAAATAATATGAGTTAGATATTATTATTTACCTTACTTCTTAGTTTCATCTTTTTTTATATAATTTTTGTCCATTTTTAATTCTTATTATTTCTTTTTTAGAGTCAAACAATAATAACATTGACTGATATTATTAGTTACCTTACTTCTTAGATTCACCTTTTTATATAATTTTTATCTATTTTTAATTATTATAATTTTTTTAGAGTCAAACAATAATAACTTTGACTGATATTATTAGTTACCCTACTTCTTAGTTTCACCTTTTTTTATATAATTTTTGTTTATTTTTAGTTGTTATAGTTTCTTTTTTTAGAGTCAAACAATAATAACTTTGACTGATATTATTAGTTACCTTACTTCTTAGATTCACCTTTTTTTATATAATTTCTGTCCATTTTTAATTATTATAGTTTTCTTTTTTAGAGTCAAACAATAATAACTTTGACTGATATTATTAGCTACCTTACTTCTTTGTTTCACCTTTTTTATACTATCTTTGTCCATTTTTAGTTGTTATAGTTTCCTTTTTAAGAGTCAAACAATAATAATTTTGACTGATATTTTACAATATATTTTTTAACATATTGATATGCAAAAAATTAAAACTTATAGTATTTTTGTATATCTAAATTTTTTGTTTACCAAATTAATGAAATCTAATTTAACTTTAAAAATTAATCAAATTGACTTTCAAAAATTGCAACATACCAAATAAAAATGAACAGAGAAAATATTCAAATTACTTACATTTTACCTTAATTCTTGGATTTACTTTCTTTATATGAAATTACTTACCTTACTTCTAAAATCCCCCCCCCCCCCCCACACACACACACATAAATTCAACTGTTAAAAGTTATTGTTGCTTACAAGTTACAAAGCAACTATTGTATTGACATAGTGTATTTTGAGCTATCTTCTGGGAAGAGCTACATCAGGGAAGATGACTATTGATTGAGCTAGGTATAATCAATATTCTACTTTTTTTTCTTTTCTTTTACATTGTTATTGTTGATATATAAGATTTTATCGCTATCTATACATTTTAATATTGAGAATCAACATTACAATTTTTTAGTTTCTTAAATTAAGTTTAATCATGGCAAGGTTTGTCCGCAAAAATAATTGTATTGAGAAGATTCAAAATAAAAAGCAAAGCAATGGGAAATTCTCTCAAAGATGTACTGACCTTTTTAAGAAAGAAAGCGAGTTATGGACACTTTGTAATAGTGTAACTGCTATGATTTGTTGGGAGGATTCACAATCACGATAGCACTTAGACTATCACAAAGTGTTGAGAGCTCACTTTCTTTCTTAAAAAGGCTCATACGTCTTTTAGCGAATTTCACATCCCTTTGCTTTTTTATTTTCTATCTTCTCAATACGATTTTTTTTTTATAGTCAGACCTTGCCATGATTAAACATGATATAAGAAAGTAAAAAATTGTAAGGTGGTTCTCAATTTCAAAATCTATAAACAGTGATAAAATATCAACAATAACAATATATAAGGAAAAAAAATACAAAACAAAGGTAGAATATTAACATATACCTAGCTCAAAATTTGATAGCTCAAAATAATGCACTCCTTCAACCAAATAGTCATTTTGTAACTTGTAAGCAACAATAACTCAACTTTTGAATTAACAAGGGTAAAAAAGTAATATTGAGACAAAAAACAAATTTAAGAAGCAAGGTAAGTAATATATTGTAAAGAAAGTAATTTCAACTCATATTATTTGTTTTTATAATATAGTGAGGAAACAAATTAATTATTCCATTTTCCTTGTAACCAAATTGTTATATTTGTCAATAAACAATTGTCATCTAAAGAGATATATGATTTCTATTTTTCTTTATATTAAATTAGGTAATTTATCAGCGTGAAATTGTATTGAACTTGTAAATAATTTTTTTGTAATATTCATACTAAAAAATAATGGAAAAATAGGTTCTTAAAAAGTATTAGAAATATCCCAACATGAATTTGATTATTTATCATTATCACATGATAACCCAATAACCTCTAATGAATGAATTATTCCAGAAATAATAAATCACTAGCTCTTTAATATAACATTAAAAGGAAAATAAAGAAGAAAATAAGAATAAATATACAAATGAAATAAAAAATATTTAAGTTGCATAGATTATACAATTATGATATGTGTCTTACGAGAAAATTCAAAAATTTGTTAACAAAAATGAAATTACGCTTGAACATGAAAACAATTAGTATAACTTTTGAACTTGTAAAATGAATTTCTTCAATTGATAAGTGGAAATTTCATATCTATGTAAAGTAGATAATATGTTAACTTATATATAGTACTTTTAAGTTAGAAAATTTAATATAGAATATCAAAACACGAGTTTCTGGAACTGAGTATAATAATTATTTTTTGCAAGATAAATATATGTACTATATGTGTATATGTGCAATATAACCAGAGACAATAATTTTTTAGCAACATAACAACGGAGTTTAAATCATATATTCAAAAACAATAATTAATATCATATGAATAAATTGTTTAGTGTGAAAAAATATACTAGGATATGTAAAAATAAAATAAAATAGAAAGGAAAATATCGAGTTTACTGAATGCACACTGTCACTTAAGAAAACTATTCCCCACCAATATCAGATGTTTAAAGAATTACATCCTCTCAGGGTGGAACAATTTTATTCAGCAATTTATTAATAAAAAAATAGTGGTGTCAGTAAGTCACTCAACATGAGCAAAACACAAAGATATTTAATTTTATGATAATAAAAAATGAAGATCGAAATTTTTGTTGTTTTAAAATGAGAGGAAATTCTTCTATTTATAGACAACAAAGGATAGTGTGAACAAATGTTTATTGTGTCTTATCAGAAATGTTACAACTAATTGGTTGCAACCCTTTAGAAAGTTCACAATCTTTTATAAAAGGCACAACTCTTCATTAAAGTCGCATTTTTTTTTTATAAAAGTCACAAGTTTTGAAAGAAGTAGCAACTCTTCATTTAAGTCACAATTTTCATAAAAGTCACAACTCTTCATTAAAGTCGCAACTTTTTATAAAAGTCACATCTTTTCATGAAAGATGAAAGGCTAATTTTGGAAATAAATAAATTTAAAAGGAAATTCTTTTTAATGGCGCCACGTAGGCGAACCTGTGGTTCTCTTTTATAAATATATTATAGGAAAGTGTGTTAATCAAAATAAAGGTTAACTAAATAATTTTCATTCATACATAGAAGACGAGAAAAATTCTGACTTTTAATATCAAAATTTTTTACTTACTATTTCATCAGTTCATTTTTGTTTGTCATGGTTTGATTTGACGCTCTCAATAATTATATGTTAGGGCAGGCGAGATGCAAATGAGATATGAAAGAGAGGTGAATACATGTTGTATTCGTTCATTCGTTGTATCCGATTATAGCACAAATACATTTGATACAACTAAATTGTATCAAAATGAGTATAATTGTATAAAAAATATTGTATTTAGCTACATATTAGGATGAGAGAAGCGAGCGACATATGGAATAGAGAGAAGAAAGGCGACAGAGGTTGAATACATGTTGTATTCTTTCGTTCATTGTATCAAGTTGTATCGCAAATACAATTTATACAACTGAGTTGTAACAAAATGAACACAATTGTATCAATAACTGTTGTATTTACCTACATATTAGGAGGAGAGAGTCGAGCGGGAGGAAAGAAGCAAACAAGATCGAGTGAGGGAGGAGTGAGGTTGAATACATATTGTATTCGAATTGTATTCATTGTATCACGAATGCAACTGATACAAAATACAAATACAATTGATATATTAAAGCAAATATAATTGTCCGAATACAATAAATACAATTGATTTGTCTCTCGCCAATATATCCATATCCCCTCTCAGATACATTTCCCCGATATATTCAGATTTCCTATCCCTTCTCTAATACATCTCTATTCCCTCTCACATACATCATTCCCCTATATATTTGGATGTCTGCTAATATATCCAGAATGATATACCAGAAATCCATAAATTTTAAGATTTTTTTATAATTTGAAAAAAATAATATAGTTAAGGGTGTGTTTGGTATGAAGAAAATATTTTCCATGGAAAATATTTTCCTGGAAAATAAGTAGATTTTGGACTTATTTTCTCATGTTTGGTTGGTGAGTAGAAAATATTTTCCGAAATTTTTAGTGTTTGATTTATGAATGTAAAATATTTTTGAGAGACATTTTTTATTTTAATAGAGTAGAAAATAATTTATGAAATTGAAAATATTTTTTAAAAACAAAATTTTGGGGTGTGGGGGTGAGGGCAGGAGGGAGGAGTGAAAAAATAAAAATTTGAACTTGATATTTTTCAAAAAAAAAAACAAAAAAAAAGTTTTTTTTATTGTTGTGGGGGGGGGGTGATAGGAGTTTTAAAAATAAAAATTTGAAGTTCAAAATATTTAAAAAAAACAAAATTAATCTTTTTGGGAGGGGTTGGGGTTGGGTGGCTGACTAGTGGTGGGTGGCTGGGTGTCAGGGATCGGGTGAAAAAAATAAAATTTTGAAATTGATGTTTTTCCCCAAAAAAAAAAATTAATTTGAAATTGGAGGAGAGTTTTGGAAAATGTTTTCCTTAATTTTTGAAGGGAAGTCATTTTTCTTAATTTTGAGGAAAATGAGTTGATTTGGAAAATATTTTTCAAAACTTTTGTCCCAACCAAACACGAGAAAATTGGAACCAAGCACACTCTAAATCTTAACATTATAAATTTATGTAAATTATACAAAATTACAAATCAATCCATTTGTAGGACAAGTAAAAACTTGAAACAAATCATCTTCATTCTTCACTTATTTTTCTTCAAAATCAGTGTGGGCCTAAGGCCCAAAGATACTATTAGTTTGAGGCCCAATAAAACTCTTATTGGGCTTTGGTTTCACTGTCAAAGAGACAAAAAAAAACCCAGAGAGGATAAGAAAGAAGAACAAAAAAAATACCAGCAGCTCTGTTGCTCTCTTCTTCTTCTTCTCCGAGTAAGCTTCCTTTTTCATCTTTTTTGCTTACTAATAATCTTCATATAGATAAACACAACAAGTATTTTACACTTCTGCAGTAGAAAAAAGAAATTTTTTTTTTGCCCATATACTGTAGAATGACCGGTATTTAGTGAAATACTGTTACTAGTTTTTTGTTGTTGTTGTAAACTTGTTCTTATGGAGTTAATAGTACCAACGAAGCAAACCCATGAAGGGTTTTGCTCATTTCACTCTACTCGTAAGGATATCACTGTTAATTGCTGTAATAATAGGAGGTTCAAGAACAGCTCTTTACTTGTGGGTCGGTTGAGAAAACAGAGACAAGATAAGGTTTTTTCTGTTTCAAAAACTGAAACTTTATCGAGTGTTGAGAAAAGGGGATTTGGGAGTAGTAGTAATAGGAGGTGCAAGAACAGTTTGCTTGAGGGTCAGTTGAGGAAACAGAGACAAAATAAGGTTTTTGCTATTTTAGGAGGGACGACGAATGGTAGGTTATCAAGTGTTGAGAAAAGGACAAATGGGAGCATATCTGAAAATATTGAAGAATTTGAGAGTAATAATTATCTTCGTAGGTTGGTTAGGAATGGGGAATTAGAAGAAAGTTTTAAGCATCTTGAGAGTATGGTGTATCGTGGGGATATACCTGATATTATACCATGTACGAGTTTGATTCGTGGGTTTTGTAGAATCGGGCAAACGAAGAAGGCTACGAGAGTTTTGGAGATTCTTGAGGATTCTGGGGCTGTTCCTGATGTTATTACTTACAATGTGTTGATTAGTGGTTATTGTAAGTCGGGTGAAATTGATAACGCGTTGAAGGTATTGGATCGAATGAGTGTTGCACCTGATGTTGTCACGTACAATACTATTTTGCGTAGCTTATGTGATAGTGGGAAATTGAAACAAGCTATGCATGTTCTTGACCGTATGTTGCAGAAAGAGTGTTACCCTGATGTGATTACCTATACAATTTTGATCGAAGCAACGTGTAAGGAAAGTGGCGTTGGGCAGGCGATGAAGCTTTTGGATGAAATGAGGAGTAAAGGATGTGTACCTGATGTAGTAACTTATAATGTTCTTATAAATGGGATTTGTAAGGAAGGGAGATTGAACGAAGCTATCAAGTTTCTGAATAATATGCCATCTTATGGTTGCCAACCTAATGTGATTACCCACAATATAATTTTGCGTAGTATGTGTAGTACAGGTAGATGGATGGATGCTGAGAAGCTTTTGGCTGATATGGTTAGAAAAGGTTGTTCTCCTAGTGTTGTCACGTTCAACATCTTGATCAACTTCTTATGTCGGAAGGGACTGCTGGGACGGGCTATTGATTTATTAGAGAAGATGCCTAAGTATGGATGTACGCCAAACTCCTTGAGTTATAATCCATTGCTTCATGCATTCTGCAAAGAGAAGAAAATGGATAGAGCGATTCAGTATTTGGAAGTTATGGTGAGTAGGGGTTGTTACCCTGATATCGTGACTTATAATACATTGCTCACGGCGTTGTGCAAAGACGGTAAGGTTGATGTTGCAGTTGAAATCCTCAATCAACTTAGTGACAAAGGTTGTTCTCCAGTTTTAATCACTTACAATACAGTGATTGATGGACTATCCAAAGTTGGGAAAACTGAACTTGCCATTGAACTTCTGAATGAAATGCGAGAGAAAGGTCTCCAACCTGATATCATTACCTATTCCTCATTTGTGGCAGGTCTTAGTAGGGAAGGAAAAGTTGATGAAGCCATAAAGTTCTTTCACGACATAGAAGGATTGGATGTCCGACCCAATGCTATAACCTACAATGCCATTATGTTGGGGCTGTGTAAAGCTCGTCAAACAGATCGTGCAATCGACTTCTTGGCTTATATGATTTCAAAGGGATGCAAACCTACCGAATCTACATACACTATCCTAATTGAAGGTATTGCTTATGAAGGCTTAGCAGAGGAGGCTTTGGAGTTATTGAATGAGTTGTGCTCTAGAGGAGTTGTGAAGAAGAGTTCTGCTGAACAGGTGGTGGTTAAGATGTAGTTTCTAAGCATGCTTTCACTACCAACATCAACCTCTTTAAGTGTCAGTTTTTTTTGGATGTGTTCTGCTAATTGCTCACAAAAGCAATTTGTGTTCGCATCAATATGTAACAATTTCCCTCTGTTGGCTAGATATATGAAGTGAAAGTTAATTTTGTTTGATAATGATCATTATACTTTGTTTTCAACTAGTGTACTTCTATAGCCCATGATTGTTGACACATACATCTTTTATTCATTCTTTAGGAGAAATTGGCGAATAATGAAAGTTATGTAGAACTGGCGACATTTTTTTGAGACATTTTAGTGAATGTAGTTTAACTTATTGGCCGAGGTTCTTTCAGAAATGGCCTCTCTACCTCCACGAAGTAGGGGTAAGATTTGCACACACTCTATCATCCCCATACCCCACTCTATGGGATTTCACTGGGTATGTCGTTGTCGTAGTTTAGATTATTGCTCATAAAGGTATGAAGTTTATAGGATGATGGTTACAAAGAACTACAATTGAATTTTCAAATACATTTCTGTGTCATTTGCATTGATTTTTTATATGGTTTCCATTTATCTGGGAATATTGTAGTTCCGAGTTCAGAAATTTATGGCATTTTAGAAGTAAGGGAATTCTTGGTAAACGAAGTGTGCATTGTGTAGTGGAAAGCTAATGTGATTGTTGGAGGGTTCATAGAATTATCTGCATTTTTTTGGTTAACTGTATACCCTAGGCCAAGGGGTGTGATCTCGGTGTAGTTACATATACTAGTTAGTTAATAGCTGGTACCATACGATATTCAGAGGTAGCCATGCCAATTGCTTGGCTGTGGATATTTTCCTAGGAGACGTAGTTCCTGAAATATCTGCCCGCACTGCTTCTGTTGCAATCATTGGAGGAACTACCAAAACACTTGGTACATCATAAACTCAGCACTTCGCTCCCTCCTTTGTCAGCATGTCCTGCCCCCTATTCTGTTCCCTGCTTACATCTGTTGGCACTGGAGCTCCCAGATAAGCATGTGGATGGCTTCGGTTGAGTCAAATATTACTTTCTAGGTGTAATAACTCATGTTCTGCTGCTAGTTGTGGAGGCCCTGGATAAGTGCATGGAGCTCAACTAAGATGGCGGTGGTGTGAGAATGTCCTTCATGTAGCCTAATACCCAGTCGCTTATAAGGTTCCTAAAAACCCCTCCGAACCTTCCTATTCCAGGGTTGCCTTTTGTGGATCCATCGGTGTTGAGTTTTGTACTTACCTGTCCTTCAAGAAGATGTAATCCCTGTGCCACTGATTCAACCCCCTCTGTTTTGGTTTCTCCAGACGTGAAAAATGTCGCCTTGGCTGTTTCACAGAACTGCATCAACAGAGAGGACTTAACCACTACTTAAAGATACTTTTACCTGTACTTTTTTCTGCTGTAGAGTACTGATCACCAATCATATATCTCACGAAAGTCTGCCAATTCGGAGAAGGTACTTGTGATCACACATGGAATTACTTGTATGACTCGACGTGCATTTTCAGAATCCTCAGCTCGTCTTGAAGGGAAAGAGGCTCCATTAATAGTTGCTAACACCTGAATACTACCAACGGTTTCTGTTCCGAGGGTAAGTGATCATTATGATTCTTTAACAGCTTTAGAGTTTCAACTATTGAGTTCTTGATGAAACTCGAAGGACTTACAAGAAGGAATGTGGCAAGCCATCTCCAGGTATTAGTTAGTCATCGCGTTTCAATCTGCTTTCGAATTAGGGATTTTCTTGGTAGATCTGGTTTGTAATCTGGAAATAAATTACCAGTTGAATCTTTATATCATAAGATGAATTGTGTACCTTTTTTCCTTTGTAGATGAAATATTTCATATATGTATGCAATCAATGTACAATTTTTATGAACTTAGTTGGCTCTTGAACTAAGCATGGGAAGAATTAGATATCCTTTGCTCTCAATATTAACTTTTCTTCACTGGAGCCGAGTGTCTTTCGGGAACCATTTCACAAGGTAGAAATAAGATTTGTGTACACTCTATATCGTTAGGATTCGAGATTACTTTCATTTGATGATTTCAACCTTCCCATTTTTTTTACTGAATGGCTGAACAAACTCAAATTATTGGTTCAAAATGTTATATTTATTAGAAATTGAGTGAATATATATACATAGCTTCGTATTAAAATTTCTGAAGCAATTAAAACTCAATTTCGTGTCAAAGTAATATCTATTGTGTAGTACCAACAACACTCACGCTATCACTACACAAGGTGAATCGAGATTTGAAATTTATAAATTATGAATTGCATGGTATTTATTATTGGTTGGATGGGGGTTACAGATATCTTGTGAAATTAGTTGAAGTGGTCAAAATTGTATAAAAAATAGTAAATTCTTTATTCAAATTAAATGCTATAACCACGGTTTCATTAATTGTAATTGATAGCAAACACTTGCCCCATTTACCCCTCTCCCTAGAAAATCTCGCTCACCATTCTCCCTAAGCCTCCTCTCTCACACAAATGTATAAATTACATACTACGTATTACAAGTTCATACATATTTGATAAATTTTAAGAGGACTACAGAATTCAAACCACTATTAACTCATAGCAACATAAATCGAATGCACACAAGCAGACACAAACAAAACTGAAACAATGCAAAATTCTCATTAGCCAGTTGCAGTAATAGTTCTTACCCATGACAAAAATCCCTCAAATATCCAAAAAGTGAAAATGGAACACTATCAGAAAAACACAAATTTAAAAGACTTAGTGTTGGCAATCCTGGAAAACACTGAATTTAAAACTACACGATAGCGTTGGCAGCGCTTGCAATCCTGGGCCACAGATCAGCACACTCTTTTCCGATAGGACCAGTAATAGCAGAACCTACATAACAGAGAAAAGTGTGAAATAACATTCTGAAAGGAAAGGACAAGGAACAGTAACTGATAAATTTGCGATAATCGACCTACAAGAGACAGTATCATAAATAACATACCCTTCATTTCACCCTTGGGATTCACAATTACACCAGCATTATCTGTAGAAACAAAGAAGCATCAGATGACTGGTTTTCATGTACTGTGCAGATACCACTTACGGCTGCTCAAACACACAGGTTAATTCAGTGACTAGAAGCAAATAGTTGTGGACGGAACCAGAATGCAAGCAAGACAACGGCAGCAAGGAACAAAGATTTACCATTTTTTACTTTGCCACAAAGAACCACTTGCGATAAATGTTTCGCAAGTCATTCAAGAAAATGACTCGAGCAACAAGAAACCAAACTTTTTTATATATTTCATATTGCAATCAAATAGCTATTACTCAACTTCATGACTTTTTTATATCATGAAACACTATTTATGTTCATTCTAATCGAACATCTTAATAATTTTTGCTTCAAAGAGAATGTGCTATTAGAACTACAGCTATCACTACACAGACAAACAGGTCACTAAATAGTAGGACTTCTAAAAAGAACAAGACCAAATGAAAGACAAACTAAAAGTAAAGTGATTTTCTAGGAGGGTAAACCAAGTTTAAAGAGAGTAACTGGCAAACCCATAATGTGAAAACCAAAGCAATTTCACAACAAAAACAACCAAGGGTGTCTAGATATACCTTCAAAGTACATGAAAACACCATCCTTTCGGCGCCATGGCTTGCGCTGACGAACGATGACAGCAGGCATAACCTTCTTCCTCAGATCAGGCTTACCCTTCTTGACAGTGGCCATGACCATGTCACCCACACAAGCTGAAGGCAACCTGTTAAGCCTTCCCTTGATACCCTTCACTGAAATGATGTAAAGGTTCTTTGCACCAGTGTTATCGGCACAGTTAACTGTGGCTGCCACTGGCAAACCCAGTGACATCCTGAACTTGTTCCCAGCAGAACCTCCGCGTCCTTAAATAACATTTTAAAATAGTCAATTAGTCAATCAATCAGCTACATTTCAAATTCAAGACAGTGAGGTTCAACGATATGAAATATCCATACAAGTTGACACTGCTGTTAGTTCTCATTTATTCTAACACCGGTACAAATAAATTTGTTTACTAAGGTTATATTAATTAAAAGTTCCCTAAACAGCTAAACCTCACATTTATGCCACATCAAATGTAACATTTTCAAAAAAATACATGAGATCAAACAACAAGAGAATGGATGGAATTTCCATAGAACAAGCAGAAAAATTGAATTGTAGATATGTTAAAATAACAAATTAAATCACTCGTGTTTCAATCTGAAACTAGTTCGAGGACAAGTAAATGAAACATATTCACAGTTTCCACTCTATTAGGCACATTTCATTATAATACAGTCAACTAAGTCAAAATGCTAAAACAGCCAAGACTCTGGATAAACTACATCAAACATTTGTACATTTTAACCACACAGGCTACTCATTCCACTCTAATTAAAATAAAACAGCAACCACTGGCAAAACCCAAACCCAACGACATCCTGAACTTGTTCCCAGTGAAACCTTTGTGTACTTAAATTACAGTTTCAAACCTGATTAATCAATCAACCAAAGCTTCATATTTAAATGAAACATTTTTACATCTTCCACTCTATTAAGAGTTTCATTATAATACATTCAACTAAGTCACACTCCTAAACTACCCGGGATTGGCGATTGACTACATGAAAAACTTGTACCGGTTCCACTATATTAGACTACTCATTTCATTCTAATAACTACACATAATTTGTCTTACTAAGGTATGTTAACAGTTATATGACTTAAAAAATTCTCTAAATTGAAAAATACATGAAACCAAACAACTCAGCTCATTTCAGTATACCATGGTTAACAAATCAACAAGCAATCAACTAATCTACATCCCAACTAGATGAAACATTAGAATATGTTTAATTCAAGGTATATTATGAATTACATGACTCAAAATAACTTGATTTCTCAGGTAAAATGAGTTATATGACATGAAAGTTCTCTAAAATCTCAAATTTTGAAATAAATATATCAAATTGAGATCAAACAATGAAAATACGATAGAAATCGAATTGTACCTCGCTTCGACATTGTTGCTCTTCTCTGAGACCTGAGAATGATGGAAGAGGAAGCGTTAGGGTTTTATTATATGAAGTTTAGGGTTTTGCTAGAGAGTAGTGGGCTGCTGGTCCAGTTTCAGTATTGGGCTTGGTAGGCCCATTGATAGATTTAAATTTTGAGGCCTAGTGTTGATTGGCCCATTGAACTTTGGGCAACTCTCACATATAGCAAATAAAAAATTTATATTTGTATGCTATAGCAAAGTTTGCATAATTGCGCTCCATAGCAAACATATAAACTGTATAATTCGCTATACATATACAGTTGAAGCGAATTGTATAAAACGAGAAAGAGAAAGACACTTGGACAGAGACTTGTATAAAAACGAAGTGTATAAAACGAATTGTATGATTATAAGTGTATAGAACGATTATATACAATTTGAATTTGTATAAAATGAGAAAGAGAGAAAGACAAAAGAGACTTGGCAGGGAATATACAATTGAATCCAATTGTATAAAACGAGAAAGAGAGAAATTAGATACAATTTGAAATTTGTATAAAACGAGAAAGAGATAAAGGCAAAAGAAATTGGGCAAGGGAGTATTTATCGTATAATTATAAGTGTATAGGACGAAAATATATGTACTTGCATGTGTATATACAATTTTCTCACGCTTTATACAAACAGAAACGCAATTTATACATTTCGCTTCTGATTGTATAAGTGAGAAAGGCGAGGGTGGGAAAAAAAATATATGATATATTTTGTATAAAATCAAAACCTAGCTACTCCATTTATATGATACCTAAAAAAATATATGATATATTTTGTATAAAATCAAAACCTAGCTACTCCATTTATTTTAGGTTATTAGTTTGCTATTATATACAATTATTCCTTGAACTTTTGATCCCGTTTGTGTCGTGGGAAAAAAAAAACTCGAGATTAACAAGTTTTGATTTTTGACCTTAATGGTTTTTTCATGATCATCACGTGTAGGAAAAAAGTTTAAGATCACTCCTTTGGAAACAATTCGATGTTCTTTCTGAATAGCATAAGTTTGTCTCAATTCATGTGACACACTTTTTTAAATTTAAATCTAAAAAAATATATGATACATTCTCATATTGGGTAAATTTATTATGATATTATCAATATTTTATCCAAATTAAATTTTATTATCAAGCAAAAAAAGGACTATAAAGCTGTACTATTCTATTTAACATTCAAAAGTAGTGGCTGCTCGTCCAGTTTCAGTACCATATATATATATATATATATATATATTACTAATTCAGAAAAAAGTGTCTAATATGTTGTTTAGCACATTTTCTAAAAGTTTCTTCCATTTGAAAAAATTATAAAAAATTCTATTCTTTTTTATTTTTGAATATATAATTTTATTAGATATATCGAGACGTTGAGTGATGTATTCAAAATTAAAATGTAATGTATCAAGATATTGAGTGATGTATTCAAAATCAAAACATAATGTATCAAATTTTTTTGGGATGTATCCAAATTTTACAAATTTTAAGAAATTTTTGTAATTTAAAATAGATTAAGATTAAGAAGTAGTTTGCTATTGTTCTTGACTGGCCCATTGAACTTTTGATTCTCGTTTGTATCATAGGAAAAAAAATCAAAGTTTAATAAAGTTTTAATTTTTGACCTTGAAAGTTTTTACATAGTTAAGTAAAAGGCCAAAAAATTCAAGATCACCACTTCGAAGTCAATAATTGTAATTTTCTGATACTTTTGTGTTTTTTTGCTAAAATATATGTTGGTCTCATTTGATGTGACATATTTTTTTCAATCGATCTCAAACAAAATGATACATTATCTTGTTTGGTAAATATAAGAGATTCTTTGATTAGGAACAAGTTATCTCGAGATAAATTATTTCATTATGGATACAAAATAATTTATCTTATCACTAAAATATAAATAGAGGAACAAATAATCTCAGAATTACCTAATATCTCAAACCAAATGCAAAATAAAATAATATGTTTATACCTCACGCCCAGGGGCGGAGCTATCCTTAATGAAGGGGTTCAATCGAACCTTCGACGAAAAATTATATTACTTATACATGATTAAAATAAGTTTAGATATATATATATAGTAGATATCGAACCCTCTTTAACTATCTATTTCTATAAATTTTAAACCCCTTATTCAAAATCCTGGCTCGGCCTCTGCTCACGCCAAATAATATTCCAAATTACAAGCTTCAAGTCCCACAGCTTATTCTGTACAGGTAAAAAAGAAAGAAAAAAAAAAAGAAGAATGTTATCTTGAATTCTCTGAGACAAACAAAAAACAATCATCCAAACTGAAGCAAAGTGAAGAAGAAGAATGGCAATAATGATGAAGCAAGGGCTTCTTCTATGGAGTCCTTGCCCTCATTCTCTCTCACCCAAAATTCAATCTTTTAAACAACCCATTTTTCAGCTCACCAACAAATGGAGAAAAGGAGAAGCTATGTTAAAGAACTTTGTTACCCAGGAAAAATCCAAAAAGAAAGGCACTGCCATTGATTTCAAGGTAAATTTTAACTTTTTTGGCTTATGGGTTTTGCTTATTTCTGGTTTTTGCTTATTGGGTATGTTGCAAAATTGCTTCTTTTTGTTACTTTTGATACTTTTGGAACTCGTGATCATGGATTTTTCTTTGTTTCTTGCACTTAGAGATGGAGTCAGTATTTTAAGCTCCTGTTTGGCTATAGATTATGAAGTTGAAACTTGAAAGATTGAGTTTTTGAAAGTTGTGATTTTTGGAATTTAAAGTTGTTATTAGTAGAGTAGGCTAGCAGAAATGCAGGGAAAGACTGTGTACGGTAGACCCAAGGTTCTTTTTCGGACCTCTTGTATTGCGGGAGTATTAGTGCACTAGGCTGCTCTTTAAAGTTGTGTTTGGACATGTATTTTACTTGGAAGTCCCAAAAATCTAAAAACTAGTCTCAGTCGGTTTTTGAAACTTGAAAATATTTGAAGATTAAACCTGACCAAATTTCATGGTCAAACAGATATTTGAAGATGAATTTTCAAAAGCTTACCCTCAAAATCTATGGTCAAGCGCTAGCTTAGTTTATGGGTTCTCGATACATTATTTATATAGATTAAACAAGATTTTTAATTCAAATACATTGTTTTAGCCTCAGTTACTGTGTTTAGTCGAACCGGAACTACAATGCTGGCTCCGCCCTGCTTGCACTGTTCCTTGATGACAATAAGAGAAGTTGTCATTTTACTCCCATTTTATGTAATGCTATTTGACTAAACACAGTTTTTGGATGTTAATTTGACTTATTAAGTTATTATATTTGTAACAGTTTAACTAGCATAATAGAAGTATACAACTACACATAACAGTCATTAAAAAAAAGGTAGCCTGGTGCACTAATGTGTGGGGTCTGGAAAAGAGTTGGATCACCATTGTCTATTTTATATAGCGTTATCCAACATTTTTGCAAGAGGTTGTTTCCACAACTCAAACACAACCTCCTAGTCGCATGGCAACAACACGTAACAATACATAATAAATGGAATTAGCAACTTGAAATATAAAGTAAGCAACCTGCTGCAATGGGTGAAATTACACTGATAGTGTAAAGATTCTTTGCGCTGTCTGCCTACACAAGTTAAATCCTAGTAGTAATAGTGAAAAAAATGTTAACATGAAGTTGAAAAGTTAATCTCAAAGTTTAAACTTTGAATTGTTTTATTAGTTTATAAGTTTGAATTCTTAAAAGTTGTGAAAGTTGTATAGAAATGGAATAGTGCTATATATTTTAGATATCCAAAGTATAAAGAGTGACGTATAAATTGGGACAGAGAAGATAGTGCTTTATTCAAGTGGGATTCCTGTAAACAGAAGCTGTTTATATTTGATCGATGTGATGTTCCTTCAACATTTACGTAACAGGAAAAAGTGAAGAACAAGCTTCATTTGTAGTGTACTCCAGAAATTCTGAACTTCGATCTGATCTGTTTTATATGATAAACAGTAGGCCTTGACTACGCCTGTGAAAAGAAAAGAAAGAGGCTTGGCTAGAAATAATGTGCAACGGGTAATAAAATGGATGAGTATTGTTGTCACCACAGTAATTTTAGAAGAAATATTAGACTTTGTGTTAGGTTAGTGTATGTTTCTCTATGTTTGGAATTGAGGTGTTAGTGTTTAAGGTCTAGCCTTGGTGGACAGAATTACCTGGTACTGTTGTTATTGGGAGGTGACAGGCATCTCGTGGAAATAGTCGTGGTGCGCGTAAGCTGGCCCGGACACCACGGTGGTAAAAAAGAAATAGATTCTATTGATTTACTAGTTGAAGAGTACTGTTGTAAGAGTAGCACTGATCTCCATTGCGATATAGCTATGATGTAAAAGATTGTTATTTCGTAAGTTTATATCCGGTATTATATGACACTGGCTTATTCCCACTGTGTTCTAAATCATTACATAAGCTGTGAAAATTGAAATTTTCTGTTGCCTGCTCTGCACCAATATACTTATGATGTTTGGAAAGATAAAGACTCAATCTAGTTTCCAGAAATGCTTCATAGGAAGAATTATATAATAATCTGGTTTCTGGAAAATGTAAATGTCTGATCCAAATTCATTCAGATTTTCAATCCGGTAACTACGGCTAGAGTGCTTCTTGTTGATCAGACTCCTGGCTAGTATTTTTGATGTTTGGACAGAAAGAAACTGCAGTATTCTGATGGTGTATCAACTGTAGCGCATTCAATTAAGGCTAAATGTATTTTGAGCTAATTCAGTTGGCACACTTATCCTTGGTAAATTCCCTTGACAATCTTTTGGACTTCGTTAGCTCACTATCTTTGGTAAAGTTCTTTTGTTATACTAGAGCTGACAATAACTGGTATATCCGTCCCTAGTAGTCCTGATTTTCTCCTGTAGTTTTTGTCTGTTGATTTATGTTACTATCCACCATCTCTTGTACTTCAACCATCGTAATTTTTGGTGTAGTTACTGGTCCTTCTTTTTCTAAATGTATTGTCATGCTTTCTATAGTATTTTGCCATGACCCCTTCACTTCAGTTTCTTCTTTCTCTCTTTTCGATCTGCTTTTCCTTGATCCAAGGGTCTATTGGAAACAACCTCTCTACCTCCCAAGGTACGGGTGAGGTCTGCATACACTCTACCCTCCCCAGATCCCCAGACCCCTTTCTGTGGGATTACACTGGGTATGTTGTTGTTGTTAGAGCTGACAATTACTCTAACATGCTTAATATGCTTCTTATTTTTGCGTCTTCTGGATGCCAGTAATGAAGTTTTGCTTCATAAATTTAAAAAAAGACCCTGGCTCCTTTTTATGTTGAACTTCAATTATGCGTATGGCAGGAAAAATTGCAGTTTTGGAACTCTGCAGTGACAATTGTTGTGGCTAATGCATTGATGATGACTTCACCCTTAGATGCCTTGGCTGAAACATGTGAAGTTGATAATTCTCCCTTCAACATGCTCTTCAACATGCCCATACTGCTACTTGTTGCGCTTATTGGGGCCACTGTTGGAGGTAAGGTGCTGAAATTATGTGTAGTGCCTTTGAGCCCATCATTTTTCCTTTTCGGCCTATCAACTTTGAATAGAAATATCATTGTGCATGCTGTTGGGGATTACCGTAACTCTTTTAGTCATAGACCCAGTAAATTGTAAAGTATGAATTAATATAAACATTATTATACATGAGAGGATGTACATAAAAATGATTTTCTTGAGCCGAGGGTTTATCAGAAACAACCTCTCTATACCCTACCCTCCCTAGACCCCACGTTGTTGTATACATGAGAGCATGTTGTATATGATGTACAAACTACTCTGTTCCAAAAGGCATTCGTAAGACTGCTTGGGGATTCAAAATTCAATCTTAAGAAGTGAAAAGTTTTTCATATCCAGCATGATACATTTTGGATATCTTCTTGGAGTTCACCTGGCCACATCATGCATCAGTTCATTGCCAAAACACTTGATGAACTTCCTATTACAAGTCGTTAATGAGATTTATGACTATGGTCAAAATTTTCTATATCTGTTCATGGCAATGGCCTCCAACGGTAAAAGGTTGATGCCATTATGCAGAAGCTCGTGCCTCTTCGGGTGCTCATTTAAAAATAAAAGGGGAATGCGCCTACGGGATGATACTTTGAGTAGCTGACAGAACAGACAATTGCATATGTGTTATAGTTGTGCTTTTTGTGAAAAACTACTTCTGTTTAATTTTTACAGAAAGTATATATTGAAAGGTTGTCTGTTGCAATATCTTCAGCTTATTCTGCAAATACTAGCATCAAATTTCAACCACAACATACCCAGAATAATTCCATAGGTGGGTTTCGGAAGGGTAGAGTGTACACATACCTTACCACCTACCTTGTGAGGGTAGGAAGACTAATTCCGATAGACCCTCAACTCAAGGAGAGATAAAAAGGAAACAGTAACAAGATAATAAGATAGACGGAGTGAAAGAAACAATCAGGTAGTACTAGAGGTCTAAGAATAAGCAATGTAAAAAGATGCTAATACCATGATACGAAAAAACAAAATAAGCTCAACCTACTAACCCTCTACTCTGATACTCGACCTCCACAGCCCCCTCTCAAGGGTCATGTCCTCAATAAGCTAAAGATGTGTCATGTCCCGACTAATCACCTCTTCCCATGACTTCAATGAGATCCCTTTACGTATCCTTTCCCCAGCAATTAACCTTATCTTGTCTCACTTCACCATTCTCTTTTTCTCCGCTTATAAATATCATATTGGTACCAGCATCATCTCCATCATCTCCTTGTGACCCATTCATTAACAATGCACTTATCTATTCCTTTTCTGTCAATCATCCACACTAGATCACACCATTATACAAAAAATGGGTATAGCAAGCTAGCAGTTGTGCTTTGCCGATTACAATGTTGCATCTTTAATATTATAATTGAAAAGGTTAAAAGACTTTTAGATGAGTGACCAGAACTTACTCATGGAGGATTTTCCAGATTTATTGTCTTTCTGTGACAACCCTGAAGCATCTATTGCTGAGACTTGGACTAACCAAGGATGAAATATCCTCTTTAGGAGGCTACTAAATGACTGGGAGTTCTCTGGTTTAAATACTAGCCCTAATACAATCAAATGGAGGCATGATAGGTATGAAAAATTTCAGCTGGAAGATTGTACAGAAGAAATCTGTCCTCACAACCTGGGAGCATCTCTGGACCTTGTAAACGAGAATAAAATCTAATATCCCTACCAAGATCAAGTGTTTCACATGCCAGGTATGCAGAAGAGAATGCCTGGCTCAGGAAAAAGGAAAAAAAAGAAGAGGTTTTCAGATTATCTCTAGTTGTTTTTTTGCAATGAAAATGAGGAAGCAAAATAGTCAAAAGTTTCGTCATTGTAGAGTGATTGCTCAAGTTTGGCATATGTTTCTCAATCTTATTCAAGAACCACGAGTGATGCCTGAGTATACTGCAGATCTTCTTAGATGTTGGATGAGGAGAGGTGGGAGTAAAAAACAGAGAAAATGGTGGAGCCTAGTTCCTTCTTGCCATATGGTGGTCAGTTTGGAAGGAAAGAAATAATAGATGTTTTCAGAATATTACTAAACCAATGCAGAAAGTAATAGAAAACTGCATTAGTACTGTATATTTTTGGTGTAAAGAAAAGGGTATAGATGAGGTAGAACAGCTAGTAGATTTCCTACGCTCTCTGTAATTATGATTACTTGCCTTGTAATTTCTTGATGGTTGCCAGCATACCCTCATTGCTGAGGAATACAACTTTACCTTCTTAAAAGAAAAAAAAAAGACTTAGATGAGTGCCATAACAATAGTCAATCGTACTATATACTGAACAGCAAATTGGAGGACATAACAGTGCGATTTACGTTTACCACAGAAAATTAAGCTTATTCTGCTGTTTTTCCTGGAGATGAGTAGGCATATCCTTAGGCATCAGAAACTAATACACAAGCCTTGTAAAAATATGAAACTAGATTTGATAGATGGGCTCCAGTGACTTTCTGTCCATGACAAGAGGCTTTTCAGAGTATTTTCTGTGAGGGTTTCTTTGTAGTTTCAATGTTTTCTCTCTGTCATTTGGTTCATGAAGTGTCACAAATCATGTGTGGGCTGACATCTTGTCTTAGCCAGAGCATGGTTTTCCTTGTTCCTATTTTGTGATTCCCTAGTTTTAGATTGTTGTTAGTTGCCTCATGCCTGTGTATTCTACATATTTACTACATTTGTATTTGCAGGACTAGTTGCGCGTCAGCGAAAAGCAGAATTGCAGCGGTTGAATGAACAGCTCCGCCAGATCAATGCTGCTCTACGAAGGCAAGCCAAGATTGAGTCTTATGCACCTAACTTAAGTTACGCTCCTGCTGGTGGCAGGGTTGCAGAAACTGAAGTAATTGTTGATCCAAGAAAGGAAGAATTAATATCTCGCTTGAAAAATGGGAAGAAATTTCTTAGAAACCAAGCGCCAGATAAGGCGCAATCGGAGTTTAAAGCTGCTCTCGACCTTGCACAAAATTTAAAAGAACCTTTAAGGGAAAAGAAAGCAGCTCGGGGCTTAGGTATGTCCATCTTCTTATTCTGTTTTAAGCCTTCTATTTCTTCGTTGCACTTGGCCATGGAGAGAAGGTCTAGAATTTGATCACCAACAACGTACCCTTATCTTTGTGGGGGTAGAGAGAGAGACTGTTTCCAACAGACCCTCAGTTCAAAAGAGCTGTACTCAAAGCAAGGCCAAAAATAAAATTACGACAACAAATAGCAATAATAAGCAAAGTAAACTAGGTAACACATAGTAGTAAAATGGAAGGATAAGATACCAGAAATCAATTACTGCATAGTGCATTAGTATATTTGTAAGTTTCAGTGTGGCAGCATTTTTATGAATTAGCCGTGCAGCCATTTCTCTTTTGTGCTCTCACTAGAAGTTACCCCCTCCGTTCACTTTTACTTGTCGATTGTACCGAAAATGATTTGTCACTTTTACTTGTCCACTTTAGCATATCGAGAGAAAAACAATTTTTCTCCTTTTTTTACGCTCAACTTAACTACTCATTCTGCAAATCATTTCCCAAGACTTTTTGAAATACTACTAATCATGAATATTATGGTAAAATATGCACTTTCATTTATTGTTTCTTATAGGGGATGCAAAATCCATTGCGGACAAGTAAAAGTGAACAAACAGAGTAGTAGAAATGATTAATATAGTTTGAAGTATAATCAATTTAAAGGAACGAGCTCTTCACCTGCATATGTTTTGTTCATCAGTGTTATTGTCACTATTTGGTTCGTGTTGATAGTACATGTTGTCAGATAGTTTGTACACCTCCGACTCAATTTATGTGACACTTTGTCCGTTTTAGTTAGTACCAAAAAGAATGTCATCTTTCGATATCCAGTAACAATTAACTTCAGCTTCCCAATTTACTGTTGATGAAATGATTTATAGCCGTAGAAATTATTATCTGCTTATCTTAGACCACAAGTTTCAAAAGCCTTCCTTTTCTTCTTAAACTACGTGCCTAGTTAAACACCTTCATATAAATTGGGACGGGGGAGTAATATATATGAAGTAGAATTATCCAACATCGTAAGGCTATATATATTAAAAGACTTGGAGAGAGAATTTATTCATTGACACACAAACAAGACCACATCCACAATGATGTTCATTCCCTTGTGTAACACATTGATATGCTATACTTGAGTCGATGGTATTTCATAAACGACCTCTCTACTTTCACAAGGTAGGGGTAAGGTCTGCATACACTCTGACATCACCTTCCCTAGACCGCACTTGTGGGATTACATTGGGTATGTTGTTGTTTCTCTTGTGTAACACGACATACGAGTGTCAAGTTTTATGTTGGATTTTCCAGGGGCATCTTTACAACGGCAGGGCAATTACCGGGAAGCTATTAAGTACCACTCGCTGGTTCTTGAATTATCGGCAAGACATGGAGAGGATTCAGGTAGCACAGAAGCTTATGGAGCAATAGCTGATTGCTACACTGAGCTTGGAGATTTGGAACAAGCTGCAAAATACTATGACCAATATATTGCAAGATTAGAAACTGATTGAGCTACTAGCATGATGATTTTTTTTTGTACCTATAAGTTATCTATTATGACTATCATCTTAGAGGAGACCATTCGAATTGATGACTTCGTTTCGATCTCTTTGACTAAACCTAAAATATTTTGTTTATTTTCATGCATTCAAAGTAGAATGCTTAGAGCCTGAGGCTACTCACTGTTTCTGAGGAATTTCTTTTTTTTTTTGTATAAACCACACTTTATTAATTAGGTTCTGCCAAAGTCTAATGCGTATAAGTAAAAGAGATGAATTTTATTAATTTTCTTACGTAATGGGTGCTTGAGAACACGTGCAAAAGTTTTAAAAAAAATATAAGTTAGAAGTGTATAGAAACACTACATTGTCTGTTTAGGTACTCATTTGGAATATATCATAGTTTTGAGCGTTTAAATAAAATTTAATGATAAATTTAGAGAGTGTGATTGATTCACTTCAATAGGATTGTCTAACAAATAAAGTTGTAAGAGAATAATCAGGAGAAAAAAAAAGAAGACGAACAACATGACAATTTCACTATAAGCATGTGGCTCAGCGCCCCGTCTTGCTTATTTTGTTCATGCTTCATACGATTTGGCTAATTCTATATACATCTATCTAAGTTCTTTTATTATTATTATTATTATTATATCTATAAAAGCGTAAGGATGAAACTCGATTTGGTGTCAATTCAAAAGGTAACCAAATAGGTTGACTTTGAAAAGGCAACTAATAAACCCAATGGGATAAAAGGTTTACAAAGGAACCTGCTCTAAGAGCGATTTTTGAGACAAAAACTAATCATTTTGTAGATTCGAGATAGAACTCCGATCCTTCAAACTCCTTCCCTTGAGAGGTTTGAGTTGTTGATTACACGGCACCGGAAAGCAACAATTCCTTCATTGTTGATCTTATAAATGAGTGAAAAATGGTTCTATTGTTTGCTACCATTGTTGTTGACATAAGAAGGCACATATGAAGGAGAGGTATTAGAGAAAAACAAAGATTTAACAAACATACCCCATGTGATCCCGCAAGTGAAGTATGGAAAGGGCAACAACACCATACTGAGTGTATGTATGTTGACCATACCCCGACCTTTGAGGGTAGAGAAGTTGTTTCAGAAAAAAGAAACAAAGAATTCTCAAAGCAAATTACGAAAATCATGCAGAAAAAACTACAAACTCAACTGGACTTCAATCACAAATGAAGCTAATACCAGAAGAACCTTTGTCAAGGAGGGAAATGGTACCTCTACTATTATGTCAAAACCAGATTATCCACACAGGTTCACCAACATACTACACTTTTTCCAACCTTTGTTCTTCCTACGATAAAGCAAAGAGCGTTTTTAACGGTGTTTAAGGTAGCATAAATAAAAACACAACAGGAGAAAAGCAAACGCAAAAGTCGTCTGCTCAAATGTAAAACTGCTAACTGAACCAGTCTAATTCTTCCCTCTCTATGCTAAACTGAAACAATCATCTTTACTTGCTTTGTTTCTTCATTCCTTCGCCAGCAACCCACTTATCAAACTCAGTCAACAGACCATAATCAGCATTATCAACAACATCGCTAGACTTCTTGGAAGAACCTTCAACGCCAATGTCATCTTGGTTCACCTGTGGTGACTCAAGAACTGGTGTGGGATGGCTTGGTTGTGTCAGCTGTTCTGGAGTGATGTGATCTGAAACCGCACAATTACCTGGAGGAATCTGAGACTCAGATACGTCCATCTTTTCAACCTCTTCCACAGGATCTTCAAGTTCCTTCCCATCCTTAACATCACCAATAGCAGCTTTCACTTTCTCATTATTGTCCTTGTCACCAATAGAGTCCTTACCAAGCTCTTGCCCTTCACCACCATTGTCTTCACTATTACTAAACTCACTGGAATTGCTGTCGCCATGTCTGTCATGGGGGTCATTTCCTCCATCAAGCTGTTCAAAAAAAAGACAAAAAACATTGTTATTTTCAAGTATATGCCAAAAAATAAAAGAAGAGCATATAATGTAGGTGCAATCCAGTAACAATAAAAGTATATCCTACTTTTCCCATTACCTCGGAGGCAGTCCCTTTTCCTTGTTTCTTCGACAGAGACTTGATGGCTTTAAAAACATCTGAGAAGGATGCCTTCATGCAGTCACTGAGCGATGCTAACTCCTTGTTGAGCTAGTGAAACATAAAAACAAGGTTAAAAGACCGTTTATGTATGAAAATTCAAATGTTAAAAGTAGAATAGCACTAAAAATCCACACCATCTGAAGCTCACTCTTCAACTCCAACTGTCCGTCAGACAGTCTTTTCAACTCGGTGCTCCAGTCATCATTGTTCAAGGGGGGTTTACGTTTGGTTTTAAGCTGCTTCCTACTTGCTTGAGGAGGTGGATTGCTAGTGTCTTCATCGATAAGATGAACATCTCCAGATGCCACCTTATTAACCCTTTCATTTTCAGTTAATTCAGGTAAGCTAAGTGTTGTTTTCTCAAATTCTGTCGGAGATATATTCCTCAGCTTCAACTACATAAAAACCATTTACATCAGTAGACAATAAATGTACATCGGTTCATAATTAATAATGTGTAATAAACTTTGGATACACCACAGATATACCCACCTAAAATCGTGTATGATAAAATGATATACATAATATACTAGAAAAATAACCTAAACAAGAAAACATTAGCACGAGAAGAGACTAAAATGATTCATAATTAACATTGTTTAATAAACTTTGAATATACCATAGATATTCCATTCTTAGCTGGTATATTAATGGTAACTACATGTATAAACATTATCACATACTAGAAATATACCATTAGTACATATTTTTGAGCTGAAAAGAAATCCTACATTAGTGAGTGCATGAATGGTATATCAAGTGTATATGTAAATACAATAAAAAAGTAAATGACTGTACTTTCCAATTACCTGATCCTGACTCAGCCTGAAAATTCCATCCAACAACTCCTTAAAACTTGGCTGCTTTGTAACTTTCCAGCTAAGTATGCGGGGCACTTTGTCATCAACTCGGAAAGCAATCTTATTATTAACATAAGGGCAGCACTCATAAAACCAACACTGGAATGCCAATGGTAATCCACCAAGCCTGTACATCGAAGGCTTCCCCTGCAACTTCCCCTTCACAGACTTCAGTGTGGCTTTAAAGACAGCTTTCCCCCAAGGATATGTTGCATATGCACCACTGTCAACGAGCTCAAAATCATCCCTTGAGATATGTTTACGACTCACAGTGGAGAACAGAAAGGTGTGAATGAAATACAGGACAGCAATCTTGACTGCATCCTCGTCGGATTTCCATTTCTTATTATGGAAGCATTCAATCAAGGATTGCTTAGGCACCCTGGTAAGTTCAGCAAAGTATGTATTCATCAACTGGCCCGTTCCATCGGAATCACTGCATTTATAAGCATCACCAGTACACTTTAACCCGGTGATAATCCCAAACTCAACAAGCCCAAATCGCAGACTGATATCTTTCATTGATATCCATAGCGCATCCTCTTCCTCCTCAACCACCTCCCTTAACAGTAGGGAGTGTGCCAACTGATGTTGTACCACTACTGGGGGCAAATCAAGGAAATGCCCGAAACAGGTTTCCCTGAACATCTGAATCTGCTTAGCATCCAACTTCTCATTCAACAACTTAACAGCATCAACATTAGTTTGTGCCCCAACCCTTGGGTGGTAGCGCTTGATTGGTCGAGCACAAAACTCCCCAGGCTACATGACAATGATACAAATACATGTTAATATACAAGAAAGTTGTAAAATATATTGTACTGTTCATGTACAATTCAAAAGTACAACAAATAGTACATATAAGGATGCCTTCATGTCTAATAGGTAACATTTGTTTAGATTGAAGTTTGTGTATTCAAATCTTTCTGATTTCTGTGTATATGATATGCACAGAAATCAGAAAGATTAAAAAACACAAACTTCAATCTAAACAAACGCATACCTATTAGACACACACATCATATACACATATACACACACAAACAACAACATACCAGTGTAATCCACTACAAGGGGAACTAGGGAAGGTAGAGTTTCCGATCGAAGAAAAGATACACACATCATATACACAAATATATCATCTATACACAAATCATATACACATATACACACACAAATAAATATACTCATCATATACATCATATATATATACATGATACACAGCAAAAACAATTAAAAAAACAGAAAAGTACCTCCAAATCCACGACCAAAGCTTTATCCATCGCTTCACCAGCATTCCCCTTTCTCTTTTTGGGTAAAGCAACAACACCCGCATCAGCATTCTTCAACCGCTTCCTCTTTTTCGACTTTTTCACCTGATTCTTCCCATACACCCTCGATTTCTTACTAACGAAATTTAGGGCTTTTTTCAGAGGCTCCCTACGAACAGCACCCGTTTGAGATCGGGTTCTTCTTTCACTGGTAACTTGACCCTTTTTCACCACCGGCGATTTGGATTCCGGCAAATTCAAATTCTGTGAAGAATTCTCCACTTCCATTTCGAATTTTTGAGGAGTTTGCATACTCAAAAGAGTCCAAACCGCTGAATTTAACCCTTGACTTGCCACTTTTTCTTCGATTACACAACTCACTCAAAGCTTTTTTCGTGCAAATTCTCACCAAAAAAACTCAAAAAGATTGAATTTTCCCCCAATTTTCAGAGCCAATTTGAGAACAACAACATGAAGAATAACAATGGAGGAGGAAAGAGAGGGGTTTTGTAGGAAAACCTGATTTTTGAGGGCTTTTTTTCAGGGATGAAAGTCCAGTAAAAAAAATAGAAATAAGATGAAAAAATATAAAAAATTAGCCCACGAAAATATGATTAGTGAATTATTACAATTTATAAATATTGTCCAAAACAAAAAATTTACATAGCCCAATAAAATTTTAAATCTAAAATAGCTAATATATATTTATACTAAATTTCGTAAAATTATATTCTTATTTATCTTCTTTCTCGAACTAAAATTCTTTTATTTTTCGTTAAAATTTATATTATATGATGTAAAAATTGTATATATACTATTTTATATATTGTGCATTATTTATATATTGCATATATATATTGTATAAAAAGTATATACATATAGTTAACTAGTGAAATTGATGATTGATACAAATTTTGTATTTGGAGAAATTCAATTTAGGTTTATCCTTTTTTTTTACTAAGGATGATAAGAGACAAGTATGATAGAAAAATGGATATATAAATTGAAGATTTTTTAGTGATTCTATAATGTACATAGTTGCCTTTATAGGATTTGATGTTGGTTAGATTTTATTCAGCGATCTAAAAAAGAAAAAATAATAATAAGTTAAATGTTATTTATCGTCGCATATGAAAAATAAGAAAAGTCATCGAAAATTCAAAGATATGAAGACAAAGATTGATTCTTATCAAATTCTTCTTCAAAGAATGTAATGTAACAGTTGGTTGCCAGAGTTCCATCCTAAAATCGAACAGATGATAGATCCATTCAACATCTATTTATTTATGTAATTTTTATGCGGCGGAAATAAGCGCAGCTTCATGAATTTGAGAATAGAAGGAGTATTGATTTTGGATCTTGATAGATGAGAAGAGGCTATTCAATAGATGTGGTCTGAAAATGAATGAAGGTTGTCGGCCGACCATGATGATTTTCAATCGGTGTTGATAGAAAAATGGATATATAAATTGAAGAATTATTAGTGATTGTATAATGTACATAGTTGAGTTTATAGTTTGGATGTTAGTTAGATTTTATTCCGCAATCTAAACAGAAAAGAAAGATAACAAATTAAATGTTACTTACCGCCGCATATAAAAAATGAGAAAAGTCAACGGAAGTTCAAAGATTTGAAGACAGAGATTGATTTCTATCAAATACTTCTTCAAGGAATGCGATATAAAAGTTGGTTGCCGAAGTTCCATACTGAAACTAATGTCAAATGATAGATCCATTCTAGATCTATTTATTTATGTAATTTTTATGCGACGGAGATGAGCGCAGCTTTACGAATTTGAGAATGGAATGAGTTTTGGGGATTTTGAATCTTGATAAATAGGAAGAGGCGATTTAATAGGTGTAATTTGAAAGTGAATGAAGGTTGTCGGCCGACCACACTGATTTTCAATCAGTACTGATAGAAAAATTTACAGCGGCGCATACCTTGATTGATGAGAAGAGGCGATTCAATAGGTGTAATCTGAAAGTGAATGAAGGTTGTTGGCCGACCACACTGATTTTCAATCAGTGGTGATAGAAAAATTTACAGCGGCGCCAATTTAGAATAGAAAAGAAATGAGGAGAAGGGATTAGGGCTTCGAGACTCTCTGAATGGTAATAAGTAATTGAGTCAAACCTAGTAAACTAGATGCTTGGATGAATGTGAGTCTAACTTATCTCTTATTTATATTGTTGAAGCTCGTAGATTGATCTCTTACTCTATTCATTATTTAACTTATTTTGATTTATTTAAGTCATTTTATTTATAAGTTGAATTAATTTTGATTAAATAAGTGTTTTTATTGATCCCAAATTCTATAATTTAAAAAAGAATATTAATAATTTATTGAATATTAGATAAATTACAAGAAAGTAATTATTATTTTTTTGAAAAAAATTTAATATGAGTTTGGTGAATCAAAATATTGTTGACGTATAAAATCTCGACTTTGAAAGCCACATAAAATCTCCAAAAAAAAAAAAGAGAGAAATTAAAAGTTGAACGTAAAATGTCATATAAATACTTTTTTGTCCTGTTTTCTAATTATAGCTGGTATTAGTTGGAAAAATCTCCTATCCATCGGTGCTTGAATTAGCAAATACAATTTTACTTAGATAGGGCTTTCAACTAATTTGTATATAAGTATGGTATAAAATACATATAAACATAGAAAAAAAAAAAAAGAACAACAAATGAATAGATCTAATCGAATATGGATGGATCAGAAATTAGATGAAACTCCCTTCGTCCAACAAAACTTGTCCACTATACTATTTTAGGATGTCCAACAATACTTGTCCACTTTATGAAATTAAGGGGAACTTTCACATATTGCCACTTAAAAATAGCATAATTATTCTCCATAACTATAGATTGATAATTATAATTCGTAGCTACATGTTATATGGAGGAGAGAGGAGAACAAGACTGGAGAGAGAGGAGAGAGAGGAGAGAGGCGAGAGAGAGTGGAAGAGAGGTGAATTATATATATATATATATCGGTTAAATAATTGTATATTATACATATGTATTTGTATATATGGCAAGTAAAATTGAGAGAGAAGGAGAGAGGCAAGCGAGAGAGGGCAGAGAGTGGGAAAGAGATGAATTGTATATTATACATATACATTTGTTATATGGCAAGCGAAATTGGGAGAGGGGAGAGAGATGCAAGCGAGATTAGAAGAGGGAGGAGAAAGGGAAGAGAGTGGGTTAGAGGTCAATTGTATATGTATATAGGTTAAATGATTGTATATTATACGTATATATTTATATGTTTAGGCGAATTATATATATACAAATGTGACTAATTATACAAACTCGAAATCAACCCACATAATTAATGTATAATGTTAGTCCCGAGTGGTAATTATAGCAAACTATAGCTATGATGAGTAATTAAATAGTATAAGTTTGCTTAACCACGTAATTTTCCCTAAAATTAATGGATAAAATTTTAGAGTTTGTTCTTAATTTACCCTTATCATTAATTATAATTATTTTCTCTATTACAGTTTTCAAGATATTGTATTACTACAAAGGGTGCTATGATAAAATTACCCATCTATTTATAGTTTCTTAAGAAATATGCAAAGTCAATAATGAACAAGTATTATTGGACAAAGAAAGTAACAAATAAAATATTGAAAAAATTATGCAAAATAACAAACATTTAGCATATATTAGGTACTATAGCCACAGTTTAAGAAAGTTGTAAGTCGCGGTTACAGTTTTCCAAATTCTTAGTATTCGTCTGATTTGTATGAATCCAAAATTTGTATAATTCGGTTCCTGATTGTATAAATTCTGAATTTTATATATGCTTACCTAGTTATTTGTATAAGATTTATGAAAAATCATAATAAATTATCATGTTTGTATATTGGCAAGCGAAATATACAAATGGAGTTCTGGAAAAAAATTGAATATATAAATACATAATTTATATATACTTACCATTTTTGTATATTCACAAGCGAAATATACAAACGGACAGAAATATACAAGCCGCAACCTCTATAACAGCTATGAAGCACAATTATCAAAATTATAACTATAGAGCCTTATTATATCTATTATATTTGTTATTTCTCGAACTTTTATAAAATATTTAAGCCGCTCATATTTGATAATTGATAAAAGAAATGAGTTAGCGAACGAATAATATGGATCCACTCCTTTTAAAATAAGATACTTGTATTTTTTCTACAATTTGTTTTCTCTTTCTTATTTTTTTCATTTCTTCCAATCAATTAGTATGATCGTTAAAAAAATATTTAATAGTATCTCAATTGATTGACTATATGAACTTTTATTTTTTTTTGGTTTTAAAAAATAATAATTTTAGCTTTTGTTTTTATATTATTTTAGCTACTTCCATTGAGATATTTTATGAAAAATAATGTTTTGTAAAAAAAAAACATTTTCAAATAAATCAAGACCTCACAAGTTAGTACTTTCTTTTTTACCAGATTTGACTAAGAGAATGAAATAAATAAATTTATTTAAATATAAAATATTAAAAAATATAGCAAACTAAATCTCAGTTTTTTTTAAAAAATAAAAAAATAAAAATTGGCGGCTCCTTTATTTACAACACACTAGGCTAATGAGCTTTTAGATACAAAATGGTAATAGTTCAAAATGTAATAATTCACTATTAAATTGACAAAATGTGAAATAGTTTAAATTTGGGGATCCCTTGATTAGGAAAAAACTTATCACATGATTATAATACTTATACTAATTCATCTCACATTTTAGGTATGATAAAATAAAATCAAATTTGAGATATAAATTCTTAATAAAGTAATAAATTTAATTTTAAAATTAATCCTAAAATATCCCATCTTATTCCATGAACCAAACTGCATTTCAAATGGGGCAGTATATAACTTGGTTTTGGAAGATATGACACACTAAAAGTCGTAGAGTTGATCGTCTTTCATATCAAACAGCACAACTTGCTATAGTCAAACGCTTTCATCGTGCTATGAGCAGACAATTCCGAAAAAATGGTAAGATATGTGTAATAATTCTCGCAGATATCCCTATTACCAGGAGACCTATTGAAGTAAGAATGGAAAAAAAAAAAAAATCCTACGAGTTGGATTGCTCGTGTGCTCAAGGAACAAATCCTATTTAAAATGAATTGTGTGAGTTTGTGAAATGCTCAATAAGAAAAAGAACAAAAAACGACGACAGAAGTCTCAATCTCTAACCAAACTGATTGAATAAAGCAAAGAAAATATAAAAGCAATATACTAGAATCCCTGCCCTCATTCACCAACATGAGGTCCGATGAAATGACTAGAATCCCACGGACCTTAATCAGAACCTCAGAGGTCTCGAGTCGAGCCCCAAGAATGGAACTAATCTTAGTCAGACTCTTCACCAACATGAGGTCTCAAGTCGAGCCCCAAGAATGAAACTAATCTTAGTCAGACTCTTCACCAACATGAGGTCTGGTGAAATGACTAAAATCCCGCCGACCTTAATCAAAACCTCAAAGGTCTCGAGTCGAGCCCCAGGAATGGAGCTAACTTTAGTCAGACTCGAATGCAGGTACTAGACACGGACATTCGGTGAACAACCAAACAGAAGAAAAAAAACGTAGTTGAACCATTTGTAAAGGAAGGAAATATGTCTTCATTTTCAAAACACAGGTTTTCCAACAACAAATTCACACATTTTCCTCCTTAATGTCGAAAACTGCGAGTTCTAATACCAAATGTATACATAAAAGAACACAGAAAAGAGAAACAGCAGAATTCTAGGAAGACGTTATTAAGCTCAATTTGAGCTTAACACAAAATGTTGTTAGCTCAATGTAAGTTTTGCAAAGTTAACTCGTCTCGTTCCTTCCCTCTTCATACTTTCATAGGGACATATTTCGTTCACTCGTCAGATGATTTATTAGTTGATTCACCGCTCATCTCCAAGAAGCACTGACAAATGTCTCTCATGACCTTCATCACCGAAAAATTAGGACCAAGCTCTTTGTACTCTTTCTGACATTTATCGTCCATCAACTTCACCACTGCATCAAGAGTAGGCATGTGGAAATCTGATCTTCCAAGAGCCGAGCCATAGTTCAAGATCATTTTCACCTCTCCAGATTGTGAGGAAGCCATCTCCAGGGCGGAAGAAGATTCAACTGTATTTGTTTCAGGCTTGCCATTAGCTACTGGACTGGGTGGATTTCCATCATTTGTATCTGCTTCAACTACAGTGGCTGATGCGTTACTATCACCTTGTCTACCTTCTGAACCGCTTGCAACTGAAGACTTCCCTTTACTTGATGAACCTGCAAATGCAGATCACATGCTCTCAGAAAAGCAAAAGACGCACCATATAGGCCTTGTATCGAAGTTAAAACACAAACAAAAAGTATTACTACTAGTGATCAAGCATATGATGTTCATAATTTCCTTTGGGGCACATCTAGGGGAGACCAAAAACACATGAAAACATGACCCGCCCAAGTCTGTTAGCTCAACCCATTTAAAAATTGGGTTGATATGCAGACCAAATTGACACATGACTCCTGAGGAACCTTGTCAAAATATTTTCAAGAAAATTGTTTTTTTATTTCATGTTATATATAACCATAGGAAAGAAGGAAATAGTTTTTCTGTGCTTAGAGAATATTATAAAAGAGCAAAGAAATTAAAACTAGTTAAACTGTGACCCGTCAGAAAAGATTAGCATGGCCAGTGCGCAAGGATACAACAAATGCCCAGTGTAATCCCACAAGTGGGGTATGGGGAGGGTAAGCTACAAAGATGTACCTTGCGCAAGGATAACATGCACAAAAACATACCGCCTTCATAATCAAAAATAGTGACTTTCCACGTTTCTTTAGCATTCCTGAATAGCTTTGAATACTTTCTGTACAGTTGGCGACAAGGACACATGGCAATAGATAACCCAACCAATTCTTGAAGTTGGATAGGCAAATAGAAAATTTGAAATTCAGTGGAAGAATTGGGGAATTTTGGAAGCACTCAAGGCTTAGGAGTGATCCTGAAATACTGCTCTGTTAAAGTCAATTTTAACTTTAAGGACATCATATAGTATGAAGCTGGTGCCAGAAAACAAAATTTGCAGAGCAAAGCAAATCTTGTTCTAGAATTCGCCAACCGCAAGAGCACACATAAAACTAAAAGAGTCCCTCCTTCCAACGCTTATTTTACCATCACAAGATTGAACCATAAGAATGAAAATGAGATAAGAGTCTACCTGGGCGGATGATGGCAACAGGAACTTCAACACTTGGCAGGTCATCAGTGATTGGCTCATCCTTAGGTTTGATAAGAGTGTGTTTAGCAATGGCATTCTTCGTAGGTGACACTGGGATGCCAGAACCAGAAGTAGATCCAGCTCTCCTGGGAACTGGAAGGCTCTTGTCCGCATCAGAAGGCTGAGATGAAGGCAGCTCTTTCTGTGGTACTAATGAAACGGCAAACATGGGCTGCTTTCCTTTGTTTCTATCAAGTGATGGGTGTGATCCAGGCTGTGATTCATTGCCCATGGACTGAGGGGAATCAAAATCACCAGGTGACTGGTTTTGCAATTGAGATTCAAGAGACTCATTTGGTTGACTTGATTGACTTTTTAAGCGCTGCCTTTTCAGAGGTGGTTCAGGTTCATCTTGCACCAGAGCCTCTTGCTGAACGAAACCGGAAAATGCAAGGAAGTAAAGGTGAGTGAGTAAAGAGACTTAAGAAAAATGTCATAGCAGGAAATACAGTAGCCACTAAGAAAGAAAAAAATTAGTCCAATACTTCGGTATCCTCAGTTGACTTTTTACTTTCTGCATCCTGAAAGGAAAGAAAGCATGTCAGCAAATTAGCTCAAATTAAAGATACAGCAGAAAACTGAAAACAAAGTACTCCCTCTGTTCCATTTTATGTCACTCTTTCCTCTTTAGTGTGTTCCAAAAAGAATTGACATATTTCTATGTTTGGCAACAGTTTTAACTATAAGCTTCTCATTTTTAACCTTGATTGCATGATTTTATAGCCACAGAAATGTCATGCCATGTTTAAGACGGCATATTCCAAAAGTCCTCCTTCCTTTCTTAACTCCATGCCTAATGAAACACCCCACAAAAATGAAACGGAGGGAGCACTCACTAAAAGGGAAGAGAAACAAAAGTGTAGGAAATGAAGGAAGCGAGCACCTTTGCTTCATCATCATCAAATATTGCATCGGCAAGGACCCTATAGTTCTCAGCTTCTATAAGGTCCCAGTTTTTGTTATACAATCTTAAAAGATTCTTCAACACTGGCTTCACCTTCTCTCCAGAAATGCCAAGAGCTTTCATAGAACGAAAAGCACGATCGACCCTAGGATTTGGAGGCATTGCTAATCCAAACTGATTAAGATAGCAGCTTTCAAATTAGTCACGGATCCTGCATTGACATCATCTGCTTGAGAAGGGCACAGGAATACAAAATGCAAGATAGCCAACAAAATTACACAGCCGTAACACCAAAGATACACGAATGAGGCCATGAATACCCAAATATAATAGCTGAGAGGAACCTCAGATGCTTCCAGAATAAAAGTAACAGCATCCAGAAGATGAAGATGAATTGCTTGGTTTTTGTTTCACTTTTGGTGTAAACAGGTGTATATGGAAGATCTAGAATCAGTAATGAATGCTTTAGGCACCTTGTAGTTTTTGTTTATTTAGGATTGATGATCTTCCTGATACTCATTTGTAATTAGTAAACCTGTAACAAGTTGTGGCAGGTTTTGAGTTTTTGGAATATAATACAAGACTGTTACCTTCTCAAAAAAAATAATATAATAGCTAATCCAAACATTCACACCATGATTGTGATAAAAAATCAAATTACTTCCAAGGTAAGTCAGTAAAAAAGTCACATAAAGCTGATGGGGATGTTTCCTCCATCAGCTGGCTTTTGAAAATTCAACACTAGGACCGAGTATTTAAAGGCATTAGTCCAAGACGTCTACAGCTTTTTGTCACTCCTGTAGAAGGTATAGTATCAAACATGAAAGGAAGTCCTTCAAGAGAGAAAATGAACAACATGTATAAATTTATAAGCAAAACTTCAAAAATGATACGTACAACTTTAAAGGAACTTATCATCCAGTGCACTAGTAATATGGGTGACAAATCTTCAACAATAACAAGAACAACAGCTATGCCTCAATCTCAAGCAAGTTGGGGTCGGTTAATCAATCCTCATTGACCATGTAGCTCCATTTAAGCTCATCCCAGACCAACTTATACAAAATAAGAAGGAAAAAAGTACTAAGAACTTACAAGAAGTTCCTGCTGGCATATAAAGACGGCTGAAGATTCCAAGTTAATGAAATAATAATGCAAGCTTCTCTTACCTTCTAAAGAAAGTGGTTAGGAGCACAAGCAGACAAGAAAAAAATTCTAAACAAATCTACTATCTAATTTCATTCTCTTCTAACAATGCTGAACCTAGTCTAAACTTTATTCATCCAACAAGGAGTATATACACGTCAAAGGACAGGTACTTTTAAAGAAGGTTTAGGTTGTAATCCAGTTACGGACAAATATCCCGCTAGATATCTTTGCTCCTCCATTAGCTAAAAGTTAATTCTGGATTGTCAACTAACTTGAAATGCAAATAAGATGTTTACGCATAGATACACATGTTCGAATATCATTTAAATACTCGAGTGCTCATATAGCTGTCATGCGGCACTTAAGTTACATGTAATTGCTATTGCATTTACGATTGAAAAAACATGTCTGTCTAGGGCAGTAAGATCCCCAGAGGTTAGCCAAGCGAGATATGACACCAGGGAAATTCTACTGGAGAGTTTTATTTTGCATGTAAAACCTAAGCATGCTTGATAATAGCAGTCATTCAGCCAAATGGTTCTTTTCTAAAACAGGAGCTATTTCCCAGTAAGCCCCACCAAGGATTTAGGCAGCCTAATTAGGGATAGAAGATGAAAACATAGGATAGTAACTAATAAATAGATTTGATTGTGGACAATAAGTATGCATGTCAAAGGACTCTTAGCCTTAAGAAGAGTAAAGAGTTACAACCTAGGCACACGCAAATTCGCAATTCATTGTAAAAGAGAGATGCAAAGTTTGTGATGAAACTACCAACTAACACCACCATATTATCGCTAAATTATTGTTAAGCATAAACAATACGAACATGCTCTGAATCTAACATATTACCAACATGGAAGGACATTAAAAAAACAAAGATTTTTACGAGCATCTCTCATAACTAAAACTAAAATTTCATCCACACACAGCAAAAAGCAATTTCAAGGAATTTAACTTTTAAGATGAACAATCAAATTGATATAACTGAAAATACTGCACTACATTAAAGAAGAATAACCTAGACAGCAAGTAATGTAAGAGTTAGCGTAACAACCTCGATTGCACAAATTCCCGCAGAGTCGGGGTGAATTCCTTTAATCTGTGTAAGTCTTGGCAAGCAAGGTTACCTTTACCTCTCTTGACGGGAGGCAGCAGGTAACCTGTGGGATTAGCCGTGGTGCACTCAAGTTGGCTCCAACATCACCTTTGTTTAACAAAAAAAGGTTCTATTGAGGGAAACAAAAACATGGTAAATTATGCACAACAATACTCTTATAGCTCCACAACAAATAGACACACAATGCAGCCACAACATCACTCGACACTTCTGGGAAAATAAAATCCAAATTCCAAAGCTATTCATATAATTGTTAAACATGGCAAATTCACCCAAACTGTAAAACTGTAGGAGAATTGAAGAGTAGCAAGTCAGCGAAATTCATTTCTACCTAAATAAATGATAAAAGTACTACCAAAGGAGAATAAAACATGGAAATTCACGTACAAGAGTACTCCTAAAGCACCACAACAGATACCCGTGTAGTCATAAAAACATTCACTTTCTTCCGGAATAGTTTCTCACTACATTTGAAAATCAGTACATTTAAATTCCAAAACCAACTTGACATTGTATGTCAAATTTGGAAAACAATTTATAATCCGTTTTCCAATTCACTTTTCACTTTTGAAGTTGTATTTAACTACATCTAAGCATAAAAATTCTTCCAAATATTCTTAGCAAAAAGTATAACCAAACACAACTCCATAAACTCCAAATAAAGTGAAAAATATCAGGAATTTACGGCCAGACGCCTACTAAAATTCAAAGCAATTCTCATAGTAGCTAAACCAGGAAAATTCACCCAAAACTGCAAGTCAATAAAATTCTACCTAACAGCAATCCAAAGGCAACCAACCATAAAGAAAACAATTACCCACAATCCAAAAACAAGAAATAAACATGTTCGAAATGAAAATCGACATCACAGGATATAAAAAACTCCATTTAATTTTTACACTTACTAATTAAAGAAAAATAAAACCACACACTCAAACAGAGTGGTGTTGATACAGTCTACAACACACACACACACACACACTCAAATGAAACTTTTCTCAGTTACAAAATTAAACAAAACAGTGAGTACAATAGCCAATCTTAAAAGCTCATTTGTTCAACTACCTAAATTTTCACCTCAATCCTCTCCCATACCCCATTTTGAACAAAAACAAAATCTGAGCAGTGAGATACGTAATCACACGATAAGAAAACGTAAACAAAACATCTTTCAGAAAACGTAAACAAAACATTTATTTTTTTCAAATTGGGGCAAATGAGATACAAATTTACAAGATGAGTAATTCAACCCTCACTAACGATATAAAAGTTCAGATATACAGTCTAACCAACTACGCTACTAAGATTTTCCACATAAACCAAAAATTTACATATACACTGAAAAAATTTCGATGCTGATTCTGAATAATGTATCTAAAACTTGAGAATGAGTAGTTCGTTACCATGTAAAATGAGCTTCGATTCCAAAAACAGCAATGGCGGAGAGAGATGTTAGATTTGCAGAGAGAAAATGAAAGGCAGGGCGGAGAATTTCATTATATAGAAAAGGAGAAAAAAGAACACGAGACAAATATTTCTTCTTGAGAGTTTGACGCGTGGACTAGGGTCTAGAGAGCGTAGAGTATTCTCGAGAGCATAATTAGAATCTAGAGAGTGTAGAGTATTCTTGAGAGTATTATTAGAGTCTGGAGAGTGTAGAGTATTCTCGAGATCATAAATTATAAGCAAGTTTTATTATTTTTTTCGTTTTAATTTATATGAAGTTTCATTGATATCAGTTGATAATTTCATGTTGGATATATGTTTTTTTGCTATTAGATATACTGAAACACAGAGAGAAAGACGAAGGGATACGAATGAAATTTATCTATATATCTCATGAATATATGTTAATCACACTTAATATGTGTATTTCTATGGATTTCGTGTGATAGTGACGAATCCAGAATCTCTATTGAGAAGGTTAAAATATGAAGAATAAAACACAACGAAATTACGAGATCAAAAAAATGCAGCGAGATGGAGAACGAAGACGTTAATAATAACCTGCTAAATTTAACTTGTCTTATCATGTCGCGTTTAAATATGTATGTCTTTTGCGTTTAAATATGTATGTCTATGTATTTCGTGTGACAGTGACGAACCAAAATCTATGATGAGGGAGTTAAAAATATAAAGAATGAAAATCACGGGATAAAAAGAATGGACCGAGATGGAGAACGAAGATGTTAATCTTAACATGCTAAATTTAACTTGCCTTTTCATATTGCGTTTAAAATCTGCTTCATCGAACCTTCTTAAGATTTTTGGTGTTTTTTCTTATGTTTTGTCGTATTTTACTTTATTTTTTAAAAAATGAATTTTTTTAAATAGTATTGATTCAATTATATGTTACTTTGAAAATCGTCAAGATGATTTAAAAATGTGTAAAAAGTGACATTACTGATATTATAATGTATATTAGAAAGATAATCAAATGAATGTCGATTTTATAATTTGTTTAATTTAATTTATTATGTTAATCATTTATTAAAAAAATGATAAATAAATTAATTAAGTTTAGCTTAGTTTTAGAATTGAAAAAATAGTTAGAAGAAGAAAATACTATGAGATTAAAAAAAGAAAATTTGATTAAAAAGATATTGTTAAAAGAAATCTCATTCCATTAAATTTTATTTACCTTATTATGTGTTCATATTTTTTCTTTCTAATTCAGTTTTAAGTTAAATTACAATTCATTAATTTTTTAAAAAGTATTTTCGAGTTATATCATGAAAAGAAAGTTACGTAGAAACAAAACGAGCAATAGAAATAAGAATTAATAAAAAAATATGCCTATTCTCGAGAGCATAGATTAAGTAAATTTTATTATTTTCTTCGTTTTAATTTATGTGAAATTTTAATAATGTCAACTAATATTTTATATATGTTTTTTTGCTATTAGATATACTGAAATAGAGAGATAGAAGGGTGAGAATAAAAAGGAGGCGAGCGAAATTTGTCTATAAATCTCATAATATATGTGAATCACACTGATATATGTATTTATATGTAATTCGTGTGATTTACATGTATCTGGCTAATGAGACAACAGTAAAAACAATATTCTATTTGATCGAAGAAGTACATTTGATCTAACAAGTCCCTTGTATTAGAATTGAGAAATTTTATTGCTCGAATCTTTAGTATTCTCTTATTTATTATTTGTGTAAACTATTTAGGCAGAATATCTCACCCATTCTTACTAAGAAACTCAAAAAAATAAAAAAAAATATCAAAAATAGAAGAAAGGGTGGAAAATGAGGGAAAAAAATGTAAAAATAGAAACTGCTTCCGAAACGAAGGGGACTAAACAGGAACAAGAGGAATCCATTATAAAGAAACAAACACATGAAAATCACAAGACAAAAAAACAGAGCGAGACGGAGAACGAAGATATTAATTTTTACTTACTAAATTTAACATGTCTTATCATGTCGCATTAAGTTCTTCCTACTTTTACTTGCTTCATCGAGCCTTCTTTCGATTTTCGTGTTTTTTTCTTTATTTTGTCGTGTTTTACTTTATTTTAAAAAAATAAATAATAAATTCCTAATAGTGCTAATTCAATTATATGTTGCTTTGAAAATCGTCAAGATGTTTTAAAAATATGTAAAGATTGTATTGCTACTAATATTATACTATGCATATTTAGAACATAAATAAATGAATTATCGATTCTATAGTTCATTTGATTTAATTTAATTTATTAGGTTTACTTATTTTATTTTATTTTTAAAAAATGATGAATACATTAAATAAGTTTAGCTTAGTTTAGTAAGATAGAATTGAAAAGGAAAGAAAGAAAATACTATGAAATTAAAGAAAGATAGATTCAATAGATATAGTTAAAAGAAATTGGTGACTTTTAAATTTCCTCACTCCATTTAAATTTATTTACCTTCTTTTAAATTAATATTTTTTTCAAATTCAATTTCAAATTTAGTTATAATTCATTAATTTTTTTTTAAGAGTTTCTTCAAGTTAAATAATGATAAAGAAAGTTATGTAGAAACAAAAAAGCAATAGAAAGAAGAATAAAAAAATATGCCTAATAAAGTTAAAGAAAAATAGATTGAAAAAATAAAATAAAATAGCAAAAAATAATGATAAATAAAAAAATTAAAGTTTAACATTGCGTCCTAAAATAATAAAACTCTTTTATTGGGTTGAAAATTTAGGATTATTTGAGCCCCAAAAAATTATCTTTCACAAATTTAAAATTCGCAGACTTTTCCTAAATAATGAACCACTTTTAGCCATTGTACTATGCTTCTTATTAGTGTCAAAGAGGTTCATTATAATGCATATATATCATAAAATTAAAATTTGATCTTGTATATAAAATGTGTTTTTTCTATAAAGCATGTTCGGATGAAACCTCGAGCTCCACGTAGCTCACCTTTTGATACGAGATATATAAGAGAGTGAAGAATAAGATGAACGGGGTGAGAGGAGACGAACAAGATGTATTATGTATCTTAGAGATATTATCTACTTCGATACAATGTATCTAGAACAAATTAGACATAATTTTAACTCTATATATTCCGAGATACATATATTGGACACACTAAATTTAGTAAGATTCATAATGCTACAAACTAGAGTGTTTTTGAGTAATTAATCTTAAATTAGTGGGATTCTATAAGTTTACCGACTCTTTTTACTTTCTTTTAATTTATGTGATATGAGTTCAAAAGGGTAATATAACTATATTAATATTATTGAGATTAATCGGATCAAATTGGATGGGTCAAGACTCAATCCATTTTTAACTCATTCGAACCCAATTAATTTGAGCCCAAAGTAAATTTGGGTCAAGACCCAACCCGATTTTTATCTCAACCCATTTTAATATCTTCATTATCACTTAATCCGCCCATTTGACACACCTAACCGTAAGAGTTGTAATTTTTTAAGATTCAATTTGTGTTATTTATTTATTTTGCGTTTAATATAGTATTTATGTTGTGTTTCTACGACTCCGTTGAATTTAATTATATTTTTATTCTTTATTAGTATTTGTTGTGCACGATTTTGATTAAATTTAATAATCAAAGTTTGATAAATATATGTCAAAAATCAAATGTGTGTATTCTTTACAAATTCGATAAATCAAAACTATCTTAAATTTACTGTCAAAGATAATGGATTATTTTTGTTAATTTTTCGGCACCAGGTTCACATTTTAACCAATTTTTATTTTATATGGTTCATGTTGACTCGACATAATTCTTGAAATTTTTTTGTTAGGATTTATTTTATTAAACTACCTTATTAGTGATACATTAAAAATATAAATTTGTTATTACTATGTTATGTAATTATTTATTATTAAACTTGATATAAATAAAAGAGTAAGTTAGACTTTTTTGATTTGCTTAAATGGATAAATAATTTTTAAAAAAAATTGAATAAGGATCAAGTAATATGAAATATAGGGAGTATGAATTTACCAGAGACATGAGTCCAATATTATTATTTTTTATATGAGTATAGCAACTTTTTGCAAAATGTTATATATATAATTTTACAAAAAACTTGTATTTATAAATATTTCAGTTAAGTTATAATGTATACTAAGTATACGTATCCACGTGTTGCACAGTAAATAATAAAAAAATTGTGATAAATTATTATATTTATTTGTTCGAGTATATTAAATATAGTTATTTTAATAAAATGATATGTAATAGTGCTATACATGTTTTGTATTCCTTTGTCACTAAATTATAATGTATTAATACATATATTTATTTTTATCAACAACATAATTATAGGAAATTAGCATAATTTAATATCGATCATAGAGTATGAATATTACTTGATCTTTAAATGTGAATGTTAAAAGAAAATATAAATATTGTCATCGAAATATTCATTAATAGAAGTTTTATATATATATATAAAAAAAAAAACTCTTCATATTCTTGGGAAAATTTCTTATATAGTTATCTACTCATTTAAATAAAATTATTGATATGCTTTGAATCAAAATTTGTAATTGCAATTTCTAGATATTGCTTAAATAAATTGTGTCAATTTGACATGTAAGAATGAAAAGTATATGTTAGTCCAATCCTCTTTCAACCAACAGTTTAAAATGAGCACGTAATGCATATATAAAATCATATCAAAGCGAGTATTTATCACAATTAAATCGATAATTTTTTATGTAGATCAATAAGCATAACGTAAAAATCATGATTAAAATAAGAATAATGAGTGAAAATACATATCTTTTAGGAGAGTTGAGAATGTGAAAAAAAAAAAATTAACGAGTGATTTTAAGATTGTAAAATCGTGAGATTGTATTGAAAAGTTGATTATCCTAATCTTTCAACTTATTTGTTCAAAAATAAGCCAAGACTCTTATTTTAGTTGTTTACCAAATCAATTTATTTCAAGTTTTAAGTATATTACTTAAAAATAAAAATCTTGTTTTAGTTGGATCCAATGAGCGCAGAATCTACAAAACAGAGAAAAAAAGAATTTAAACATTGACTAGTATGAAAAATGTGGATTAACATGATGAAGGAAAAACATAATTTTGTGATAATCGAATTACAAGAGACAGTAACATAACTCTACCCAATGTAAAATCACATACCCTTCATTTCACCCTTGGGATTCACAATTGCACCAGCATTATTATCGAAAATGAGTTTCCTCACTTGAATAACCGGAATTTCGATACCATCCCTCATCTAACTCTAACACAATTAACTTTACAGGTGAGTCCGTCCCTGATTGCTTCTACCTAACTCTTAACACAATTAACTTTGAATGAGAGAGTGCAAGTTTGAACGTAACCAACACCACCTTTTTTTTGCTTGCTCTTTTTTTTTTTCTCATTCATTCTTATTATTTATTACTATTCTTTCTTAATTAAAATTGACCCCCCTTTTTTTTCCTTCTTCTACATTCATCCTTGTTTATTTATTATTGTTCTTTATTAATTCAAATTGATCTCTTTTCATAATTAATTTTATTTACTTTCTCTTGCACTAATTATTAATTTTTTGATATGAGTGTAACGTGTTTATTTTTTTTTATCAATTAGTGACTATTGAATTATGAACGTCAAATAAATATTATTAAGAATATATTTAAATAGCAGTTTTAAAAAAAAACAGAAGTTTCAAAAATAATTTTACTCCATTTGTGAATAATCCTCTCCTCCACCTCCAAATCCCAACCGTCGCAACATCTCAATGTAACCATATTGATCAACCAAAAAACCATAAACGAACTTCTAAAAACACTTTGATTGCTCTCTGATATATATGCTAACTTTGAATGAGAGAGTTTAGGAAGAAGAAGAAGAATTTTTTATTATTAGTTGAATGTGGCCATGTATCTGGCTCACATAAGCTCACATATGGCATGTGCTGCTTCTAACTAACTCTGACACAATTAACTTTGAATGAGAGAGTAGTGCAGGTTTGAACCTGACCAACAACACCTTTTTTTTTTTTCTTTTCTTTTTTTCTCATTCATTCTTATTATTTATTATTACTATTCTTTATTAATTAAAATTGACCCCTTTTTTTCCTTTTTTTTTTCTCCTTCTTCTTCTACATTCATTCTTATTTATTTATTATTGTTTTTTATTAATTCAAATTAACTCCTTTTCATAATTAATTTTTATTTACTTTCTCTTGCACTAATTTTTCATAATTAATTTTATTTACTTTCTCTTGCACTAATTATTAATTTTTTGATATGAGTGTAACGTGTTTATTTTTTTTTATCAATTAGTGACTAATGAATTATGAGCGTCAAATAAATATTATTAATAGTATTTTTTTTTAAAAAAAAAACAGAAGTTTCAAAAATGATTTTTTTTAACTTAAAGGTTCTTTCAATCTTCATCGACGTTTTTGCTATGTAAGATGTCTAGGCTGAAACTACAATTGTTATTCTTTCCCAACTATATATCTCCAACAACACATAAAGTCTATGGAAGATGAATATATTATGTTAATACTATTAGATGGTTTATAAAGCTTAAATTTTAATGTGAAAAATTGTTTTTTTTCCCCTAAAAGTTTCAGCGTATCTGATTCCAAAAAGGAAATAAAAATTGAATTGTTTAATTATCTCTAATCACATAATATCAAAAAGAAAATATTACTACATGCATATTTGATCGATTTCTTTATAAAAATTTTTAAAAAAATTAATAACCTGAATTGTAACCCAAAATTAGAGCAACCGATCGTTTTATCTTTACTTGAACGTTGTGGCACTCCGACCTCCAAATCCTAGATCCTCCTCTGCGTCATACTATAGTAAAAACATATTGATGGAGGTTGAGTTGAAGGTCTTCCGTTTGAGTTTAGTTAATTATGTTGAGTGTTGTTGTTCGATGCTTTATGTTGTCTTCTTAAACGTCTGATGATGTTGTTCTTTATGAATTTAGCAAATTTCATTACTTGTATGGAGATTTTGTTATACTTGTTTCTTATACTTAAAAATCTCTCTAAAACTCATAATTTTGTATAACAAAAACAAAAATATAGCACTTTTAAGTTTTTGGAGGAACACTTTGCATTAAGATAGCTATGTATCAATATTACAGAATGATGATATGTAAGCAATAAAATAATAAGTGATTTGGAGTAGATAAATGAATGATAAAATTATTAAATGACACCAGTCTTGAAATAGGGAATTTTGAGTGCGACGAATTGAGCATCAGTCATGGATCGATCAAAATTAAATTCGGATATAGAAGTCCCCAATTCGCCAGTATAAATTTCATACTTGGAGAGGATTTTTTTGAAAAAGTGATTGTCGTCGTGCCATAGAAAGAGCAAGTAGGACTTGTTAACGCAAGCATGAAACGTTAGCTTCTTGTTATGATCCTTTGTCAAGAATAGGAGCTTGATGACGCACTTTTTTTGAGCCCATTTTGTCTAATATCAAGACATGAAGCTCATTATGTAATAGTTGAGCGAATGAGAGGTGTCCATTCCAATCCAAGAGATGCAAAGGATTGTTGTTTGTTAAGAAGAAACTTTCTCTAGGAAATTTAGTATGACCAATGTATCTTTCATTAACCATATCCAAAACATCGATTTCTATCAACATCACATCACCATCACCAACAAACCAAAGGCAATAAGCAAAACCCAATCTAAACATAAGTTGAATGTTGTTCCTCCTCTTTGATGATGATAATGATAATGATGGAATGGGTCGCCAGCAACAATTTTTATTTAGTTGCCCAATGTTGAGAGTTAAAACTTGGTAACACAGTCTATTATTTTTTTCATCTTCATGAACAGAAATCAGCTTAACAGCTCCATGGTTGTCGTCGTTGGACGGGGGCACAAACTCGAGTGTAATACACAAACTAGGATTTTGTGGACTGGGGATTGGGAAGACGTCACGCAATTGACATGATCTAATGCGGTAAGTGTTTCTAGTATTTCTATCGATAGCTAATTCATGAGTAGTATGACATATAGTACTAAAGCCCCGTCTGTCCTTAAATTGAAAATCGAGATCAACCAAATACTTATAATCTTCGTCATACACAAGGTTGTTTATCTTATAAAGATACAAAAAAGATGGATCCATAAAAAGAGTATTCCAAAGCTTGCATACACATTTGAATCTGTACAATGATCGAAGGGGCAAGTAAGTCAAGATATTGAATATTATTTCATCACCAAGCTTCATCATCGATAGCAAACAAATAATATAATTTTGGTTCCAAAGAGAGTATTGTATTTATAAAAAAAAAAAAAAAAACTGAATTACCCATTCCTGGTTGTAGTGGGATTCACAAATCCTAATCTTATAGTGAGATTTCTTTTCTTTTCTTTTCTTTTCTTTTCAAATTAGGAAAATTAAATAATACTATATTTAATTTTAAACCTAGATCAAATTCGGAATTAGGGTTTAGACATCAAGACCTAGCCATTCCATATTTCGGTTCGATTAATCAATTATGTCAATAATTAGAAACATAAATATATTTCTAATATAAATCACAAGTAAAAACGTAAAATATAATACTTAAAGTATATCAATTATAAATGTCCAAACATTAAAAAAAAAAAAAAAACTAAATTATTATGTTGAAGCTTTGACTTTCATTTATATGTTCTAGTATCTCATCCTCTTCTTGTTACCTTCTTCTATGTTAATCTATCTGTTGGGAATCAAGTTTGTTTCAGACTAGCCCTTCTACATGATCAATGGAAGTTACAAGCATCATTCTGCGGAGGCAAAAAACCCGCGATACAGAGCTCACAAGTACTGCCATAATTTACAAGTGAGAAATCAGCAAATGGTGAAATCAAATAGTCACATCCAAACTAAGTAAAGGTTATGTGCTAGCTTTGACACAGTCCTTATCACTTGAGCACTCCTCTCCCTTGACACAGGACTAAATCTATTCATATCGAGGCCAATCTTGAGTTCAACCAATAACATCTCAATCTCAAACTAGTTGGAGTCAGCTATATGAATCCCTCTTATCCGTTCCACGTTATTTACAATATAAAAACAAGAAAGTAAAAACTTTACCATCATTCTGCAATCAGGTTTAGCAGAAATTTTCTAACTAGATTTGCTGCATTTCATAATTATTCCGTTCTTAACCACTAGATAGTAAAATCAACCTCATCAAACATCAATATCTAGCGTATCAGATTATGACAAGAAAACTCTAGGTATTTAGCAACACGACATCACAATCCAACATCCCGAAAACATACTCATGGCAACTCTCCAGCTGCTCAACAACCTATAACCCTAGTCACTACCATCAATAAGCAAGCCTGGCAATCCAAACTGGTTAAAAACAAATAGAATTTGCTCTAGAAGCCATGTATTCCTGCATATGAGAATGTAATGACAGAAAAGGCAATTGCCAATATAAGATCTGCTACATGAAACATTCAATTGGTACGAAATTTAGACATCCCAAATCATCATATAACGCTGACAGAGAACACTTTTTTCATCTACAGACGCTGAAATCCAAAATTCTCACTAAACAAGTCGTGTGCAAAATCCTAAATTCGAACATCCTGTAGCTTCATATAGTTTTTCTTTTGATGACAAGGAAACCCGCAGCCGCTACCCACCTTTGGGTGGGCATGAAACATAATGACAGAAAAGGCAATTGCCAATATAAGATCTGCTACATGAAACATTCAATTGGTCCAGGACATTACACAAATTGGGTGCACTCTAAGTTGCATGGACTCTCCAAAATTGTTGCCATACCGGTGTTGGATCCTCCAAAACTACACATTTGGCGGATCCAACACACACGGTTGCCGTTTCTGAAGAGCGCGAGCAACATAGGGTGCAAAAAGCTAAACTCAGACATCCCATATCAAAGAACACTTTTTTCATCTACAGATGCTGAAATCGAAAATTCTCACTAACCAAGTTGTGTGCAAAAACCTAAATTCGAACATCCTGTAGCATCATATAATTGCTAACTCCATCAAAACACTAAAAAAGAGCACTTTTTTCCATCTACAGAAGGTGAAATGGGAAGTTCTCACTCAAGGATAGCTGCAAATTTGGGTATGCCTGTTTATGATAACATAGTAATAGAGAAAGCAATTGCCAAAATACTATTCGATACATAATGAAAGACCCAAAAGATTGAATCAAGCACATTATATGGATTGGGTTTCAAAACCCTAAATTAGAAAATTTCATAGCATCGTCTTATTGCAAGGTTCCTAAAACAGTAAAACGTAATCCATATCCCTGAATTCTCTTACCTAGAGACGAAAAAAACAAAATCAAAATCCTCACTTTGCTCCTGCAGGAGGAGGTGCTCCCAATAAGCTAGCCTGTTGCATCTCGAGCTCAGTGAGCTGCGCATCGCGATCCATCTCGATAATTAACGGAACAACGAGTATCAGAAAGGTAGTTCCGGCGATCCAGGCGGCTTTTCCGGTGCTCTTGAAAAGTTTCTTGGCTACAAATGCGACATCAGAAGCGGCTCGTTTCCCTTGGTACACAATCGGTGATTCAGATATGGATGATGAAAACCTAGAAATGATACCATCTCCGGCGCCGGCGCCGGGACGATCCGGTAGTGAAACTCCGCCTTTTTTGGAAGACATTAGCAAATGAGGAAGAAGTGGGTGAGGAAGGATTTAGGGGTCGTAGAGATATGCCTTATCAATGGATCTATTATTGTTTTTTTATTTAGTTTTTTCGAGTCGATATATTTGGATTGACTTTTGAATTATAATTCAGAAGTCAAAATTTTTAACTTATGATTTTTAACTTATTTTTTTTATTTTAATTTTAAAATAAATTTTTATAAATGCTTTTTAATTTTACAAGTATTCTGCTTAAAAGTTATTTTGGTTTAAAAATACCTATAATAAATCAATCCAAACGTATTCTTAAACTTCTAATTCAAACATAAGTTAGTTTTCCTTCTCATGTATAGAAATTACCACATCATATCGAATTTTTTAATATCATGATTTTGATATTATGATATTTGGTATATATATCTCTACATGTGATATGTGTTCGTATTATACAATTAAGACTTTTTCTTAGCTGTCGAAATCATAACGCTCTATTATACGAGTATATATTAGTTAGAGTTGAATAAATTATGGTTACCAATTTAATAAATCATAGTATATCAAACTTTAAAATATTAAATCATACCGAATTAAATTAATATCGTAATATACAATATTTTATAAATCGAATGCCATAATTACAATATCCAATTTAAATAAATTGCTGATACTTTTTTTATGATCAGTAAATTAATTTCTAAAGTTAAAAAATAAAAAAAAACATTTATTATGGAAGGAAGAGAGTATTTATCCGGGTCGGATCCCGGAAGGATCCGGAGTGGATCCATTTTCATCTTTCTCCAAACTTTCCCTCCGGCAACAGTTCTCTAATGGCGGCAGATAAATTCTCCCGGAATCTATAAATTTACTGCAAATCAAAAAAAAAGTTTCAGAAATAGAGGATACACAGTGAGACAGTAAGTATGGCCGACGATGAAGCAGAGATGTACGACGGAGCTAGGGCACAGTTCCCGTTGTCGTTTGGTAAGCAAGCTAAATCTCAAAAATCTCTCGAACTTGTTCACAACGCTACTCGCCGGAACAACACCTCCGCCGCCGCCTCCGTTACTCAACCTGCCGACGGTAAACTCGAGCCATCACCTTTCCCTTCTTTATCATCTTCCTCCAAATCCTGGCTTAATTCCCTCAAAAACCCTAAATCTAGTCATGAATCCAATTCTAAGTCGAAGATTATCGGGCCGAGTCGTCCTACAGCTGGCTTGAGCTCGAGCAATGACAGGGAAGAGGAAGAGGAGGAGGATGGTGGTATAATTGGACCACCTCGACCTGCTGTTGATGCAAAGACGGAGGAGGATGAGGATGGTGAAATGATTGGGCCACCACGACCTCCATTAGAAGAGGAGGATGGGGAGATGATTGGACCACCTCCACCGCCATCGGGATCAATGGGGTCAGACTCGGAGGACGATATGGAAGAAGAAGAAGAACAAAATCAGTATAGGATACCTTTGAGTAATGAAATAGTATTAAAAGGACATACAAAGGTGCCATTTTTATTAATTTTTTTGCCTTCTTTAATGTATACATGTATGGTGTCCTTCAATTACATTACATAATCAGCTCTTTCAACTTTGCCTGTGTGAACTTAGCATAGTCGGTCCTAACTCTGCTGGATAAATTATGGACTGCGTAAAAATAGTGATAATATGATAAAGCCTCTGGACGTAGATATCAAGGACTTGTAGGTTGAGTCCAGCTTGTTTGGGGTCGAGAAATAGTCGATTGATTGGTTACTTTCATTTTGAGTTCTTGATGTCTTGCTAATAGATTGAAGTTCATCCGTCTCCTAGATTGAATTTAGTGTTCCACCTAGACTTGCTTGAATGCATATGTTATGTGCATGCATCTTAAATGGAGTATAAACTTGCAAAGAAGATCCAGTTTGAATTTGTTGTCTGATCAGAGTGTTATCGTGCTTATTGTTAATGCGATTGGAATTGTTGTGCTTGATCAAGTGAGGTGTGTCTGCATGCAGTATAGAAATTAAGAGGGAATGTTCTGTCCTCCACTTAAATCTCCCCCTTTCTTTATCTTCCTAGAGGGTCTTTCTAAAGAGATGTTTTCTGACACTTCTGGCAGGTTGTGTCAGCTCTTACTGTGGACCATTCAGGATCAAGAGTTCTCTCTGGTAGTTATGACTATACTGTTCGGATGTATGATTTTCAAGGAATGAATGCTCGGTTACAGTCGTTTAGACAGCTGGAACCATCTGAAGGGCATCAAGTTCGTAGTTTGAGCTGGAGTCCAACAGCAGACCGATTTTTATGTGTTACTGGGTCAGCCCAAGCAAAGGTGCGAGTCTATACATGGTTCTGTATTCGCATCAATACTCTATGCACACGTGTGGTTTAACTTGATTTATCTTTTTGTATTTCAGATCTATGATCGCGATGGACTTACACTTGGGGAATTTGTTAGAGGAGACATGTATATACGTGATCTTAAGAATACAAAAGGCCATATATCTGGATTGACATGTGGAGAATGGCACCCTAAAACAAAGGAGACAATTTTAACTTCGTCAGAGGATGGTTCGTTGCGCCTGTGGGATGTCAATGACTTTAAGAGTCAAAAGCAGGTTTGTGTTCCTCAGTAAATAGACGATTTTGCATAGCATGGTGGACAACTGGATGTCATTGACTGCTACAACATGTACTATTGAGTGACTGGAGGAAGGACCTTTTTTTCGCATTTTCAGATAATATGATTTATAGTGGAATCCTCGTCTCTAGTGTAAATTTAATACTGAGTTAAAGGATAAAAGCAACATATTCAGATTGGAGTCATTTGGTCATTTCCTTTATCTGGTGTAATTGAGATTAGTTAGTTTTCTTTATGGAGGAGGAATCTCCTTTTTACATGTATGTGAAAAAAAGAGGCATTGCGGTTGGAGAGGTTAAATGAATTGTCTAGCAGGATGATACAAATACACCATATGAAAATCTCTTAATAAAGTTTCTCAATATGGTCTATTGTGAAATCAAACACTAGGGTAATACCTTGCTGCTTCTAGAATGTGACACCATTTTTACCTTTCATTTTAACCTCTTCTGAGGTCGTTTAACCTCCCGACTCCATTTTCTCTTTTTGGATCTAAAACAGGGGATCTTTCTTGCACTTCATTGACCAAAACAACATTGATGCCCTTGTTGCTGTTATTGTTTTTGCCTTCTTGATGTTAACAGATTCCGGCCTGAACCTAAGTCTGATTGTGACTAGCTTCACTGTGTAGGTTATTAAACCAAAACTTGCTCGGCCTGGGAGAGTTCCTGTAACGACATGTGCTTGGGATCGGGAAGGAAAAAGCATTGCAGGTGGTGTAGGAGATGGTTCTATCCAGGTATTTCTCCTACAGATTGAGTGTAAGAAAGACATATTTCAATTATCTGTTTTTGTTTGTCTCAGCTCATCCTTGCTCATATGAATGTCTTTCTTGAAGATATGGAATCTTAAACCTGGATGGGGGAGCAGACCAGATATATATGTAGCAAATGCTCACTCAGATGATATTACAGGAGTCAAATTTTCAAGTGATGGGCGGATACTGTTGTCAAGAAGTTTTGATGGTTCCTTAAAGGTATTAGTAAAATCTGAAGTGAGCCTGATATTTAGTTTGTACACGTGCATTCATCTTCTCTGATGCGTAATAAACTTGACTTGGCTTCATAGGTTTGGGATTTGCGCCTGATGAAAGAACCCTTGAAAGTGTTTGATGATCTCCCAAATAATTATGCTCAAACTAACGTTGCATTTAGTCCTGATGAACAATTGTTCATAACTGGGACATCTGTTGAAAAAGATGGGATTACTGGAGGAATGCTATGCTTCTTTGATCGAGGAAAGCTAGAGCTAGTGTCAAGAGTTGGAATATCTCCTACTTACAGTGTTGTGCAGTGTGCCTGGCACCCTAGGCTGAATCAGGTAGTTTCAGATTACTCCTAGTCTAGCAAATATTCCGTCATGTCACTTGATTACTACACATGTTGTGGTGACTGGTGACCACTATGCATATCATGAAGGGGGAAATACATTTTTTATAATTATGCTGTAATGTGTCTTTTTAAACCTGCTTCCCGCAAAAGTCTTCATCCCAAGAAAGAAAGAAAAGGTATATGTAGTTTTAGAAGCTCGTTTCCTGTGCACCAACTTCTCCTACTCTCTGTTTTTATTTCTCATCTTAGCATGCATAAAGGTTGAGCTTTTGGTCTAAAAGTTTTCCCTTCTATCTCAGATCTTTGCAACAGTTGGGGATAAACATGAAGGTGGAACACACATTCTATATGATCCAACACTGAGTGAAAGAGGAGCACTGGTTTGTGTTGCTCGTGCACCCAGGAAAAAGTCTGTGGATGATTTCCAGGCAGAACCAGTTATTCATAATCCACATGCACTACCCTTATTTAGAGATCAACCTAGTCGCAAGCGTCAGCGAGAGAAAGAACTGAAGGATCCACTGAAGTCGCATAAACCGGAGCTGCCAATAACAGGGCCAGGTTTTGGTGGTAGAGTTGGTTCAACCAAGGGAAGCTTGTTAACACAATACCTTCTTAAGGTAATATCCTTATTAACAATGTCTTGTATCATTCATAACTTGTTTGAAATGAAGCGAAAAGAACCAGCATCTGTGGTTTCAGAAAATCTGATCTTTCCTTTGTTCTTTGTTTTATTTTCCTTTCTATATACTCTAGATCATTAGTTTCGGGAAGAGAAAAGGTGGAGTAACAGAGCTGATTGTTTTTATTTCTTCATAGCATGCCTCCATGACTGTTGACAGTCAATGCTACCTCTCGTGTTTTGAGACCTAAGTTATCCCTAGACCCTATGTTAGTAACTGTATCCCTCATCTGAGATGTATAATCAACCCACTACCTTCAACTCACTATTATCAGAGTGTATTTCTTAATTTGTAGTGCTTCTTGTTTGGATTTTAGGTAGAAAAACACATCAGCAGTTTACTTCAGCCTCATTTGCCAGTGTATTTTGTGACAACTGACAACTCAACTACCACACTCTTCCCTTAAATCCTGAGAACCTCATGAACTTTATCCCCCAAAAGGGAGAGAAAGAGAGAACCCCATGATCTTGAAAAATGCAACCGCTATATCAAGGAAATAATAGGCAATAGCATCTGGTGGCATGTAGGAAATTATCTGCATGTATGCTATTCACATCATGTGTAGTAAGAGAGAAGGTTTCTGCACGTGTAGTCATAGTGCTTCTGTAAAAATCTTCTTTTTACTTGAGCAAGTGTAGATGGATGCTTTTTGAGAATTGTCTCTCGCTTGTCTTGCTATTGAGAAGGAAAAATTTCTTCTTCTGGCCTTCCTATATATTGCTAGTTGCTATAGAATTTATTGATCTTGTATTTCTCCTCTCTTCCCAAATAAAACAAAACTACACGATCTACTTTATTTCAGTTGTTACTCCTCACCCCCATTTCATCTTCTCTTCTGGACATATTAATGTTGGGTGAATTGACCAAACTCTTTGCATGTTTTTGCAGCAAGGTGGCTTGATAAAGGAGACTTGGATGGAGGAGGATCCTAGAGAAGCAATCTTGAAGCATGCTGATGCGGCTGCAAAAGATCCAAAATTTATAGCTCCAGCATATGCTGATACACAACCCGAGCCACTCTTTGCGGAGCCGGATGCTGAAGAAGAAGATAAGTAATCTACATGTTTCCAAATACTTCTCTGGATTTGCTGTTGCAATCTGTGTAGCAGTAATTTTTTTTTCTTTTTCCTGTAATCTGTCATGTAACTCTGCTCTCCATATAATGATTTAAGAAAACCAGACTACTAGAAGCCATATTACTTTCTTCTAGACAAAAATAGATTTCGAGGTATCAAACCAAAGATTGAAATTCCAATTTTGTCTGGTGATTGGTGAACTGTAGCTTTGTTAATACAGTGCTTGATGAAGCTATCACGGAGCAAAGATAGCAGGTTGAACTGACTGAAACTCTTCTATTCCGTATTTCAAGATCGGTGTGCCTTCTAGTTGTAGTTTTACTTAAGCCACTTGAATTTCCCATAGTTGTTTATTCACGGGCTTGCACTCAATAGTCAATCAATTTGTTTTTCTGCATTTTATCGCGGATTTCTCATTACTTAAATTGTTTGTGTCTGTTACTTGTAGTTATTAATCATTAAATGAGTGACTAATAAAGGATCGATTGATATTTGTCTAATCCAATTTAGAATGTTTGGAACTTGACCAAATTGTTTCAAGCATTTGACAGAACCGAAAGTTTGAAAGAGGAGGACGGGTTATTTATATTTCATTTGATGGTCAGAGATGAATTGGAAGTTAAGCGGTGGAATAACCCTGTTCTCTGATCAACATTTTATGATTTTCATATCTATAGAAAGAGGAAGCTAGAAGATTACCAACGTTTACATATAGGTGTATAATGATCTGTATGAAAGGGAACCATTTCTCACCTAGCCTTATCTGCTTTATGTATTCAAGTTCCACAGATAAGAAACAAGCAGTTTCTTGCATAGTGAATCAATCTTATAGTCGTCTTCTTTGTTCAAAAAATGCACAGTAAAAAGGCATATCAATTCCTTACTTGTTTATCCTGACGAGGGTTTAAGATTCATTAAAATGAGTCTTTCAGGAATGTGAAATAGCACCCCTATTCATATGTTTATGATAAAGAAGGGAAGCGAAATCTGATTCTATTGTGGTCTTCGTTGTTCGAAAAATGCACAATAAAAAGGGATATTAGTTTCTTGCTTGTTTATCCTGACGATCATTCAAACAAGCCTTTCAAGCCACGTATGAATCGGCATCTCTATCCATATTGTTTACGTGAGATTTCTATTCGATATTCGATAGCTTGATGAAGGGGGTAATTCCATGTCGACAGAATCATGTGGCCAATCATAAAGTGTAAACTGTCCCTTGTGCCCTTGACAACAGTTCTCAAAAATTGTAATATTTTTTTCATTCGGTGTTTCAGAGTTTTTGAAGCCCTAGCTAACTTCGACTTATGCACTATAGGGCTTATTTGAGAGTTATTTTTTAACATGATCTCCTCCATACTTGGTACTTGAACTTGAGACATTTGATTAAGGCAAAGCAATCTTACCACTGCACTACAAGTCCGTAATCAATGTTTGTAAAATTATAATAAATTACCTCCTAAATAGGGGTGACAATTGGGTGGGCTGGGTCAAATGTAGGTGGGTTATTATGGGTTAAGACTACAGTCGAGTCAAGATCCAACCAACTCAAATTTATTTGGGTCAAAATGGGTTAAACAACGGGTCATAGACCACTACGATTCAATTTTTACTAAGCTTAATTATTTTACTTGGTCTTTTACTATTGATTCTGTGATCGAATGAAAATGGCTTCTTATTTTTTTGGCTCGATGATTCTGCTTGTTTAACACAAGTCTTATTTAACCTTCACAGTGTTCAACCACTTGAACGTAAGGGAAGGAATTAATCGAGAATTAGCTCACACCAATCTTTGATGAAAAAAGCAAGATAGAAATGTTAATGAGCAAAATGGTGTTGAAACAGGGTGAGTGGCGGAAACACGGAAGTTAAGGGAGGAAAGTATTTTACTACCTAATAAAATTATTATTATTTCTTTATCACGATTATATACAACATATCAAATCGAAAAAGAAAAAAAATTAAAAATATAATTTAACAAAAATTTTCATGAATCAATTCAGATTATATATCAAATCAACTTTTAATGAATTGAAATAGATTACACTCGTAAATGAATTGATCAATAATCTGTCCATATATAAATGATTGAGACGGATTGAGTTTGATTTTGCTTCCGCGCTATGCAAACAAAGGAGGTGATATTTAGGTGGAACTGTTCCAACTACCACATTCATGCAAACAAAGGAATTACAGGACACTTTGACAAACTTTAAGTTAGCACATTTATTTGCACGTGATATATTTTTCTTTTCCTTATCTACAATGATAAGATATTTTTTCGATTATAATTATTTGATATTTCATATTTTCTTATCGTGACTAATTAAAATTTCATTAAATAATAAAAAAAAAACTTTTTTTTTATCAAAGCTATAGGGATCATTTTCAGATTTTAAAATTAAATTATAATCAGATATGAAGTGATTTCAACCATCTTATCAAATTAGCACTAGTGTTATTGAAAGAGAGAAGGCACTAAATACACTTTATATTTATTTTGAAAAATCGATATCACGCTCAAATTAATTTGATATTTTTGTTATTTTTGACTTATAAATCATAAATAATTATTTATTAGTACTTTTTAAATTTTATCTAAACACTCTTTAAGTTATTTTAATTTTAAAATACTTAAATAAATTAATCCAAACAGGTTCTAATCTATTTGGATTGAAAATATGTGTTCACATCACTTTGCACAATTTTCATAACAAAACAAAGTTCGTACATTATGCATTATTAGCTAGTCAACGAAATGTGTTTTAATATATCAATTACATTTTTCATTGTAAAAACAAATTATTATTAGGGAAAAAATATCTGATATACCTCTCAATTTTTGTTATTTAAAGTTGATATATCTCTCGTTTTGATAGTAACTCATATATGCCCATATTATTACATAATTGATTCACATATACCCTTATAGTTTCATGTAGGGATATATTTCATCGTTTTCTAACTTCTTTTTTTTTATTTTTTAATTCAACAACTAATTTGAATTTATTATTTTGATGGCCGAATCAATTCTTTTCACTTATTTTCTAATATTATAAGTATCCTAATAAAAACTAAATTACAATAGCCAAAAGAAAAAGTAGAATAATCTAACCAGTTAAAAAATAATTTATGTGTGAAAGAAATCAAATACATAATTTTTTTTAAAATATTAAAAATAAAAAAATTTAATCAAAATTTAATTTTATCACTTTTATAATAGTGGTTCATATATATGCCTATTGTTACATAATTGGCTCACATATCCCTTTTTCTCTAACGGAAGTGAAAAATTATAATTAATGTAGGGATATATTTTATCCTTTTCAAACGTTTTTTTTTTTAAGTTTTTAATCCAACAACTAATTTGAATTTCATTATTTTGATTGTCGAATAATTCTTTTCACTTATTTTCTAATAAAATTTATTATAGATATCCTATAAAAACTAAATTACATTATTCATTGTAAAAAATATATTATTATTAGGGGAAAAAGTTCGATATACCTTTCAATTTTTGTTATTTAAAGCTGATATCTCTCTCTTTTTGATAGTGGTTCATATATATCCCTATTATTACATAAATGATTTATAATACCCTTTTCCTCTAACGGAAGTGAAAAATTATAATTCATGTAGGGATATATTTCATCCTTTTCAAACTTTTTTTTTTCAATTTTTTAATTCAACATCTAATTTAAATTTATTATTTTGATGATCGAATTAATTCTTTTCACTTATTTTCTAATATTATAGATATCCTATAAAAACTAAATTACAATAGCCAAAAGAAAAAGTAGAATAATCTAAGTAGTTAAAAAATAATTTATGTGTGAAAGAAATCAAACACATAATTTTTTTAAAAATATTAAAAATCAAAAAACTTAAATAAAATTAATTTATCACTTTTATAACAATAAAAGTATATATGAATCAATTTTATAACAGTAAAAGATATATGTGTGCTAATTTTGAAACGACAGAGGTCCTTTTCATTTATTATTAATAGCAACATTAATATTAATATTAATATTAATTTTGAAAGAGAACCAAAATAGAAAGAAAAAAAAAAAGATAATGCTTTTTTCTTGGTCAAACAGTCTTCCCACTTTTGTCTGTCGGTCAAAGATTAATTTTTTTGGTCAACACTTTGACTGGAGATTCCTATCCAAATTTTTTTTTATCAATTATTTAATTTTAATATCCTTTTTATATATTTATGATCTGCCAAAATTCACCATTTTTAAAATATTGCAATCTTGAGTAAAACATTAGGGGAAAGATCATCTATAATAGTGATAATTTAATAAATTTAATTTAATATATACCAATTGTTTTGTAATATTTGTTGAAAGTAAATAAATTATCATTATACACATTTAAAAGGATTTTTTATTTTTTTTTTGCAAACAAAGGTTGTGAATATTAAAAAAAAGGATTTATTCATAAGAAAAGACGCGTGTAATAAAGTTAATTAATTCAGAACAGATAAATTATGATAATTATTGGACTCTAACCACATAATAAAATGTGATAGAAGTCATTACTACATTAGAATGAAAATCATAATTATCAATAAGGGTCGTAATAGAGTGGTAAGTACTCTTTTATTTTTAATTAAAAATCTCGGATTTGAGCCTCCTTGGGTATTGAGTCGTGTTTGTTAGAGAACATTTTACTCCTCACTGTAGGACTTTATGACATAAATCTAAATTTAGTTGGGCTCTAATAAACACCGAATAAGAAAATAAAAAGGAAAACCATAATTTATGAGTATGCTAGTTTGGAATAAAACATTATTTATTTATTTTATTAAAAAAAACGTGATTCAATAATCTTTAAACAACTCCTACAAGTTGTACCACAACAACTAGCTACTTAACATTTAAAAAATGTACAATAAACAATAATAATAATTTACTTAGAGCCAAGAGTTTTTAAAAATAAATTATCTATCTTTACAGGGTAGAGACATGATATGTGTATATTATTATATCAGAGATTATATTATGTATGTTATTGTAATAATAATAATAATAGTAATGTAGTCTTATATGTTTTGTTTAAGCCGGGAGACTTCTGGAAATAATTTCTCTTTCATCATGTTTGTAAACCTACCTCATTTTTTAAATTACTCTACTTGTGATATTACAATGACTATGTTGTTATTATTAATAGAACGAATATATTTCCAAACTATAGTAAATTATATATAGATACTGTTCGTCATACTTTCGGGACATTAGTGTCCGTGCTGAAAGAAGACTAAATAGAAACACGTGGCGCAATCTTATCCGTCGATCTGATATTTAATAAATGTCGAATTGGTGGATAAGATTGTGATACGTGTATGCCTGTTAGAGTGAAGGGCATATTTGTTCTAGTTTTTGGACAACAGAGTCCCAAAAGTATGGCAAAGTATATGTGCATACCATTTACGATAATTTGAAATATATTTATTCGTTTTCTCTTTATCATTATTATATTAATGATAAGAAAATTTATAAAATAGATCCAAATTATTTTATGAACAAGCCATAGTTTAGATGTGATAGGTCAAAGGATATGTTGAAATTAAAAGTATACAAACTATTTGTCTTTAAAAGTATATATCATATACTTTTTTTTTCTTCTTTTTACTTTGGTTAATAAAAAATGATTCCTCTGCCCCCCTAATAAATAACTTTATAGTATATATAAAAAGGTTGCAATTATTATTCAAGAAAAAAACAAAGGGTGAAGTTGAACTTGAGTGCATATATATAAATAAAATATATATCTCTTTTAATTCATTTTTTTTCTTTTCTTTGATGGCTTCTTCTTCTTCTTCTTCATCAAATCTTGGGATAATTGTTCAAAAAAATCCTTCACAATCTCAACTCAATGAATTGGGCATCAAATCTTGGCCTAAGTAAGTATACACAATCATATAATTTTCATTTCTTGTTAATTTTTTTTTTTATACCTAACTATAGTTCAAATGAAAGAATATGATTATGATAGACTGATAATCAACGTAAAATTAATTGATTTATGAGAAATCTAACAAACACATAATATGTGTTGTATTTTATTATATAGGTTATTAATAAATATAATTTCTTTTTTCTTCAGATGGGGTTGTTCTCCAGGAAAATATCAATTAAAATTTGATGCACGAGAGACATGTTATTTATTGAAAGGTAAAGTGAAAGTTTCAACAAAGAATTCAAATGATGAAATAGTTGAATTTGGAGCTGGAGATCTTGTTATTATTCCAAAAGGATTAAGTTGTACTTGGGATGTTTCAATTGCTGTTGATAAACACTATAAGTTTGATTCATCTTAATTAATTATTCTTAATCCTCATTAATTAAAAAAAAAATTAGCTAATTTTCTTGTTTATGATAATCATCTCATTTTGATTGTAATCAATTTTCTTGATATATATAGTGATATATATGTATGAAGTAGAATTCTTTCTATATGAAATGGTGTTTAGTAAAGGTTGATTCAGTATTTAAATTCGATGATACAGTCTTTTAATATCGAATGTGAGTTGTTAACAATTCTTTTTCTTTGATATTATATGTTAGTAAGTTCTATGAAGTATTGATTAGTACATCGGACAAATTTGATATTTTAAGTCTTTTTTATATTTAATTACATGTTGCACTTTTAAAATTATGTATTTAAAATTTGATTCTTATTATTTTTGTATTAAAATATTAAATTCAGTTGAAAGTAAATTATTTTATGATAATATTGATGCCTTACTTTATCTCGTTCAGTTAATATGAATCAAATAAAATGTAACGGTGGTTTAAAGGTTATAGTCAAAGAAGTAGCAATTAGTCAAATGGATGTCATTTTCAAACTCAACTACATTTTAGTATAAAAATATCTTCTTTTATTAAAAAAAAAATCACTTTAAATGCACCTTTGACTGGTCAACTTTATCATATTTTTTTATAAAAAAAACTTTTGAGTCAGCAATGATGATTTTTATGTACAAAAATCATAAATATTGTGGTTGGAACCAACTACTTGGAAGTGCAAATTCTTTTGTCAATGAGCTTAATAAATTCCTCATGTGGAATGTTTATTGTTTCATACTTTTTTGTCAGAGTCGAGGATCGGTTATTGATCAAAATTAAATTAATTGAAAAATAATATATTAATTGTTTTTATTTTAAAGTTGAATTAAGCACATTATTAATCCTCATAAAAAAATAATACTTTACACATATTTTTTAATTTATGTAAGTTAATTTAATTTGATATAAAATTAAAAAAAAGAAAGGACAATTTTTTTTGAAATTTATGATCTAAACTAAATCATAAATTAAATTTATATTTTAAAATTATTTTCCTCCGTTCCTATTTATTTGTCAACTTTTGATTTGACACGCGTATTAGAAAAATAGTAACTGATATAATGAGTTTATAATGTTTTCCCTATTAATTAATAGAGTCTCAAATATATTTACTCACTATATAGTTGATATATTTTAACGATATTAACTCAATATTAATAATTTAAGAGTATAGTAGAAAAAAAATATAATCCTTTTTTGATTTATCAAAAATAATAAATAAAAAAATACTAATTATATAGACACAATATATCAATTATATTTAAATTGAATAAAATGAAAAGTGAATCTTATAAATTGATCAAGAGAAAATAATAATAAAAAAATCTGACTAAAATGACTATTTAAAGTGCACTAAATAAAGTAAGATAACTGTTGTACCAAACTTGGAACCAAAAATGCATTTACTACCTTTTTTTGAGTTTATTGTGTAACTGAAAGTGTAAATTTAATTAACGGATGTGATAGCAGTGAATGTGTCCTCTTCTTTTTTAAATCAGAATTATAATTTTTAAGTTTTTGATAAAAAGGAATAATTATATAAAATATTATCTCATAAATTTTATGTATTATTTAGTCCAATTTAAATAAATTAAGAAAAATAACTGTCTCATCATATTGTTTATTAAAAAATGGTTGATATAGCCTTTGTTTCTTCTTTTTCTTTTGGGAAAAAGGATAAATATATCTCAAAATTATCGTAAATCATATGCAGATACACTCTGTCATACTTTTAGGATATTAGTGCTTCTGTTAATAAAAAACTAAAACATATATGTCCTTCACTCTAAACGGAAAACTAAATAAATGTCGATTCGATATTTAATAAATGTCGGGTTGATGGATACGATCATGTCACGTATATGTCCGTTAGCATAAAAGGTATATACGCACTAGGTTTTGAACGGTAGGGTCACTAATGTCCTAAAAGTATAACGTAAAGATATATGCGTACTATTTACGATATTCGAGGGTATATTTATCTTTTTCTCATTTTTTTCATCCTTCTTTCTTCGACAATCTTCCTCCTTCTTATTTGCCTTTTTCGTTGTGTACGGTCAATTTTTCACAATGTATAATCAGTGTATAGATTATGTATAGATAAGTTACTTTTAGTTTTTCTTAGAATATCATAATGTATAGTTAGTATATCATAGTACATAGCTAGCGTATAGACCATGTAAAAGTAAGTTATATTCAAACTTTTTAATGTATCATAAAGTATATACAATGTATACTTTTATAATTTTAAAATATTTTTTTATACAAATAAAAATATGACTATATTTATCGCAAACGAATTACTTTGTTATATATATTTGAAATTAAACAAATTAGAAAAAATGACACCTCAAACATATTATTTATCAAAAACGGCAGACGGTAGCCTTTCTTTCTTATGCGTTTTTTTTTCATTTTCTCCGTTTTTTTTATTATTTATGAATTTAATCATTTTAAGTGAATTACATATTAATTCTTTTTTCAAATATTGAGAGAATTTTATAAAAATTTGAGATAGTTCAAAAATAATTTTTAAGTTGATGGGAATTAGATAATCAAGGTATACTCATACATAGTTGAGTTATATTCTATTTTTTTTAGTGAATCATAGTGTATAGTTAATGTATACATCATGTATATGTAAGCTATATTTTAGTTTTGTATACTTTCTGTGACTTTTGAATTTTTTTATGTAAATAAAAATATGACTATATTAGTTATAAATTAATTACTTTATTATATATATTTGAAAATATCCTTATAAGAAAATCTTTGGTAGAGAGCGCTATTCAACAATGAGCCACTTTCGATGTCAATCTAAATTAATCGAACTCTAATACAAAATCAAAAATCGAATGAAAGAAAAAAAGTGCATCCTTAACAAATCTCTCTCCGAGAAGTTCCAATTTTGGTTACAAAAAAGTTTGTGTTACATCAGCAAGAGCGGCGGAAGGTAAAAATATTATCCAAATTTGATTAAAATAAATATTTATTTTTAATTATAACAAACTCTAATTAATAATTTTAATAAAAGCTGCAAAAAATATTAAAATATTAAAAAAATTACGTCATATTTCAAAAATCTCTATCTTTATTAGATGTTTTGAATTCAAATTCACGAAAATGACTTTATTTATATATATTACAAATAAATGTTAGTTGACCTATTGCTTGCTACAAAATTGACCCTTGTTTGTTACTATACATTTTTAATCCTTATTATTCATTAAAGAATCTCACAATCTTTATTAAAAAATTATTTACAAAACGATGTTCAAAATTTTAAAAGAAACAAAAAAGGTTACAACATTGAACAGAGATTTTCAAATATTCAAAATTATAATTCTTTTTAATTAGGGCCAATTAATTTAATCACATAAAAATTATATTTAATAATCCATTTTTACCTTTGTTAGTCAAGTTATATTCAATTTTCTCAATTATATAATTAATAATTGAATTCACAAACTTCAAACTAAAACCTCCCTTCTCCTACTTTTTTTTTTTAAAAAAATATGTAATAATACTTAAATTTCATAGTATATTTCAAATTCGAAGAAAATAGTGATTCTTTTTTATTTTTATTATCAAATTTAAAAGTATAGTGATTGATTGTTATTATTATTATCAATTTACCCCAATCACCACTACAACGACTAATAAGAAACTACTCATATTCAAGACAATCATCTAAAACATATAACATAAGAATTCATTAGCTTTAACACAGCTTAAAACTTTTATATTCACGTGAAATATACTTAAATTTTTTGAATTTCGACAAGTCAAACTTCAAATACATATAACTAAAGCTTTTAAAACTTTAAAATTCCATATTTAAACTTAATAATTTTAAAGCAATTAATTTTTAAAATTTTATCCTTCTTAATTATGATTCGATCATTATTAAAAAATAGTGTAAGTCGAAAAAAAAGAAAACATACATGAACTATCATGGTAGACTTGGTATTCTATTTATTATTATTATTTTTTCCATTGACTTGGTGTTTAGATACTTCAATTACAACTCTTTAATCACAAATTGCACATTAAAAATATATTAGTACTAATTAATTATGAAGTAAGACTAAGAAAAAGAAAAAAGCAAGAAAAGACAAAGAAAACCGCAAAGATTTTTTTTTTTCGTCTTAAACCTTAGAATTTTTTTTTCCCAAAAATTTTTCAGAAACAAAACCCCATTAAACGGAAGTTCATAAAAATATAATTTTTTTAGAATAAAGTTGAAATTGTACAGAAATTGGGTTGGATTCTTGAAAGAAATCTGTATTGGGTTGATCAAGAAGCTGATTGGAGTAAAATGGTATTTGATTATCATCTTTTTTTCTTGTTATTGGTATAGAGCATTTGGTTGATCTTCATATGTTAAAAAATGGTGTCTTGTTGAGTTTCATTTAGTGTGTATTTCATATTTCACATTGTTTTAAGAGTAAAGTTGAAGTTGAAACAGAAATGGGGTTGAATTTTTGATGGAAATTGATGGGTTATTTGTGCTGTATAAGAGTTATTTAGAAAATGGTATTTGATTGTCAACTTGTTTACTTGTTTTAGTTTTTAGCTATTGGCTTACAGCATTTGGTTGATCTGCATATGTTAAAAATGGTGTCTTGTTGAGTTTCATTTAGTGTGTATTTCATATTTCACATTGTTTTAAGAGTAAAGTTGAAGTTGAAACAGAAATGGGGTTGAATTTTTTGATGGAAATTGATTGGTTATTTGTGCTGTATAGGAGTTATTTAGAAAATGGTATTTGATTGTGAACTTGTTTACTTGTTTTAGTTTTTAGCTATTGGTTTACATCATTTGGTTGATCTTCATATGTTAAAAATGGTGCCTTGTTGAGTTTCACTTAGTGTGTATTTTATATTTCACATTGTTTAAGAGTAAAGTTGAAGTTGAAGCGGAAATGGGGTTGAGTTTTTGATTCTGTATTGGGCTGATTAAGAACCTGCTTCAAGAATCTATCTGATAGTATTTGATTATCATCTTGTTTTCTTGTTTTTGTTTTTTGTTATTGATATAAGAGCATTTGGTTGATCTGCATTTGTTAAAAATGGTGTCTTGTTGAGTTTCATTTAGTGTGTATTTCATATTTCACATTGTTTTAAGAGTAAAGTTGAAGTTGAAACACAAATGGGGTTGAGTTTTTGATTGAAATTGATTGGTTATTTGTTCTGTATTGGGTTGATTAAGAAGCTGCTTCAAGAATCTATCTGATAGGAGTTAATTAGAAAATGGAATTTATTGTCAACTTGTTTACTTGTTTTTGTTTTCTGTTATGGTATACACCATTTGGTTGATCTTTATATGTTAAATGGTGTCTTGTTGAGTTTCATTTAGTGTGAAATTCATATACATTGTTATAAGAGTAAAGTTGAAGTTGAAACAGAAATGGGGTTGAATTTTTGATGGAATTTGATTGGTTATTTGTTATGTATTGTTTGATTAAGAAGCTGTTTCAAGAATCTGTCCGATTGGAGTTATTTAGAAAATGGTATTTGATTATCGTCTTGTTCGTTTTAATTTGTTTGTTTGGTTTTGATTTGACATGTAGTTCAAGAAACTAAAGAAGAGGGTTGAATCAGTTTTATACATGTTACGTGGAAAGTTGAATGAAGGAGTTGCCAAAAAAGGAGAAAACCATTTTTTTTGAAACACAGTAAAGTAACACAAACAAATTGATATATACAACATTGGTTGATTTTCATATCTTAAATATTTAGTGCTTTTTTCATTTCCACGTTGTATCTGATGGTATTCAATTATTATCTTGTTCTTGAGTTTATTTAGAGTTAATTTCACTTGTGTTGTGGACTGTGCAATGGAATATTTTTTCTTCAAACTTTTGAACATATTCTTGTCTCATTTGCTTTAGTAATTGATTAAGGCTTGTTAATATATGTTCTTCTGCTAAGTTAATGTTTCAAATTCGAGCTTTGGTTTAATGAAGTTAAAGGAACTATTTTTATTTTTGCTTTAATTACTCTGTCTATCCAATTCTATGTGATGATTTTCCACTTGTATAGATGTTAAGATGTTAAATTTGACTCATATGTTATACTACGAATAGAAAAAGAAAAAATTAGAGTACTCTGTAAAGCTAGTTTTATATGACAAGATCATAACAATGGAATGGTGTGAAACACTTCGCAACGTCCCAAAACAAATACAACAAAAAACATACCTTGTGTAATCTCACAAAGTGGGGTTTGGGGAGGGGGAAGGTAGAGTATAGGAAAACCTTACCCCTATCTCTGAGGTAGGGAGATTGTTTCCGATAGACCATCGGGTCAAGGAAAAACAGTCCAAAGCCAAACACAAAAGAAAGTAACAAAAGTTCAAGCAACAACTCATAGCAACACACACAACGAATAGTAACGGAACCACACTGCACCGGACAATTCGATAGTCAAAGTACAAGAAATAGTAGATAGTAAAAGAAATTGAAGGATAAGAAACTACAGGAGCAATACTAGGACAACTAGTTGGACAGACAACTCGAGAATACACCACTACCTACTAACCTTCTACCCTAATCATGTACTATCTGCTATGTAGAGAGTCATAAAAATTGGGACAGATGGAGTACTAGATTTTTTCGCGTTATTCTTGGCTAATACCTTCTGAAGCTCTTGTACTCCTTAAAGTAGTGTTGTGAACAACCTTTTACAGAGAAATCTCATGCATTTTGCTACTAGTTGTTAGTGGTATGCCGCTCTTAATGGTGAGCAGACTGTAACACACTCTCCGGCCGGATAAAGGGCTTAACAAATTCCACATTTTATATTGCAGTCATGGCTATTTTCTAGTTTAATGAGCTGGCAACTTTCTGCATGTTTTAGTCTTCAATAAGTTCAGTGTCATGTAGCATTATCTCTATTAATTAGAAGGCTTTCTTTTATTCTTATTGCTTTATCTGTTGATGTCTATATGCGTTATTGTTTTTAATTGTCTGGCAGCTTCAAATTGAATTTTTAACCATTTTGCTTATGCCTAAGGCCAGATTAAAGGATTAGAAAGTGTCTGTTATGGATGATATTGCATATACTTACTGAAGAATATTACATTGTTGGATTTGCAGGATGCTTCAGTTAGCTTAGGGGCGGGATCGCTTGTTTGGGTGCAAGATCCTGATGTAGCCTGGATAGATGGGGAAGTTTTAGAGGTCAATGGTGCAGACATCAAGGTTTCTTGTACTTCTGGGAAAACGGTACGTTACAACGTCGCTTATAGCATCAGATTGCACTAAAGTAGTTAATGGTAACTTGCTTCTTATGTTTAGTAATGTTCAAAATTAGACAAGGACTCATACTGTTCCACCATTTCTTGGGAAGTTATCAACTAAGCAGATTTGTCGGATTGACCGAGTCTCGTTCCTCTTGCTTCTTGTCAATTTTCAGGTGGTTGTTAAGTCTTCTAACCTCTACCCTAAAGATGCTGAAGCTCCACCTAGTGGTGTTGATGATATGACAAAGCTTGCTTATTTGCACGAACCAGGAGTCCTGCACAATTTAAAGACTAGATATGATATTAATGAAATATATGTGAGTTTTTTGGTGTCATTTCGTTGTTATCTTTTCGTTTTCCTTAAGCTTAATGTTTACTGAACTAACCTTGTAGATGGTTGTTTCAGACATATACGGGGAATATACTAATCGCGGTCAACCCTTTTAGAAGATTGCCTCACTTATATGATAGCCATATGATGGCCCAATATAAAGGTGCCGCATTTGGAGAGCTGAGCCCTCATCCTTTTGCTCTTGCAGATGCAGCATACAGGTGTGCACTGTCCCATATATATGGATCAAGCCCTTTATTTTGCATTTTCAGTAAGAGAATATTCCCTTTCCTTGCAGACTTATGATTAATGAAGGAGTAAGTCAATCAATATTGGTTAGCGGGGAGAGTGGGGCTGGTAAAACAGAAAGCACGAAGCAGCTAATGCGCTATCTTGCTTACATGGGAGGCAGAGCTGAAGCTGAGGGTAGAACAGTTGAGCAGCAAGTCCTAGAGGTAAGATGTGGTAGATCTTTTACCATAAATTTTAGCTGAAAGATTTGCAAAACTCTGACAGTTGGTTGTCTTGCACAATTCAATTCTAGGATTCAGGCTTAACTTTTAGATACATTTGTGCATTTTGCAGTCAAATCCTGTTCTGGAAGCATTTGGTAATGCAAAGACTGTCAGAAACAATAACTCAAGGTTAGACAGATAAAATTAGCTAAATTTTTAGAGCATCTTGTATCATCACACATGGTTGTTAATATATCTTAAACCGAGATGCAGTCGATTTGGCAAGTTTGTGGAGATCCAGTTTGACCAGAGAGGAAGGATTTCAGGAGCCGCTATCAGAACATATTTACTGGAAAGATCTCGTGTTTGCCAAGTTTCTGATCCTGAGAGAAATTATCACTGTTTCTACATGATTTGTGCTGCACCACCAAAGGTAATGCTCCAGTATTTACTTCAACAAGAATTGCTTTTGCAGAAGATGTTTTGAAACCATGGTGTTTTATCTTTGTTTTTCCATTGGAAATTCATTTCCACGCTCATACATTTCTCAAAGTGAAAAAATTCATGCTATCTAATAAAATTTAATACAGTAAGAAGTGGATTTTATCTGAAACCATATCTATTTTTTGCAAGTGAGCTTGAAGGTAAGTGTTGTAATCAGAAAAATCTTTAGGCAACACTCTCTGCCTTGTACACCTAAATGCTTCATTCCATACGCCTGATAGAAGAATATAAAAAATCTTTCAATGAGAGACGTGTTCCTCAATACTCATCCCTTGACTATATGAATCTGTCACCATAAAATGGAGGTTGAGGGGGTTCAATAAAGCCATCTCATCATTGACTTGAGAGAACAATCTCATTGATTTTGTTGCTCCACGACAGAGAACCCGTCATCTGTGTTATTTGCAAGACAAGTCTGGTTGAATCTGCCAGTTATTCTTTCTGCTCCTATTTTGTGCAACTGGCAAAATTTTGAACCCTCATAATCCAATGATTGCACTGCACTTTATGCTTTGAGAATCCCAAAATGAACAGAACGTATCCAAGCACTACCAGGAAACTTTATTCTATGTTAATGCCATGTTAGTCCTAACAGAAGAATGCATGACTCTTGCTGGAATACCATGCTTTAGTTTTTCTCAGCTCATTGGGATATGCACCTTGATCCTGAAAATTCCGAAGGCTCAAAAAAAGATTGAATGAGGTCATTAACATTGAATCATCATAAGGAAGTCAAGTAGTCCGTGACTGACTAGCCGACGCTTCTGCCTTTCCACTTTCCACGTGCCAAAAAATGTAACTATAGCTAATAGAACTAGAGAGCTAGGGCGAAATACTTGTAGCGATTAAAGAAGATTTAGAATAGGTGTGTGAGAAGCCTCAGATTATATACAATAAATTGGCCAGACAGCATTTTGTAACAATTAGTACTCCTGCTAAGGAGGTGGATGAACTCATAGGTAGGGTGTTCTCATTCCCCCTTATAAAAAAAAATTAGGGTAGGGGAAGGGGACTACAATGTCGGGAATCGTACGCTCACCAACAAGGTGGGCGTTCAAGTAGCCAACCAACTGAGCTATAAAGATTCCCCTGGAGCGTTCTCATTCCCAGCCTGCTAATTTTTTTTTTTTTTGGTTTGATTAAGTAAAATAATTTTATTGACAATGGTGGAAATTCTGTGTACAAGCCATATACCAAAATAAGAGAACCTACACCAAAATATGGTTCTTGAGAAAAGAGATCCAATCCTCTATATAGATTGGACCTCATAAGTACACCAAAAAGAAACTAGAGACAACATACTACTTTGCATTTTTACTAATCTTGATTAAATTTAGTTACGAGTCTTGGAATTTTTGCCAGTCTGATTCTGTTCTGGACTCTCAGGATATTCAAAGGTACAAGTTGGATAACCCTCGGTCATTTCATTATCTAAATCAATCAAATTGCTATCAGCTGGATGGGGTTGATGATTCAAAAGAATACCTAGCTACTAAAAGGGCAATGGATGTTGTAGGAATAAGTTCGGAAGAGCAGGTATATTTGAAAAGTTGCAGAGACAGAAAAATATATTCAAGGGTAGAATTTTAGTAAATGGTTATTTCACACTCTCGCAATTCCCCAGGATGCAATATTTCGAGTAGTGGCTGCAATTCTCCATCTTGGGAACATTGAATTTTCAAAGGGGAAGGAGATGGACTCCTCAGCTCCCAAAGATGAAAAATCTTGGTTTCATCTGAGAACTGCAGCTGATCTGTTCATGTAAGTGATTTGATTGGCTCATTGAAGTTAATTTCCATTCTATTACAAGGCGGAAGGTTTTCTCGAAGAGAAAAAGTGCAGCACTTTTGAACTTCTAATATTTCCTAGGTGTGACATGAAGGCTCTTGAGGATTCACTTTGCAAGCGTGTTATTGTAACACGTGGTGAAACCATCACCAAATGGCTGGATCCAGAAGCAGCAGCTATCAGTAGAGATGCTTTGGCAAAAGTAGTATACTCAAGATTGTTTGATTGGTGAGCTTAAACTTTACTGGGCAGTCAGTGAATCAGACCATCACTTTTCTGCCATGTATTTGAAGCATTTACTACTCCGTAGCAGAATTTGTTAAGCAATAATGACTTTGATATTTTACGCATGCTCTTCAATTTCAATTTCAGGCTGGTAGACAAGATTAATAATTCAATTGGTCAAGATCCAAATTCGAAATCTTTGATTGGTGTGCTGGATATATATGGATTTGAGAGTTTCAAGACTAACAGGTGCTTGACTGGTATGCCTTTTTGTTTGGATTGTATGAGATGTGTTCTTCTCGAATGAACTGTATATAATTGCCTTAGCATATCAGCAAGCAGTTGATTATTTTATATCTTTCAGTTAATCGTGACTCTCTTTATCTTTATCCCACTTGATAGAGGACTCATAGCACAATTGCCATAAGCATCATTAATTGTCAATTCACAACCCTTTATTTACTATGTTCTTGTCTTTGCTTTCTGGTGCCTAATACACGAGTTATGAGCAGTTAGATGCATCTTATTTCCTCTTTATTTGGTTGTCGCCTAAAGAGAATGTCAAATTTATAAAATATTGTCACTTAGGTTTTGATTTTTTTGTAATTGAATTAGATGGGCTTGCAACCATTAGACTGCCATCAATGGGATGAAATTGCCCTTATAATCTTAAATGGGAAATCCAGTATTGAACTTCTTGTTGAGTGAAAGATCTTCTTCTGTGATCTTTCTAATTTTGTACTCTTTCCTTAAACTGCAGTATCAGTTTTTTATTCTGAAAGCCTACTAGTCATGGATCCGGTGTAGATTGCTCAATATTTCTGATGCTATTTATTCTGCAGCATGAATCATACTTCTGATGCTCTTTATTTCTGCAGCTTTGAACAATTCTGTATCAATTTGACCAATGAGAAACTGCAGCAGCACTTCAATCAGGTTCTGGTTATTTTCTCATCTTTGAGTTTGTTGAACTATCATTACTACTGTACTCATCTCTATCATACCTGCATGTGGTCTGTCAGCATGTTTTCAAAATGGAACAAGAAGAGTATACAAGAGAAGAAATTGACTGGAGCTACATTGAGTTCATTGATAATAAAGATATTCTGGAACTAATAGAAAAGGTTTGTGCTTAGATTTGCTTTTTATTTCTTACATTTGCTTACTTGTAAATGACTTCACATTATTTAGTTTCAGCTTTTTTGACCCAGTTAAAAGAAAGCTGTTCCTTGTGCACTTTGATGCAGCATGTCCAGTCAATCCCTTTTCTTACTCTCCTCCATTTCCCTTTTGTAAAATTTCTTCCATTTACATACATCAGGTTGTTTCCGTAAGAATATGTTGTCTTCTCTAAGAATTATATTGTCACTTATATATGGTTGATCTTGGATATAAGTTCAATGTTGCAGCTCTATTTAATTAAAAAAAGGTTGTGGAAGCTGCATCTGATAAAGTTAAGATGAAATTCACTTAGAGGAGATGTCTGGATAACGTAATAAAAAGTCTTTCTCTACTGTCTTCAGTCTGGTTGCTTTAGAAGTAAGCAAGCAAAGACAAGTGGTAGCTAAGCGAGAGTGCTTGCGGTGATGAAAAATCTTTTTATTAGACCAAACAAACAGAGGAACCGCTATTCCTCTAAGCACTTCACTGAAACTAAAAAGAACAAGAAGAGCAATCCCTCACAGTCTAAAGTTGTGAGAAAGAAGAGTGTTGAGAAAAACCTCAACTTTATTATTTCCTCAAGTTATTGAGATTTAAATATCTATGTTTACATGTCCTAAAAAGGAAACGAAACCAATACAAATCAATGCTTAATCACAATAGGGGTAAATAAGCTACCGACTATATTTACATGTCTTCTAGAATATTCTAATACTCTCCCTCAAGTTGGTGTACACAAATTATATGTACCAAGCTTGCTATATATATTTTGTTGTGGAACGATCTAGGGACTTGATGAATATGTCTGAAAGATGATCAGGACGAACCCTGTGATAATGTCTCCTCCGGGTACCTTCCCTTTGACAAAATGACCATTATATCTATGTGTTTAGTCCTCTCGTGAAATACTGGATTCGATGCACTGCGAAGTGCAACGTCATTTTTACACACAAGTTCCATTTCTTTAATCTCTCCAATTTTCAACTTCTTCATTAGTTGCTTGATCCATATGAGTTCACATATTGCCACTGCCATAGCCCGATGTTTTTCTTCTGTACTAGATCTAGCTATCACATTTTGTTTCTTACTTTTCTGAAAAATCAAAATTCACCAACTATAACCTAGAATCTAGAAGTGGATCGTCTGTTATAGGGTGACTGTCCATCTGCATCTGAATATCTAACGATTTTCTAATGTCCTTAGCCTTCATAAAGTAGTACTTTCCCTTGAGCAGATTATAAGCATTGAAGAATGTGAATAACTGCATTCTGGTGACTGTCACCTGGGAGAATCTAAGAACTGACTTACAACATGAACTGTAAAGGCAATGTCAGGTTGACTCATAGTGAGTTAATTCAACTTCCCTACCAACCTCCTGTATCTTCCAGGATCACTAGGAGATTCTCCCTGGCCTGGTAGAAGTTCTAACATTTGGATCCATTGGAGTATCAGTAGGCCTGCAATCTGTAGTGGAGCTGGGAGAATTGAGATAGTTAAGTCCATCTCACTCACACCTTTCACCAATCATTTTTCCTGTACCGAGGTCTTTTTAACAAAGAAGTTATAAAAGGAGGAGATGAAACAATATATTCTAGCCATATGACGGATCGTCAGAAAGTTAAAAGGACAACCAGGGACCAAAAGAAAATTATTAGAGTCAAGGAAGATAAGGGATTGGATTGACTAGCTCTGGTTGTCATGGCTTGAGAACCATTAGCTAAGTAATAGTGGGAAGGGATTGAAAATAAGTAATATCAGACAATAAAGATTTGTTATTAGCAATTTGGTCAGAAGCACTTGAGTCCATGACCCAAGGACCAAGCAATAAAATAAATCTTTTGAGAGAAAAAAAGACGTATTTTCCGAAAAATACACTGCAGGTCCAGGGTTCTTTATTCTCTAGGGGTATGGTGAATATGCCAGTATCACCAATAGGATCGGAACCCTCATCTGACCCTACGCAAGTATTTCCACTGCAGTTGGGTCCCTCGTGCGCTCTCACGCCCCATCTGCAGCTTAGATCTCCGTCGCCACGCGCCTCATGCGCTGGCGGATGTTGAGTTTCCGGCAGTACTTTCCAGTGGTCTTGCTTCTTCATTCTGAGGTTGTTCATATAATTTTTCCTGATTCCGACCATTTTCCGGTGATCAGATCTACTTTTTCCTGTTATAGTGACTAATTTTTCCAGATTCCAGTGACAACATTAAGTCTCGGACCAGAATTCAATCTAATTTTTGGACACTAATAACACTCTGTTTTTTGCTTCGACCCCTCATGTTTCTCGGATCTGATGTTTTTGTTACTAAATCTATGGTTTCCAGCAACCCAAACCATGATATCACCACAAAACCTTTGGTAGGTAGTGCGAACTACTTATCTTGATTTTTTCTGTTTAGCTATGGTGTAAAGGACAAGGTGTTTAGGATCACTTGTTCAAACATGCTAAGGATACTACTGAAAATGATAGGGGGCAAATAGAAGAAGATTGATGCTTAATTGTGTAGTCTGTTGTGGAAATCTATAAATTCAAAGTTAATGTCGTTGTCCGACTATTCCAAGCTTGCTTCTTAGTTTGAAAAAAGGCTCGTGACATATCCCGCTTTTATAAGATGATTTCTCGGTTTACCTACCTTAAAAAGCACGATTCGGATATGTTTACTTATCTTGGACAGGTTCAGGCGGTAATAATAGAATTTGATGAGTTGTGCCCGCTACTTAAGTGCAGTCTCGGTCTTCGTCCACACCTAGGACAGGGAAGAGGCAATGAAATGTGTTGAATTTTTGGAGCACCGCCAGAAGATGTTTTTAGTTGTTACACTTGCTGGACTAAAATCTGATTTTGACTAAGTGCGGGATCAAATTTTGCCTAGCCTTAGCAATCAAAGAAGAAAATATATAAACGAGAGGTTATGAAGGCTGAGATATGTAAAAATGTCGCAATTTCAGCAAGAAAAATCCAGAAACTTTATTTTAGTATTGAAGGCTGAAATCACGTTTTTCTGTAAGTTGGCTCAACCCGAGGGAGCTAAGTGACTGAAATCTTGTTTCCGGCAAAGATATCTGCAACAGATGTTCCATACAAACCTCCCTTTTGTGTTGATGTTGATTTCATTCTCTAATTTACATAGTTTTTTATTGATGGACCAAGAATTAATTTTCTACTTTGTTTCTCCATTAACATGTTTTAACAGTTCTTTCTCTTGCTCAGAAACCAGGAGGTATTATAGCACTCCTTGATGAAGCTTGGTAAGCTGATTTTGAATAAAGAACTATATTTTTCAGTAGATTTTGTTATTCTTCATTCTCATTGTTTAGATGGTCCAAACATCCCTTCTGTTTACCCTATTTATAGTCATTTCGTAGGGCTTAGGATATTCAGACTACTGTTATTTTGTTTTTGCAGTATGTTTCCAAGATCAACTCATGAAACGTTTGCACAGAAGCTCTATCAGACTTTCCAAAATCATAAACGATTCAGCAAGCCCAAGTTGGCTCGTTCTGACTTCACTATTCGCCATTATGCTGGTGATGTAAGTCTTCTCATCCACTGTAAAAAAATTTGAGCTTAGATCTTAAACTTTATTTTGAAGCCTTGGGTAATTTTACATTTTCTTTTCTTACAGGTCACATATCAAACAGAATTGTTTCTGGATAAAAACAAAGACTACGTTGTTGCTGAACATCAGGCACTCCTGAGAGCTTCAAAGTGTTCTTTTGCATCTAGTTTGTTTCCAAAATCCGTGGAAGAATCCTCAAAACAGTCAAAGTTCTCTTCTATCGGTTCTAGCTTCAAGGCATGTTGCTTCTGTTTTCTAGTGTATTTTGCTCCTCTTTTCATATATGCAATTACACCGAGATATATGGAATCATCACATGTTCTTTTATATACTTTGCAGCAACAACTGCAGTCTTTGCTTGAAACTCTGAATGCAACGGAACCCCATTATATTCGATGTGTGAAGCCAAATAATCTGCTAAAGCCCTCTATCTTTGAGAATCACAATGTTCTGCAACAGCTGTGCTGTGGGGTAAGGAAATGTGTTGATTTTTTTTCCAAATTGGTGGCATATATATGAATGGAAAATTTGTTCTCACTGTTTTTCTTTCTGTAGGGAGTGATGGAAGCAATAAGAATAAGCTGTGCTGGATATCCTACTCGGAGACCCTTTTATGAATTTTTAGATCGCTTTGGAATCCTTTCGCCTGAAGTTTTAGATGGAAGGTACCTATTATTTACCTTGTACTGTTTGATCAGATTGTCAATGTGCTGTGATTTTTTCTGACTAACTCATGACAGTACGGACGAGGTCACTGCATGCACGCGCCTTTTAGAGAAAGTAGGCCTTCAAGGATATCAGGTAATACATTACTCTATTAGAAGTTATAGGGTAAATATGAAACAATTCAAACTTTTCCAGTTCGTTTCTGTAATTTTGGAGTCTTATTAATTTCAGGTGATAACCTCACTTGATAGAAAGTCTGTTTTATCTCTTTTAACTGACATTTATCTAGCACATTTTAGCACATTCTTCGTTCAGTAAAATGTTTAAAGAATTTCAGTGGTCATTTTGCATTTGTTGCGCACCTGAATCCTGTCGGGCTTTTGGCAGGTCAGATATTTGGTGAATAATAAATCTGTAATTTTTTTCGCCTTTCTGGTGGCCTCCTCTCATTGCTATGTGTACTTCCTTTCCTTCTTAGCATTTCTATATTCTAGGTATTATTGGTTAGATTGTTCAGTTGTATTATATGCTCATCTTTCTTTTTTTTCTTGTAATTTCATGGATGCAATGTGATTTTTTTAGTTTTTGAAATTTTCTAGTTTTGGGTCTTTACTGATCATGATAGTGTGTATCCCTTTCATAAGTATAGTATTTTTTTCATCTTCTTCCCAGAGTTCTTTTGGTTCTTGTTCTATAATCATATGCAGAAGATGTTGGCTTTAAAAACCACAAGCATCATGTTTAACGTCTGGAACATATTTCATACTTTCCTTGTCTTTTTACTTAGGTCAAATGTAGAATATTTCATTCTTATAATGATCTAAAAAGGCAAAATAAATAAATAATCAGAATCCCTCTGGATTTCGTGTGTGAGATGTCTTCCATGTGGAGGAGGCTTAAGGAAAGCCAATCATTTGTCCATTTTGCCTTTGCAGATTGGTAAAACAAAAGTATTTCTAAGGGCTGGGCAGATGGCAGAGCTAGACAGTCGCAGGACAGAGGTGCTAGGGAGATCGGCGAGCATCATTCAGAGGAAAGTTCGTTCTCACATGGCTCGAAGAAATTTTACATTGTTACGTCAGTTGGCGATAAGGATACAATCGATGTGCAGAGGTATTTCATTTGCTATGCGCTTGGCTTTTGGGTTCGTAGATTAAAATCTATCAATGTTTTCATTTCTCATTGTTGTTACAGGAGAACTTGCTCGACGTGTATATGAGGGCTTGCGGAGAGAAGCAGCTTGTCTGAAGATCCAGACAGACATGCGCATGCATCTTGCTAGGAAGGGTTACAAAGAATTGTGCTCTGCTGCCATTTCAGTTCAGACAGGAATGCGTGGGATGGCTGCACGCAATGAAGTACGATTCAGGAGGCAGACAAAAGCTGCCATTATCATTCAGGTAAACTTTTTGTAAGGGAAGAATAATTCTTTGAAATTTTGAGAAAATTTTCTAATTTAGGATCAACAGACTATTTGGAATAGTTATCCTTGCTGTTATTGCTCTACTTTGTTTATTAACTTAATGCCTTGGAAGTTGTGATTCACACTTTATAATGATCCTCATGCTATATGTACAGAGTCATTCTCGTGCATTCTTAGCCCGATTGAAATACAAGAAACTCAAGAAAGCTGCTATTACCACTCAATGTGCTTGGAGAGCTAGAGTCGCTCGTGGAGAACTACGGAAACTTAAGATGGTGATATTTCATTTGTCATTTCCTTTTTTTTCTTTTTATTGATCCAGAGGTTCTTAGCTGCTACAGCCTCTGTTAGCATCTGTATTCTGAGTTGATACACAGTTTAAATTTCTCGGAAATGTATTAGATTACTGTATGCTTAAATCCTGTAGAAACTAACTGCTGTTATGCTTCCCACTGCTCATGCTTGCATCAAATTTAGACCTCTAATTTCTCTTTCATGCTTTACTTAGAGTGTGAATACTTTGAAGGGGATCAGCATTAACTTCTTATAAGCATTTTAAGTAACTGGACTGCCTTCAAAAACTTGCAAGCTATATTACACAAGTGGAAATGTGTCTCTAGTAAAAATTAGGGACTCATTTTTTTCCCTTTGAAGTAAAAAAAAAGAATAGGGACTCATTTTTTGCAGCCAGTTAGAGTCTTTGAGTACATAAGTAATGCCATGCTGCTAGAGTTGCATTTTGTTGAATTCCCCTACGGCCAAGTCGACTTTGCTTTTTAGATCCATGAATTGTTGTGCAAGACAGATAAGTTTCAATGATATTTTGTATATTCATCCAGATTTGATTTATCTCACATTTAAGTGCCAGCTCATGTTACATCCAATAGTTAATATCTTCCAGGGAAATCCCCAGTTTTAAATTTATCGATACTAAAGGTTAGAAAGTCAAGTTTATGCAATTCATGCGCCATGCTCAGTTTAAAGAAACAATGTGATAATTTGCCTGCTTGAAAAATTCACCCTTTCTTTATTACTACACTTTTGATTGAATATCTATTGTTTGTTTTCAAACAGTTCCATTTTTGTTCGGAGTTCCATTCTAACTTATTTCTGCATAGGCTGCAAGGGAGACTGGTGCGCTTCAAGCTGCAAAGAATAAATTAGAGAAGCAAGTTGAGGAATTAACTTGGAGACTACAGCTGGAGAAACGTATGAGGGTAATTCTTTATCTTAAGATGCTGCTGTGCCATATTCTTATACTATAAAGGATTCAATCATATAGAACACACAGTGCCCTAGAGGAACTCAATCTTGAAATAATGCTGTATGATGGACTTGGTGAAAGCTTTTAAGTGTTTGAGCGTGAATCTATTACTGTAAATCCTCATATGATTCCATGTTGATCTGTTGAGCTGTGGATGAAAAAAAACAACTTTTTAACTGCAGTAATGTTTTTCAAAGAAAAGCTTTAGAGCAGGAATAGGTACATCATACATGCAATTCTATAATCATATTTGACGAAGGAAACACAAACAAAACCACTGCTGATTTAGGAACATTACCAGTTTCAAAAAAAGAAACCACTGCTGATTTAGGAATATGGTGACTTTTTTCTGGTTGTGTCTCACAAGTCACATCATTGTCATCACGACCTTTGTGAGATTGGAATCACATATAGACTCCCTATTTAGTCAAACTGGTAGCATGAAGTGAAATGGACCATAATTTATTGATGGGCCTAGTTGACTAGAAGTATTTGCTTCTGTCGAAGTGGAATTCTGTCTCCACCACTGTATGCTTTTGAGAGTCTGCTTCTAGTTTTAACAATATAATTCTGTTTTTGTAGTCTGACATGGAAGAAGCAAAAACACAAGAAAATGCAAAACTGCAATCAGCTTTGCAAGAAGTTCAACTTCAGTTCAAGGAATCAAAAGAAATGTTTGTCAAAGAACGTGAAACTGCAAAAAGGGCGGCAGAGGAAGTTCCTATTATTCAGGAAGTTCCTGTTGTTGATCATGAAATGATGAACAAACTTAGTGTTGAAAATGAGAAACTAAAGGTAGGTTTGTTGAAACAAGGGAGTTTTAAGTGTAAACGACTTTCTTGTATTCAGGGAAGCTACTTGCATTCAACTCTTGATGCTCCTTTTTGTTTTTGATTTCAGTCTTTGGTAAGCTCTCTAGAACAGAAGATTGATGAGACAGAAAAAAAGTATGAAGAGACAAGCAAACTTTGTGAGGAGAGGTTGAGGCAGGTGTTGGATGCAGAGTCTACAATTGTTCAGTTGAAGACTACTATGCAAAGGTTTAATGAGCTTATGTCATAACTCATAAGTAGCTTGAATGATAATTTTATGGCAATTTTATTTTTATACAGACTGGCTCGTGAGTATAAGTCAATGTAATTCATTTCCACTCCTCATTGCATTTTCTGGTTATAGGTTTCAGGAAAGGAATTTTGATTTGGAATCTGAGAACCAGATTCTTCAGCAATCTTTGTTAGCCCCAGCCAAGCAGGTTTCAGATCATTCACCTAGTCTGGCTTCCAAGGTATCTTGCCTTAAAAATTCCATTATTCATTAGTTTCTTTTCCTTCCCTCTTTCCGTTTGACAAATTCTGCGTAATCACACACTATTATGTAGGTGCAGATAGAAGAAAATGGCTACCACCTCAAAGAAGAAACTAGAACCAATGTAAGACACTTTTTTTTTTGTCATCCTGCAACATCATGTGAAGTACAGGTGACAAATAAGCAGGTTTGGTCAAACTTGGGTGGGTCAAATCTATAAACAGAGCATGATACAATCAACATAATAGTTTGGTTGGGTGAAATACAACAACAACAACAGCAACAGCATACCCTGTGAAATCCCACAAATGGGTTCCGGGGAGGGTAGAGTGTACGCAGACTTACCCCAACGTCATGGAGTTAGAGAGTGTGTTTCAGGAAGATCCTTAGCTCAAGTGCAGCAAAACCAAATTGCATCAAATAATGGGTCATAATCCATCCAGCCCAACATGACCCAACCTTTTCTCCTTTTTATTTTGGCTTTTTAGAAAAAAGTATGCAAAATATATATTTATTAGCTTAAGTCTTCCAAATTTACTTAATTGTTAATTCCAATCCCCAAACTTGATTTCGTATGCTCGGGTTTGTGTTGCATTTTGACCTGTTGAGTTACACTATTTTGATCCATTTTGACTCAATATTTTGATGGGTCATTCTGTATAAGATCCTTGGGTCAAATAAAAAGGTATCATACTTCAACACCTTTGAACTAGGGTGGGTTGAGTGGATTACTAAAAAATGGGTTGATTTTTCCACACTAATGTTTGGTAGTTGTCAAATTCCAATTCATGCTCCATGCTTATTAGATGATTGACTTTTGCAGGATCCACCGGGTTCAACACCTGCTAAAAAAGTTGAAACCCCTAATAGCAAGTCAAGGAAACCTCCTATTGACCGTCAACGTGTATGTTGTGTCAAATTTCTTAATGTTTGGCGGAGAAACATTTTATAAACTGATATCTTGGTGAACCATGCTGCAGGAAGACATTGGTGCACTCATTAACTGTGTGATGAAGGATGTTGGATTCAGTCAAAGCAAGCCTGTTGCAGCTTTTACCATCTACAAATGTCTTCTTCACTGGAAATCTTTTGAAGCAGAAAAGACTAGCGTGTTTGATCGTTTAGTGCAGATGATTGGTTCTGCCATTGAGGTAACTAAATGGAGAATTGCAACTAATGACTTTGAAACACTGATAGAAACAATACAGTAAAATGTGTTTACCCAGTTATATTGAAATATGAAACTAAGATGGAAAATAACTCAAAGCTTCAACAGAATTTCATTAGATATTCCTGATTTCACTCAACTACCTGCTGACAGCATTTGATAAAAAATCAAATAATCGACCTGCTTCCACCTTTGATTGTCGCAAAGCATTTATATAAATCATCGTTTGCTAGAGTGTCACTATGATATTCATCAATAAGGCTAGCAGCGTTATAACTTATTCCGAAGACAAAAAGATTTATCAGTGTTATAATCTCATCATCATATTTGCACCAAATCATTTGGATTAGTTTTAGTTGTTTTATAGCAGTTCGATACAATTTTTGATGTAAATGATATTTCATTGGTGTGATGGAAAATCTTATGATAACATGTCAAGAAAAATCATTTGGTGGGTGCTCGAGAAGCAATAAATTCATACCAACTATATGAAGGATATGTACAAAGGAGCATCACGGTCTAAAGAGTTGGTGATAGAGGAGGATTCTGTAAAAATGGGTTTACAACAAGGATCTACCTTGAGCCTGGTACTTACTTGGTGATGGATAGTTCTATGGTGCATGCTTATTGCTTATGATGGAGTGTTAACTGGCAAAAACAGCGAGAAAGTCAACCAGAAGTTAGAATTATGGAGAATCACTTAGTAAGGGTTTAGGATAAGTAGAACTAAAACAAAGTATATCTCGCTGTAAGTGTAGCCCTGATAAAGGAGAATGAAGGTGAAGTGAGATTTGACACAACTATGGTGCCTACATTAAAATAATTAAGACTGCAAGTACTTCAGTTCCTTAGCTTAATTACTGTGAATGCCATTATAACCTGCATTATTATTGAAGTATATCTGTGTCATTCTGCTGCTTTGTGATGAAATCTTATAATCTTCAAAAAATGACTCCTAAGGTGATACAAAGATAGAAATGCAATTAATTTCTTAAATTTGGAGGTTCATGTTTCAGTAAACTTAATACAAACTAGAATATGATGAGAAATCTACTTATTGCAGAATCAAGATAGTGATGACCACATGGCATACTGGCTGTCAAATACCTCGACATTGTTATTGCTAATCCAAAAAAGCCTGAAGCCAGACAGTGCAGTTGGTGCGACTCCTACCCGTAAACCACAGCCTGCAACATCCCTGTTTGGGAGAATGACAATGGTATGAGAACTTTTCATGTTGAGTTAGTTCTTCTTTAAAACTGATTTAGAGTACTAAAATCGTAGCTATAGTAGTTTTGCTCCCATGTATGTACGAACTGATTTTGCTGTTCTTGTTTTCAGGGATTTCGCTCGTCCTCTTCTGACATCAATCTTGCTGGAGTAGTGCACCAGGTTCAAGCAAAATACCCAGCTCTGCTTTTCAAACAGCAGCTAACAGCATATGTCGAGAAAATGTATGGAATTATTCGTGATAACTTGAAGAAAGAGTTAGGGTCACTTCTTTCCTTGTGTATCCAGGTATGTTGAATTTTACAAACTGCAATCCACCGTCTTCAATAAAAAATGTGAACGTTATATTAAAATGAAAATAGTGGGGAGAGTACAAGATTTTCCTCTTATACAGGTGAATTTGTTTGGAGTAATTATGTGTTTAAAATGTTTCCCTTCTACTGTTCGATGGGATAATATATGATATGTTGAAAATTCAGGCACCGAGGACCTCCAAAGGAAGTGTGCTAAAGTCTGGTCGATCCTTTGGCAAAGATTATTCAATAAATCACTGGCGAGGAATAATTGAATGCCTTGATTCTCTTCTCTGTACTTTGAAAGAAAACTTTGTAAGGCCTCACAGACCTATTCCTGTTTCACTATCTTTTTAGTTATAAGGAAGCTAATATTTTCTGCCTTCCATCCTCAGATGCCTCCGATTCTTGTTCAGAAGATATTTAGTCAAGCCTTTGCGTACATGAATGTACAGCTCTTCAACAGGTGACCGGGGTTTTCTTATTTAAGTTGTCTTTAGTTCTTTGTCAATTTAAGCTTTCTAATCTCATTTAAATTATGCAATCCTAGTTTTCTTCTTCGCCGGGAGTGTTGTACATTCAGTAATGCAGAATATGTTAAATCTGGCTTGGCTGAGCTAGAGCTGTGGTGCTCCCAAGCAAAGGAAGAGGTAATTTATGGTTCACTGTTATCACCTAAATGAAATTTTTTGGATCTAATTCCTTTTTTTGTTTCATTTATTCCTGGCTTGCAGTATGCTGGCTCATCCTGGGATGAACTCAAACATATACGACAAGTTGTTGGATTCTTGGTAATGTTTATATATTTCAATCTTTCTTTTAATATTTTTTCTTCTAGTATCATTGATTAGAAGTAGCCACATAACTTACCACAAACCAAGTTTTCAACGCTGACCTAATGCTGAAAGAGTAGGACATGGCCAATTTGCATATCCGCACTGCAAGGTTAATAAATGCTAGATTTTAAGAACCCTTACATGTTCATTTATCTCTCAACATATATTACATGGATATTGACTTCCTCAACGTGTTGCCTCACTATTATTTGATTCTGGTTGTCTAAGCTGTTCTGGTTCCGTCAATCTATCTAAATGTGACATCAGTATTTCCTTTATCCTTTTTTATTTTTGTGAAGTTCTCTTTCAATCTCAGATCAAAGTGTTTGAGCAAGTAGATATGGTTTATTGTGTAAGAGAAAAGTTCTGAGACATCGTGTCTGGAAATGAATTAGTAGAAAAGCGGAACTGCTGAAGTTTCCCTGAGTTTCTTTGGTTACTTACTAATTTCTTGGGCTTCAATATAAGCATTGTGACTATTATGACTTGGCCGTTGCAAGATAATTGTTGCCTTTCCTTTTTTCTTTAGAACTATACATATGCAGTGCGATCCACGATTGATATGGAGTTTTCTGTTAATTGTTACTCTTTTGCAGGTTATACATCAGAAGTACAGAATTTCGTATGATGATATCACTAATGATTTGTGTCCTGTAAGTCGGTTTTCTCTAACAACATTCGCTTTGCTCTGAGTCCAGTGGAAATGCATTCTACTTGGTTTATCAATTTTATCTTTTCTGGTTTCCATTTCATCGAGCATAAACCATATCACCTTCCTTAAAATGTGAAATTCTGGTTTTACAGGTTCTCAGTGTCCAGCAACTTTACAGAGTTTGTACTCTTTACTGGGATGACAAATACAATACACGAAGTGTCTCCCCAGATGTAAGTTATGCGTGGCCGATGGTATTTTTCCGATGGAAGTCCTCCCTGCGCATGTTCATATCAGTCATAGTCATAGTTGAATGTTGAAGGAATTTCCTTTTTCCTGACAGGTCATATCTAACATGAGGGTACTTATGACAGAGGACTCGAACGACGCCGAGAGCAACTCTTTTTTGTTAGATGATAACCCAAGGTGAGAAACTATTCAATGTTTAGAAAAGTTATGTCATCCTCTGCCAAATTTGGATGCTTCTATCATGATTTTGCCTTATATTGTGTCGTTAGAAATATAACCTGGAAGCTTTCTTTATGTACAATGTGGGTTTTGTAAGTGTGCTCTTTATTGCACAAAAGCATAAATGAAGCTTAAAGGAACTTCCCATATTCCTCATTTTTTTCCTATTGTGCTCGGATTCTTCAAATTTGTCACCACGTGCGTGTCAAATCCTCCAAGAGTAGTGCATTCTTGGAGGATCCAACACGGCCACGACATCACTTTTTGAGAGTCCATACAGCATAGTTCTTTTGTATTGCCTTAAAACATCCACCAGTTTCCTTCATTCAAAATTATCAGAGAAAATCATAATGGGAGCCCTCCATACTTCGCCATTTCCGGGATAACTCCATTGTCCAGGGTTGTGAAGTCGCTCTATAACACAAGAATATGATCCTTGCACAGTGAACACTAACTTATACAATCCAATTTGTCCTCCTTAAACTTTGCTGTAAGAATTGCATTCCATGCGGCACATTATTTGATGGAAACAGCTTTCTTCGGCATTTTTGTCTTTCATATTCTCTCTTCTTCCTGTCTCATGTCTCCCCTCTTCAGTAAGCAATATCAATAAGATCTTAACTCTCTGGATCATATTTCCCATGATAAACCTCAAGTGCTTCTTGTGATTACGATAGCCATGGCTGCAATAATATCATCTGTGAAGCTTACACCCGTGGACACACCTACTTTAAGATTGAATTTCCACGCTAAAAATCCAACCAAAAATTGTACCTCTAATTCCCGGCGTGAAGCCAATGAAGTGAAGTCCTCTTTCCTTGTAATCCCTTCCCATCCGCTTACTATACTCTCTCTGTTCCATTTTATATGACACTCTTCTCTGTTTGAAAAAATGGCATGTTTCTATATTAGGAAATTTTTAACTTTGAATGCCAAAATTTTCCGGTCCTCTTTCTTAAGGTGAAAGGCCACAAAGCAGAGCTTTCGGATTTTCCAGAGAAGAGGGATTGAACTGTTTTCCCAAAACAAAGGATTGATTGAATTATCTTATTTAGGACAAACCTAATGGAGTTAATGGATTTACCTAGGTTAGTTTATGGGCTTAGTGGTCAGAGCAAGCACAACACTCGTACTCCTTATTACATGCTTTTATAATCATAGAATTGTCGTGACATCTTTAAGACCGTAAGTCATAAGGGTAATTTTGGCATGTACCTGAAGTCTGTCTTTCTTTCTTGAACTGCATCCATTATCAAACTTCACCATATTAAATGAGAAATGGAATCTATTCTCCTTATCCTAACCCGTCATCCCTTATAGGGGGGTTTGTTATTTTCTTCCACTCCACCATATGCTTCTTATGGAAGATCTCTCATCATTTTCTCTAATTCGCGTTTACTTATGGGGGGATACAGAACTAGGACATGAAGTATGTGGTTATGCAACTCTTGTTTCTTCCATGCACTTAACCAACTGCTAACTTTTCCTGATTGAAAAGTTTGAATGCATTCAATTACAACTACTGCTACACTTTAATCCCAAACAAGTTGAAGTCGGCTACATGGATCTTCACTGATCATGCCACTCACAGAACAACAGTATACAAAAAATTAACAAAAACATAAAGTACAACAAGTTCCCTGTAATTCTACAGACATATAAACATTAACCAGTCAAAAAGACTCCTAAAAACATGACCTAAAGTAAACGTGCTAACATGTCTGAGTTGATTCGAGAAGCTAATTCTAACAAGTGCATCTTTTCAAATGCAGCATCCCATTCTCAATTGAAGAGGTTTCAAATTCACTTCAAGTCAAGGATTTTACAGATGTAAAACCTGCAACCGAACTTCTTGAGAATCCAGCCTTCCAATTTTTACATGAGTGAGGCCTAGGAACAGCAAGATTTTCTCATGTTTGCGCGGAAATTATTGTACCATCCTCGACAGTCATCCTCGATTTCTTGTACATTAAGCTTTTCCTAGTTCAGTTTTTTTTACCAATATATCTTTGATGTAACATAATTTTCTTTTGTTTATAGCTGTAACAATTCATAGCAAAAGGTGTAGTATCACTAGTGTGTAAGCAGTTGAGCTTTGTATCTCTTTTGGTGGAGGCAAAGAAAAGCATATATTTGGTTATATTGAATGGTGTAAATGTTTTGTATCCTATCCAATTTATATTTGTAAATTTCCGAGAACAAAACACCATGTTGGAGGTCTCAAGTTCGAAATCCCTTGCCAGCAAAAGCAAGGGGTTTGCCTTCTGGGTCGAGCTCATCGCACCAGACTTGCCTAGTGCGGGTTACCTCGCTATTGCATAGGAGCGGGGATTTTATCATGTGCGCACCCAAAGGGTAGCGGCTACGGGTTTCCCTTGTCATATAAAAAAGAAAGCACTATAATTTCGTGAATGATATGTTGCGTGAGCCTGTTTGTTGATCTTCGTTCAAGAGTTTATGAAAGTATGTCTGTTACCTCTTTGTCTAATGAGTGCCTTTTGCATCAATATTCTGCCTTCTTCGTCTTTGATGTACTTCACTTGATCTAAATTTCGAACCTTCCTCTCTATTGCCTTGGTCAGTATGTACAACTTATCTTTACCTTTCGCAACCTCGTTCAAATCCTCCCAAAAAGTTTAAAGTCATTTTTATCTTATATATATATATATATATCAAACAATAATTGATGATGATTCTAATTCTATAAAAATGATTAATTATTATAGTATCTTACTGCTCTATGTCAAACAATACTTGTCCACTATGAACTTTGTACATTTCGTAAGTAGTTATGCCTATATCATCCTTTAAATATAATAAATATAATGTCTTAAATAATAGAGATATGACAATAATTAATGATAAAAGTAAAGTAGGAATTAATTGTAAAATATCCATTGATTTGAAGCAGACAAGTATTGTTGGACATCTCAAAATAATATAGTGGATAACTATTGTTCGACTGAGTGAGTAAAAAAAAGAAAAGGTAATTTTACAAAGAAAGTTGTGTTGAATTCCATTTGCTAATCCATCTTGGTTAAGCTTTGGGAAATTCTGATTTAAGCTTTGATTTGTTGATTCTTGTGCCTCTTATTGTTGCTAGGGTTTAATATTCTTCAACATTGAATTGGAATTGGAATTTTGGTATAAAGTGCATGTGATTTTAATGTCTTTTTGATATAGAGTGAATAGGTTTAAAAAAAATTAATTTATGACGAGTTTTAACCTAAACTAGTTTATTGAACCCAAGTCTTGTGATACTATTTGTTGGAATTGGAAGGGGGGAAATGGAGTACTATGTGAATGTTATTGAAGATGCAATGCTTAGAGATACTCGAAAAGTTTCAAGTTGGATCGTGGAAGATTCTTATTCGGATTATATGTTGAAGGTACAACTCATATTTTTTCCTGATTATAATTTTATAGTATATATTTAAGTGCTGATATGTGTGTTCTTGCAGAGGCTGAAACTTCGGGCTCGTTCTACCATAATACAACCATCATCCTCTATATCAACATTTCACTATGACGGCCATTCTTTGGAGCTGATTATAATTTATCAAATTATGTTCTCTATAACAATATTTGCTATAGCAACCAAAAAGATATCGTTTGGCTGTAATGGGTTTAACACATGACACAGGCGGATGTCTGCATTACTCCCGTTGATGTTAAATTCTTCGACAGTAACATTGGCAAGGTAAAATTTACTTAGTCTCTTCTCAGTTTTACATTTCATATTGAGATTCTAAAAGTCTTGTTGTTATCTAAACCTCTGGCTCTCAAAATCTCTTTATATTGTTGATTTTAGAAATTCTGTTTAATTAGTATATTACCAAAAAAGAGCATGGTTATAACTAATTGTAGTTGAATTCAATTGAACATACAATAGTCCATATTTGAATTACTTTTAGGAGCTAAGAAAATGAAAGCATCCAAGATGTTGGGAAATAGAAGTCGAAGTAGCTAAGGAGAAATGGCCAAAAAGCTGGAAAAATACACTGTGAGGGAGCACCTCCGCGTCACAGAGTTGGCTCAAGCTATTCAAAATGTGCAGAGAGGGAACAGGTCCGCGCACCTGGACTCTAGGTTTGAATCACGTGCTTTATTTTAGACTATAAATAGTCCAGCCGTCTTATTTTATCATTATTCAGTTTTTGAAAAACGAGAGAACACAATTTGGGCGATTTTGCGGACTATCTCTAGGGCTTTTCTTCAACTCTTTCTCTTAGGTAAACACTTTTATGATCCTTGAACATTTTTGTGTTTGAAATCCCCTTTTTTGTAACCGATGTAATTGTTAGTAATTAATATTTGCAACTATTTAACTTAGTTTTTTGCCTTTCCTGAGATTTGAACGATCTCATTGTTCTCAATTCACTTTATTGACACTCTTGGGTGCTGGGAAGTTGCTGCTTTTTGTACATTCGATGCTATTTTTCTAGAAAGTTGAATTGACATTGCTATTAGTAGTTGGCAGGGAACTGCATTTTTTCCTCTTTTATCGCTTGTAATATGGTGTAGTGTTATGTGTGATTATATTTGTGGTTTTTTATTTGTCATTTTCAGATTGCGATAAAATGCCTGCTTCCATAATTGAATTGAACCTGAAGAATATAATTGAGTTTGAGGAAGGATGGCACTTTATACAGGAGGGAATCGAAAAGGCAAAGAGAATCCTGGAAGGACAGACGGAATCATTCAAGATTGACGAATGCATGACGTTATACACGTATCCTTAACATTTGTTGTAATGATAAAATAATGAGTTCAAATCTGTTAGTTTTTGAGATTTAAGTAGCTTTTTACATATATATAAAATCGGTATTGAAAGTCTTGCAGACGAAAGGTTACAACCGCCCCCAGGATGAAGCTTATCCTTAACTTGATGAGTAGACTTATATATAATATGTGTTCACAGAGACCTCCTTACAGTTACGCTCCGCAGCTGTATGATAAGTACAAGGAAGCACTTGATGAATACATCAATTCTACGGTAAGAAGCATTAACTTTCTCTCTTATATATGGTCTATGCTGTTCAGAACTTTAGATTCTTCAAAAAAATCATTCGGTGCATGTCGGATCCTCTAAAAGTAATGCAATTTTGAAGGATTCGACATGAATGCTACAGTATTTTTGGAGAGTCCGAGCAACATATCTTATCATAATCAGGCCAACATATTAGTGATCTTGTGTTTGTATTCATTATTAGGTTCTACCTGCTTTGAGAGAGAAGCAGGATGCTGAGCTTATGTTGAGGGAGCTTGTGAAGAGATGGGAGGATTATAAACGTATGCTCAGGTGGCTCTTTCTATTCTTCCGTTATGTTGCACGGTATTATATTCCTCGAATGTCGCTACCTACACTGAACGATGTTGGTCTGACATGCTTCGACAATTTGGTTTGTTTCTTGCCAATCCTAATTTTCAATAAGAATTCATCATATCATTGTTGTGTGGTCAAAACTTATTTCTGTTTTTTCGTTGACAATAGGTTTATAAGGAGTTGAGCAGTAAAGCTATAAATGCTCTTATTATGTTGGCAAGTATCATATCTCTTATTTTTGTTTTCATTTTTTCCCGAGTCTTGTGATACTATATATGCTAGTCATGAGGGTCTGATTTAAGAGTTTGCTCGTGTCAGATTACAAAAGAACGCGAGGGTGAGCAGATAGATAGAGCATTATTGAAGAATGTTCTTGATATCTTTGATGAAATCGGAAGGGGGGAAATGGATTGTTATGTGAGTGACTTTCGAGATGCTTTGCTTAGAGATACTGCAGCTTATTATTCTCGGAAAGCTTCAAGTTGGATTGTGGAAGATTCTTATTCGGACTATATGTTGAAGGTACAACTCATTCGTTATTGCTTTAAGTTTCCAGAGTAAATTGTGATACCCATGCTTTGCTAACACAGGTGGAAGAGTGCTTGAAGAAAGAGAAGGATAGAGTGTCTCATTATCTCCACGTTAATACCGAGAAAAAACTTCTGAAGGTCAGCATTGTTTGTCTTCTCTTAAAAAATTCAGACCTTGTTTATGTTGAAAATCTTCCTTTAGTTGGATTTGTTTTCAATGCTGAGACCAAACTTGTGCTGCAGAAAGTGAAACACGAATTGCTGGTTGTGCATACCGATCAGTTACTTGAGATGGAGCATTCTGAATCTCGTGGTTTGCTCAGAGATGATAAGGTATTTGGTTACTTGTTTTGCTTAATTTTCACTATTGGTTTTCTGGTAAATCTGATTAAACCTCGTCCCTCTCTTTCATTTTTCCGACCCTATGTCGCCAAATGGGGAACATAGGGATGTAAAAAAGGGGGGGTCCTATCAACTTGTTCTGACCTAGGATAATAATTCATGAGCTTTGCCTTATTTCACCGTCGAGAAAGGAAAGAAGACATTCATCTAAGTTTAACTCAGACGTAGCTCCCTCCTTAGAAAACCTAAGAGGTCTATAGAAAATATGCCCCAATGTGGCAACTGAACAATGCAAATGGAGCAAAGTACCCTGCCCGCGATGGTATACAGACAGCATGTGCCATTCTCAGTCCATATGCAATGCCAAGGATGAGAATTCAGATAGACTATCTTGTATAGCATAGTGTTTCAGGTTTCCGTTTTCTCCCAAGTAAAGGTTCCCCGGTATGAGTCATACGAGACCTTCATGGACCGGGCTTGGCTCCACTCTGTCGATAACTGTCTCTTCCACCACCTCTCCTCAGCTCCGAGTATTCTTTTAGGTGGAGCCTTGTACTTCCATTTCAGCATGTTGCCTTCATTCCTTCCTTCCAAGCACCTTCTAAGCCTCCAAGGTTGCGGCTTTAAGTGAATTCCTTAACTCGGCAGCTCGGCTTAGTGTGCAAGTTCTCGAGGCATTGAAGGCATTCCAGTAAGTGCTCTTACTCTAACAGAACTAGGACCGTCAACTCCAACCGTCCTAATAGATAGGCGAAAGTCAACCCCTCTCCTTAGAGTCAAGTGACTTTCACTCCTTCAAATCCATTATGAGGTGGGTGCGGGTAACAAAATACTATTTGGGAAGGACTTATGGATTGAACGGGACGTTTTAATGCGTTGTTAAGGTTGATAACTTTTTACGTGGCGAACATGTCTATCTACACAACAGAGGAGCAAGTGTATGATCTGTTCTCTCATGCTGGAGAGATTAAAAAGATAGTGTGGATTCTGCTTTATAATGTATAGCCTTAACTTTTTTTCAATCTCCAATTTCATATATTTTGCGTTGCTATCTTTCAACCGTATAGTTCCCTCTAGCTGCACTTGCACTCGAGCCTCACTACCTCCATGAGGTAGTGGTAAGGTCTGTGTATACTCTATCTTCCCCAGACCCTACTTTTGGGATTTCATTGGGTATGTTGTTGTCGTCAGTGTTATCAAAGGCTCTCTCTCTCTCTCTCTCTCTCTGTGGTCTTGTGTTGAAACGCACATAAAGCGACACGAAGTGCTCAACACGTTTTGAGTCTCGCTTCAGGGCTTAACGCTGAGGAATTCAACATTACCAATAATAATTTTATAGTTATAAAGTATTGATATGTGTGTTCTTGCACAGGCTGAAAGCTCAGGATCGGTGTGTGGGACGCTACCATAATGTAACTGTCATCCTCTCTTTCAGTATTGCCCTATGAAGGACGGATCGATATTTCATGTTGTGTTATGTTATATGTTTGCAATAACTATGTTTCGCTTTTAGAAGCCAATATTTCTCTATAACAATATTTCGCTATTTTTCAATAGACTCTATAGATGGATATGTAATGTGGATGTATGCACTTTTTCCTTTGTTAAATGCTTCAATAGTAACATTTCCTATTTGAGATTCTGATAGTCATTAACAAGTATGATTTCATGGCTCTGTTATGCTTTTTGTTAGTCCCAGGGGCGGAGCTACGTGGTTGTCAGATGTCTAATAAGACACTTTTTGTCGGAAAAAATATATGGTATATATAAGTAAAATGATATATGAAGTGATTAAATAACATATTCTGAATATCTTTTGACACAACAAACTATCGTAGCCTAGTAATTATCAGAATACTTTTTATTTCAGATATATAATAGTATTACTAAGCTGTAGTACTTTTTATAATGATATATCAATGTTTTTCTATTGCATTTTTCCTTGATAATATGGTGTCATTTTTTGCATGAATACTTTATTGAGATAATAGTTAAAAGCATATTTGAAAGTTTTTTTGTTTTTTTTTAGTTTTATAGTTGCATTTTCACTTTAATTATTATCAACTGTTTATCAAAACACATTCTAGAAGATGACTAGATCAAGTGTTTGAATACAATTTGACAACTTAATTTGCCCATAAACTTTCATGCATATAGCGGTTGACTCATTAATTAGATGAGTGTTTTGATAAATAACTGTTAATAGTTCAAGTAGGAAACAAAAACACATGATAGTTCAAATAGGAAAACTAGCAAAAAAAAAGTGATATCTCAGGTGTGTTTTTATCACTAAATCTTAATTTTTTTATTTTTTAAAATCCAATTAACTCCTTTAATTATTCGTGTGGGGTGCCATCACACACCATCATGTACCAGTCTAGGTGTACTTTTATAAAAGTCGATGATAGTTCAGATAGAAAACACAAGCACATGATAGTTCTGATAGAAAATTCATAAAAATATGATACTTCAAATTGAATCTGAATTGTAATTTCTTCGATCCGAAAACTTAAAATTTTATATTCAATCCAAACGATCCGCGCAATCCTAGCTTTGGTATAAAGACAAGAAAATGGGGAAAAAAGAAACTTATGTTAAACATGTATAATCAAGTTGTAATTAATATTTGGGATATTTTGCAAATTTCATATAGTGATAAGCTGTAATTGTTGAAAAAAATGTAATTGTACTTTGAGCCAACCCATGAGATTTTCACATGATCAAATTATGGTCTGAATTTTGGTCCATTACTGGACCACTATTCACTAATTTCACAACAAGAAATTTGGATTACAGGCCCAGTGTACAAATCAAATATTAATGAAGAGTTCAAATATTTAGTGTGATGACTCATACCACTTGCCAATTTGTTTTTGTTTTGGAAATTTCCTTGTTCATATTAGAATCAACTCTACATAAATTAGACGCGGATTCAAGATATTAAGTTGATATAAAACATGGGAAAATTATACAAGCATTCCTACCGTATTTATTAGATCTCTTTATAGTTTGAAATTATTACACATTGGTTTTACTAATTAATAACTTCACACCTAATTTTGAATTAGATGCATGTAGCTTTGCTACAAGATATATACACTCTGAAATATACATAGGGAGAAAGGTGAGCGAGCGAGCGAGGGAGAGAGGCAAGCGAGAGAGTCTGTGTATTTTAGTTACATGTGAATCATACTAGATACATGTATTGGGGACTGACATGAAGATACATAAGAGAGGCAAGCGAGAGAGTTAGATACATCCGAATCCACTCAGATACAATGTATTTAGAAATAAATTACACCAAATTTTGACTCCATATACCTGAGAAACATGTATTTTGATGCGCCAAATAAATGCATCTGGAAATTGAATTATGGCACGAATGGTAATTTGAAGTCTCAAGGGAAGATACTTAATTAGATCCTAAACTAGTGAAATTTGTGTTGTAACACTGATAGACACCTAAACTTGGCTTCAGCTGGCAAATAAATACCTCAATTTTGTGTTGAAAATGCGTATCTAGAAGCCTTAACTTGGTTTACGTTGGCTTCCGCCATAAACACACCAACTTTGAGAATACACTCCCTTAAAAGTGTCTAGATGTGCATTTTCAAAGTTAAGGTGTTTGTGAGACGCGCCTATGTCGAGTTGAAGTGTCTAGATGGTCACAATGAAAGTTGGGGTGTTCAACTCCAGGTGGAGGCCAAGTTAAAGCGACATCTATGTATTATATCTTGTAAGTTTATGCATTTTTTACAATAATATCAAGTTAGTAAAGTAATAACCAGACGAACATACTAAATTCCACGATAAATAGTCTTATACATTAACTGAAAATTTCAATACAAATATGTGGTCTAGGGAGAACGTTAATTAATTCATATGACTATATCAATAACCATTATACTAGATCCGCCTTCTCACACATATCACCATGTCATAAGAAGGCGAGTAGGAGAAGCTTCGATGAAGGACAAGGACGCATGTCTTGTCTGAGCATAAAGTGAAATGTATATTCTATCTTCGACTTGAGCTATATATATAATTGAATAATTTTAAACAAGTGATGAAATGGTAAATATTAGATTTGAATTATATCAAAATAATTTGTATATGTACATTTAATTTTAACCTAAATTGAGTTCTTTTACCTAAGGATATTCAACAAGTGAAAATCTCCATTATGAATAGTGCTTATGTCATGCGGAGACTTAGAACTTGAAATAATCCTTATAATTTGTTTTGATATATGGCCAAAATCATTAAAAAAAAGTCTAAGTTAGTTGTTAAGTCGAAAGCTAGGAAACTATCTAACCTTGTTTTGGACCTTGGTGAGTGTTTCACCAATCTAAGTGAGGGAGCTAGTGAACAAAACTCAGATAAGAACATCTCGAACTCATGAAGAAGTGAATGATAACAACGAAAGTGTATGTACATTTGTCATGCGATTTTGACCATTGACATGAAGGGTTGTGAGTTGTCAATATGTTAATACTATTATTCATAATTTTAGAAATTTTAAATTCGTTTCTGACTCTAAATGAAAATATGATAATAAAAGCATGTCGATACCAAAATAGTCAAAGCATGCAACCAATCAAAATAGGCTAAGTACACTTGGCACTTCTATTTATGGTCCTAAAATGGGCTAAACCTTGTGAAATTCACCTTACTAAGTCAAATAAATGTCTTGTAAATGGTCCTTCTCTTAGTTTGAACAAACCAATAAGGTCCCCTCCCATTCCCATATACATACTTTCACAAGGTTTTATATTCTTTATGTTTTTACTAGGTGACAATAGAAAGAAAATCATATGTTCATATTTATGAAACCAAGTTACATGCACATCATCATTGACTTTGCAATTGAATTTATCAATATCCTATTCAAAGTCAAAATTAGTTTTAAATTTTTATGTCGATATAGATCCAGAATTTTAAGAAGATAAGTACAATACTATTGCTGAAACTCTCTTGCTTAATGCATGAGCTTCCATTGCCTCCTTCTCGCGCCTTCCACAAGGTTGTCAAATAGAGTGAAAGGGGTAGCTATCCAGGTGGAGTCGTTTCAGTTGTATGCAACGAGGTTTGTATGGAAAGGGAAAAATGAATCATCATCGCTTTTAAGCACAAGAAGTTCTCTATCATCATCGCTTTTGAGCACAACAAGCTCTCTATTATCTAGCTTATTGTATTTTATCGTCTTGTATTATACTTTGTGTCACATCAAATAAAAAAGATGCATTATTTTTATCTAGTATTATTTAAGAACTATAAAGAAAATGTTGAGTTTGATTGAATCATTGGACTATAGGTTATATCCTCCACCACTAGTGGTTTAATTAATGAATTTTGCGCGATTTTAAAAGAATAAAATAAAGAAAATACACAATTAAAATTAAGAGTGGACAATAAATATGTTTAACCCGAATAATAAACTTAATAGATGATCTGATAATGTAAAATATCTTTTTTTGATTTTCACTAAAAAAAACAATAAAAATGTTGTCCCGGTCATAGTCAACTAAGTTACATCAATATAGATTTATTGCACATACTCAAAAAAAAAAAAAAAAAAAAAAACCAACCCCAATTATAGCATATAATTTCTTTTAAAAAAATTATTTTGTCTTAAGATTTTTGTCTTTTTTTGGTAGATAAAAGATGAAGATGATAAGACTCAATCTCAAGAAAACCCCGAGTTAGTCACTTTCCATGAGTAATTGTGGCATTGAATTGATGCATAAAATGCCTTCTATTTTGGTTGGTTTTTGGTATGCGAGATAAGATGCAATATTTCAGTATTAAGTTTGATATTAAATTTATGTTTTATTTTGTTAATATAAGATATATTTTATAATTCTAAAGTTAATTCTGAATATTTCATAAATTTTGGAATCATTTCATATCAGTTTTAGGTGGGATAAATTAATCTAAAAATGATAATTTTAAAATAATATAATCCGCAAATCAAACAATTAATATATATATATGTGTATATATATATGTGTGCGCGCATGCAAATTTATCACGTTCAAAGTTTATAGTCATTTTGACATTTTTCTTTTAAGGAATGGTCCATCAAAATATTTAGTAATTTTAGGAGAAGATTCACCCTATCTGTTTGATTAAGATTGATTGCGACGACAAAATTAAAGTAAGAATTTATATTTTGTGAAGTGATATTATGTGATCGATTAATTGCAATAATATCATGTATGATATGTGACCTAGAAAATAAAAAATATAATCAACCAATATATAAAAATATACTTTATATACTGTTATATATATATATATATATATATATATATATATATATATATAAACTTAATTAAATTATTGACCCTCATGACTACACTTCTCACACCCCCTTATAGAGTAGAAATAAAATTCAATCGCGGTTGATTTGGAAAAAATTTAAGTCAACAGATTCAAGATTTAAATATATGAATTCGAGTTCTAAATCTTAATCTTTTCAATTTATTGGTTCTAAATTTCTTCTATCATAGCTCAATTTAATATATTAAATTCAAAATTTATAATATAATGTACGTATTTATAAGTTTGTGAACATATAAATGATTTGAGTTGAAATTATTTAGATCCGAATGAATCCCTAACTTATATACCCTACAATCGACTATATATGTTTCAATGGAAAAAATGAATGAGGTTTTGTTTTTAAAAAAAAAAAAAAAAAAAAAAAAGACACAATCCTAAATGGAATTTACGTTTTTTTTTTTTTTTTTTTGGATAAATGACATAAATTCCACTTTTAAGTTTTCTTATTATCATTATCCACTATTAGATTTATAAATTCCTAAAATTCCTCATTTTCACGCATCAGATTAATGTATCAGCGCATCAAATTAATGTATCTCGTACATCAAATTAATGTATCTCGCGCATCATATTAATGTATCATGTATAAAATGTACATCAGATTAGTGTATCATATATAAATTGTAATGTATCTTACTTAACGATTAATGTATCTCGCACATCATATTAATGTATTAGCACTTATATTATAGTATCAGTTTGAAGAATTTTTGTAATTATAAACTTATAAGGGACAAATGATAATTTTGTCTTAAAGGTATGTGATTTCTGTCCTTTGCCCCTTTTTTTAGCAATAGAATAACCTATTAATGATATAAGTATCTATTGGAAATAAAGTCTCTCTACTAATTACTGTTTTAAATTCTTAAAGCGATAATTATTTTGAATCGAATGGAGTATATATACCATAAGACACATGATAGTCAAAAACTCATCCTAATTAATACTCTATCCATTCCAAAATAATTGTCACAATTTTTCTTTTGAGAGTAAAATAATATCAACTTTGATCAATATAGAAGGGGTATTTTTTTTCATCATATAAAAATGAGAAATATTGTAATTTATAGTATTTTCGTATAGTTTTTTAAATTCAATCAAATTAACTCTTAATAGAGAAGCGAAATGTGACAACTGTTTTAAAACGGATGAAGTGTTTCATAAAGGACGTGTAAAAGAAAGACACGATAGATAATCTGAGATTGAGGGAGTAATAAGTCAATTTCCACTTGAGAAAGCTAAAACAAATATTAATGCAATGGTTATTAAAGTGCTAAAACATGGGTTTAGAGAATTATAGTTAAGTCATTAAACTAATTAAAGTCCAACTATAAATCATACATTAATAGTGGACTAAAAATAGCATTAGTGCTATGCATGATTATGGCAAGTACCATGCTTCTAATTAACATGGGATAACCATTTGACTAATCATGACCTCTAACAACTAATTTCAACTCAAAATCATACACTAATTAATAGTAGATTAAATAGCATTTTAGTGTAGGTTAATTATATTATGGCAAGTACAATGCTTCTAATGTAACATGGGATCACCATTTTACTAATTAATACTCCCCCATTCATTTTTACATGTCACGTTTTATTTTACACAAGAGTTGATTTAATGATTTTAGGAAATTAAATTGAATTAGATTAGTTTTATATTTTTAAATTTAAATATTTAAAAATTATACTAAAGATATTATAATAAATTGCAATCCTTCTCATATTAATATGATGATAAGAAAAAAAAAACATCTTAAATTGGCCAAGCTTCATAGATTTTAACTCTTGAAAATCAAAACGTGAAAGGTAAGAGTGAACAAAAAGTCAGAACTAGATCGTTGTTTATCTAAAGTTTAATTGGCAATCTTTTTGCTTTTTTTTTCTACTTTTTAAAATTATCAATTCATATTCATTAAATAATTTGTAGTTTTTACAAGAAAAAAAATTGAATGACCTATTACAGAGATTAATTTACAAATAATTTTAATAAAATCATATCCAAAAAATACAAATGAATATTTTTAAAATTAAGATTCTTCTTTTCTCAGAAATAATTAAAGAGATATATTTTTTTATTTTGTCAATTAGTTTTAATGCTCATATTAAAATTTAATTAGTTTAAATTTATATCTCATAAATTCAAATAAAGAAAAATAATTCTAAATAAGTTAAAATCGAATTCAAAATTTCTGATAAAGAGATATTCTTGTATTACCACATGCTATATCTTCTTTTCCTTTTTTTCTTTTCACCTTATTTAATAAAGCAATTTCCACTTGGGAAGATAAAACTAATATTAATGCAATAATTTAAGTGCTAAAATATGGAAAGAGTTTAGGGGGGTGGCACCTAGGCTTTAGAAAATATATTTAAATTAGTGAACTAAAAGTCATACACTAATAAATTATTTCATATATATATATATATATATATATATATATATATATATATATATATATATAATTTAAGGATTATAATATTAATTCTATTGTACATGCCAAGCACCATGCTTCTAATTAACATGGTACAACATTTGACAAATCATGAATTACAATTATTTTCTCATTAATAGTTCATACCCAAAAAATAATTAACAAAAGATAATTTTATAACTAAATGGTAAAATTCATCGCTAATTAGGTTTCCTCATGAATAGTTAATATGAGAAAAATAATAATCAAGAATAGATGAATTTCATAGTTAAATAGTAGATCAATCATTTGATTAATTTTCCACATTACGTTTCGCTTGCAGCCAATACAACCACAACATAATTTGCACGAGATTCAACAACCGAAGTTATTGATAGTCCCGAAGGGGCGGCATCTTTCATTTAATTAAGGGGTCCTACTCGAGTGCAGTCATTCATAGGTGCAAGGGATCCAGTTGAGAGCGTAGCGTAGGAGACAGGTAAGATGACAATGAGAAAAAAAAAAGATATCTTGGTAACGAGTAGTACTTTAAAAAACCAATGACAAACAAATTAGGTGGCTAAATGGAAAAATTTGTTGTTAATTTGGTTTCCTTGTTAAAAGTTATTTTACGAGATAAATTTTTTCATCATATATATGAAATAGATCATGTCATCGCTATGATAAAAATGATAAAATAAATCATTTTCAAACAAAATAATTATATATTTTTTTTTAAAATTATTATTCATTATCCCTCGTACGAAACTATCCTGGTTATATTAATTTTGTCAAACTTTTTTCTTTCTTAAAGTAGTCATGCAAAGGTTGGATGATCTGGAATTTGTGTGTTGGCAATGATGACTAGGATTTTAATAGTAAATCAATGATTAAAGTTAAATAATGTAATTAAATTTGCATATAGAGTTAATCATGAGCTTAAACCAACAGCATAATACAAAATATGCTCTAGAATATTTCCATTTATATATATTTAGGGTGGATTTGTAGGAGGAATTTTTTTTTTCAGAAATATCTTTTGATTTTTCATGATTGTTTATAAGAAATTTCAAAAAAAAAAAAAAAAAAAAAAAAGAACATAAAATTTTAAAATATGGAAAAAAAAGTGGTTCTCTTAATGAAAGTATAGAAATAAGTTTCCACAAATAATATTAGATATATTTTGTCTATTCATTCTTCAAGAACTCCACACTCCTATCCCTACTTTAACCTTCACTCAATCTCTGATAATATTTTTCTAAATTAAATACATATATTTTTAAATTAATATTTTTCTACTTACGTAATATACACACGAGAGAAACTAATAAACTTATTTTCTGAAAATTATTTTATATAATATCGCACACATTCTTAATCAAAGATAAATTTAAAAATTTAAATTTTAAGGATCCAACCTTCTTAAAATTTTAATATTCAGCTAATTATATTTTTAAATTATGTTCATGGTTATTATTATTTATAATAATTTTTTTATTATATATTTATACTTTTTATTAAAATTATGAATTCAATTGAATCCGAACTAGGATACATGCATCCTCCCATGCCATTAGCCTATGATTATATTGACTAAAGGGGAAGTTGTATGACCAATGAGAAGACATTGATTTGTAGGGTTACCTAATTAATGATTATATGATTAATTAATCATATAGTCTTTTATTTTTCAATTAAAAGATAATTTAATGATTAATTAATTAGGATACTCACCATTTATTTGGCCAATTTTTAAAAGGCTAAAAGTACTTTTTCTTATTTAAAATATTTTTTTTAAAATTAAAGTACTTGGCTAATATTTTGTTTTGTTTTGAAAAAAAAAAGTTTTCTATTGTTGGAACAAGCTATAAATTATTCACTTTTCCAAAAGCACAGCAAAAAAAATATTTTTTTATTATCAAAATATATTTAACGATTGAAAAGGTGGATAAAAGATGTCGAATGCGATGGAGAATAAATTAATTTACATAGTGATAAGTTTAAAATTTTAACTTTAACTTTTAATCTAACGATAATTTATTTAATTTTTACCATAATGTAGTGTCACGTGAAATAATTTTTATATAAAGAGACTAGAGTGCAGTATACACACGATCAAGTATTAGTCGAGATGTATTTCTTTAACCATTAAGTAATAGTTCAGATAGTCAAGGAATTCATACTCCTACTAATTCATATATAAAACTCATAATAATAAAATAATTTAAATGTGTTTTTAATTATTTTCTCTAAAATAAATAAATAATAATAATGGTGGACAAACTTAGATTTTTCATTTGGTAGGATGAAAAATTTGATTAACTTTTTTTTCCTCTAAATATCAAACATCTCAAAACTTTATCAAAACAATTACTCTCTCCGTCCCATTTTATGTGACAACATTTGACCAGGTACGAAGTTTAAGAAATAATGAAGACTTTGAAATGTTTACCAAATTGTTCTTCAAAAAAGTAAAATTATTTTTCTCTCTCCTCATAAATGTATTAGGTACTATCATTAAAATTAAGTGGACCAAGAAGGATAAAAAGGGAATTGTACCTTTAACTACTTATCATATAAGAAAACTGTGATATTCTTTTTATGACTGATCAAAAAGGAAATGGTGTCACATAAAATGAAACGAAGGGAGTAATATTTTTTTAATAGAAGAATTTCATACTACTTGTTTCTTATCTTTACCATAAGGTTTTAATGAGAAACTTCACACCAACAAAACAACAAGAGGAAATATACATATATATAAATAGAAATTTTTGAAGTTAGTGAGGGAATGTATGTTTTACAAAATTCCAAATAAAAAACTTGTAGTTCTTTAAATAGAACATGGTACTATGATCAAGTGGACCTTCAAAAAGTTTTTAATAATATTATAGCTAATTATTAGATACCTAGAAATAGTATTTTTTTTATATTAATAATTATAAATTTTCTGTTGAATAAAGAATGACAGAGTTGGCACCTAAAGCTTCTAAGTAGTAGATACACGAGTTCGTGTCGGTACGAGCCTAATATATATTATTTTTTAATCTTAATTTATGTTTTATAAATAAAACTTGGAGAGTTAAGTAAATTGTTTATACGATCTTTTAGATATTTAAATTATTAATTATTGTAATTTAAATTATTAATTATTGTAATTTGTAGGATTTTTAATGTAATTTTTAGATAATATATTTTAATTAATATATGTTATTCCTTCATTTTGAATTTATGTGATACTAATAGATTTTGAGAATCAATTAAATTTTTATGTCTTTTGAATATTTTTCGTTATTTTTAAATGTATAACATATTAATAGATAAAATAAATAAATCAAAATGAAAAGATTTTTTTTTTCAAAAATGTCCTCGACCGAAAATATGTATATCGATAGATAATTATATGCTTCTAGCCACTTCTATATAATAGCAACAATCCATTAAATTATATTAAAATAAAATTATATATAATAACAGTATTAAGAACCTTAATATTATTAGTGCAATTTAACTAATTATATTAAATTTAGTTAGAATAAAAAAAAAAAGGAAAAAAAAGCCCCTTAGCTTCTCATAATATGTACTCCCTCTGTTTCAAAACTTATTTTCATGTTTTTCACTTACATACCTCTTAATAAAATACTATTAATTAAAAAGGGATGCTTGACAAAACTTTATTATTATTTATATTTTAAGATATAATTATTTTATTAAAATATTCATTTTATCTATATGTCATAATTGAGGCATTTATAGTCTTCAAAAATAACTTTTACCAACCAAAAAAGATATTTTGGATATATATATATATATATATATATATATATATATATATATATATAATAAGGACGATAAATATTTTGAGATTAATCGGGACGCGAGTATAATTTTATATTTCTCCAACTTTATTTTACGCGTGAACAAATTCATTATACATTTCATCAAAACTAAAACTTTTAGCCTATTTAAATATTAATTCCTTTTTCATTATATTATTAGCTTCTTAAAATATTTAACTTAACAATAGCCACTAAAAATACACTCCTCAATTATGCGTTTGATTTATATAGCCGACTTCAAAATATTTATAAAATTAAAATATATTTACACAATTAAATTGTCTATTCAGTTAATATATTGCATTATATCAATTGGTGACCTAGAATAAACTATACGTAATTATGTATAACATGTTACGTTACATTCCTATTGTAAAAAGATCAGTGTGTACAAAATTTGATAGTGTAAAATTTTCTCTATATTTTTTATTAGTTCATAAAATAATAATATTTTTATTTGATTTTCCTTTTTTAGAAGTGAAGAAAATAATAATGCAAAAAGTAATAGCCCTGGCCTCCAAATGATCAACTACCAAGCTGGCCAAAGATGGTTGGTGGGGATCAAGAATAGAGATATATAATTAATCAACGTCGAGTTTATCTGAATTTAATTATTTTACGATATAAAAAATAATTTTATGTATAAAAAAGGTTAGAATTATGATAAATAGTACGTACATCTTTAATATAATAAATTCAACACTAAATTAAAATTGTTATAGTTGAATAAATTGATCGAGCTTAAATTCCGAATACCGTCTCTTTCATTTGAATCATATCCCCATCAAATCATACATAAATATCAGTATAATGTTATCTCAGATCTTCTTTTTGATCTTCTATAATTTCTTGGGGTCCTATTTTATTTTATTCATCACCTTTTTTGGGTTTTAGGGTTTGGCCACTTATGGGTATAGAGCAAAGTTGGAAGAATGATGAATTGATGTGGTACTTTCTCTTCTCTTTTTGGGGTTTTTTTTCGTTCCGTATCTGATATCCATATTAGAGCTTGCCTATTTTAGATTTACGTCGTGTAGAGCCCTATTTGGGGGGAACACTCCCTATCAAGATTTTTTTCATACATAAGACTCGAACTCGAGACTTTTGGTTAAGAAGAAAACAGTCTTATCCGCTACACCATGTTCGATTATGAGGTGGTACTTTCTCATTTCAAAGGCATTAGTATTATTTAATAAAACCTAATAAGAAAGGCCAAAACCCTAGCTAGCTCCCAAATCCTGTCATGAAAAGAAGAGAAAGCTCCATAAAACAAAGCTCATGCACATGCAACCCCTTCTTCTTAGTTCTTTCCAATGAATTTGCACTTGAGAGGGACAAGTGGTGGGGGTTATGAAATAGGCGCGTCGATTCAGAATTTCGAGAAGATGAATGAAATATTATATGCACATGCTAAGTTTAAATTTTTTAATTTTTATATGTTACTTTTGAAACTCATTACAATTTTAATTTGAAATTATATGTTCATAAATTGTTTTGTTGAAAATTTAGTGATTTTTAACATGTATATGTATAGTTCATGTTGAAATATTAAGATTACTTGATTTGATTATATCAAATAATATGAATTACAAAATGAGAATAGAGATTTCAACGCGTCACAATAGCTCTCGTGTTTCAAATTCTGAGAAGATTAAACCCCTCAATAAAAAAAAAGCATTTTCTCTTAAATGAATCTCAATAAGTGAAATTTGCTCAAGGCTGAAGGTTTGAGTCACGTTGATTTTTTGAATACCATGGTTCTTTCAATTTAAGACTTGTTTTTTCTTTATTTGGTGTTAATGGAGTACTATATTGGAGACTTTATTTCAAATTTGAAATCATTTGAAGTAGATTTAATGTGGCTTAATCTAAATTGGAATTACAAATTCAAATAATATCATGTTGAACAACACAAACAAATTCTACTTAAGTTTTCTTCTATCGAAGGTGTATTAAACATAGCATCTTTATCTTTGCAAAATAGAGATAAAATTTACATACGACTCATATAACTTTTCGAATTTTACTTTATTGATGAAATTATACTGAGTATATTATTATTATATTATATATATCCACAAACTCTACTTGTCAAGCTAAGAAACATTTTTGTTATTTGTTTAATTTAAAGCAAATGCTAGGGGAAGTAGAATGGATAAAGAAATAAAGTGGGGTCAAATATACTTGGCAATCAAGGTGGTGTAAGCCATGGGTTTTCAGCTGGCAAAGTATGGGCATATTTGTGGCTAAAAACACAAGTTATTACTACCCTAAGATAGCCCTAGGATGGGGTCCAACATAAAATATACTTTATCATCAATTATTTATTATAACACGTTAAAATAAATTTTGACAATATACCGTCAGAATTCAAGTTATAATAAAGAGAAGTTTTGAAATAGTGATATAAAGTGTTTTATGATTCACAAGTACATGAGTTCAAACGGTAAAAGCAGACTTTAATTGATGCAACATGACTAGTTGATAACTAATCATAATTATTAATAATAAGGCATGAAACGTAAAATATAGTATGTTGTCGATAATTTGTTATAACAAGTTAAAATTAATTTATAGTATATAAATTATTTATATCATACTGTCTGAATTTAAGTTTATAAAAAGAAGCCTTGTAATACTGTTAAAGTCTCTTATAATTTATAAATTATGAATTTCAGTCATCAATAACATTCCTTTGAAATACAACTCTTCCTTGGACTTTGTATGAATTTATCATGTTTCGTACATCGAATTATTTTTATCGAACTATTTTTATGAGAAATATAACCTAATCCAACTTAGAAATCCACTAGGCCCCAACTTATACACGTGGACATATTTCTGTGTCCAAGTCAGCTTCCTCTATGACAACTTGACCTTCTAAAGACTTCATTATTCTTGAATCTTGAATATATATATTTAAAAAAAGTGTAGTTATAGTGTACTACTAATATTTTTAATATATGATACAAAAAATAGTTTATTAAAATTAATATTAAATTTTGAAATAAAATAATAGTTGTCAGAGTTTAGCTTATGATTTGAGATGGACCCCATTTGAAAAGGCATTAACTTCCCACCTTCTATCAAATGCCCCTTTCATATATCTCACTACCAAAACTTCTATTTAAACACCTTCCACCCTCTCTTTACTACATTCAAATCAAACTACTTCAATTTTCTTCTCTTTCTCTCTCTTTACTACATTCACAACTTCAAACAATCCTTCGATCTTGCTGCTACGATCCACTGAGATTGAGATCTTTACTATATCGTGTTCAAATATTCATCTATTATCATTGTTCAATCAAATTCTGAATACAGAAATACGTTCGTATTCTGCTTTCAAAGTTAGTCCGATCAACATCGGAAAAAAAAACATCCCTCCTATTTCAAGTCATCAAACACTTTTTGCTCGATTAAAATCCAGAATAGCAGAAATAAATTTGTGTGCTGCTTTCAAAGTCGATCGTCGAATTTTCACAAGAAAAAACCACTTCAAAAACAAACTTAAACCAACTTTCTCTTTCTTTCAAGTCTTCACACCACTACAGGTAGGTTCGTGTTCTGCTTTCAAAGTCAGTCAAATTTTTCCACTAGTCAAAACCATTTCAACAACAAACTCAAACCAACTTCCTCTTCTTTCAAGTCTTCATACACTACAATTACAAAAACAAACTCGTGTTCTGCTTTCAAAGTCAGTCGTCGAATTATGGTTAACTTCAATGATCATGATTTATTTTCTAGTAGATGTGTATGGGTAAATGGTCCTGTTATTGTAGGTGCAGGGCCATCAGGACTAGCTGTTGGTGCTTGTTTAAAAGAACAAGGTATCCCTTTTGTAATCTTGGAAAAATCAGATTGTATTGCATCTCTATGGCAAAAAAAAACTTACAATAGATTAAAACTACACCTCCCTAAACAATTTTGTCAATTACCCAAATTTCCATTTCCACAACACTATCCTGAGTACCCTACAAAGAAACAATTCATTGATTATCTTGAATCATATGCTAAAAAATTTGACATAAATCCAATGTTCAATGAGTGTGTTCAATTTGCAAGATATGACAAAAATTGTAAATTGTGGAGGGTGAAAACTACTTCACCAAATGGATTAGAAGTTGAGTATATTTGTCAATGGCTTGTTGTGGCAACAGGGGAAAATGCTGAAAAAGTTGTGCCAAATATTGAAGGATTAGAAGAATTTGGAGGTGAAGTTATTCATGCTTGTGATTATAAGTCTGGTGAAAAGTTTAGTGGGAAGAAAGTTCTTGTTGTTGGTTGTGGAAATTCTGGCATGGAAGTTTCTCTTGATCTTTGCAATCATAATGCTCAACCATCATTGGTTTGTCGTAGCTCGGTAAGTTATATACACTGACAGTAGTATCAGCATCTCGAGTTAGTAATTCCCACTTAATATGGACGATCTATCTGTAGTTATTATCTTTCATGTGACTTGATAATACAGTATCTTTTATAACTGACAAAGTACAAGAATTTTTTACATTATTAGGTCATAAAAAGTGATATTAGTTACCTAAAGGGCGAAACAGATAACTTGTTACAACATGTTAAAATATGTTTAAGATTTGTTTGGATTCTTATGGAATTTTGTTCTTTTTTTCTTCTTCTTTAGGTTCATGTATTGCCAAGAGAAATATTTGGGAAATCAATATTTGAGTTGGCTATGTTGATGATGAAATGGTTACCATTGTGTCTAGTTGACAAAATTTTACTAATTTTGACATGGTTTATTCTTGGTAACATTGAGAAATATGGGCTAAAAAGGCCAAAAATTGGACCTTTGGAACTCAAGAACACACAAGGGAAAACTCCTGTTTTGGACATTGGTGCATTGGAAAAAATTAGATCAAGAAAAATCAATGTTATCCCCGGAATCAAGAAGTTTTCATGTGGCACCGTTGAACTTGTCAATGGTGAAAAACTCGAAATTGATTCTGTTGTTCTTGCTACTGGCTATTGTAGCAATGTTCCTTTTTGGCTAAAGGTGAGAAAATGTTCTATTCTTCTCAAATTATTTGGATACTTTCTTTTTTTTATATAGGCTTAATACCTAAATTAACACGCCGATTCTCAAACAAACACCTTCACTTGGTCAAAAAAATAAGTCTTTTCATAAATTAAAAAGACCAAGTTATACGGTGTGTGTTTGAGAATTTGTGAAGTTAAGTGATCATCACTAGAAAATCGTGCAAGTGAGAGTGTAAAATTGAAAATATTGAAACTTTTGGATGCTCCTTTTTTATTTAGGCTTAGTACCTAAATTTACATGTCGGTTCTCAAACAAACACCTTTACTTGGTCAAAACATTTCTTTTCATTTTTAAAAAAAAAGATCAAGTTATACCGTGTTTGTTTAAGGATCGATGAAGTTAAGGGGTCATCACTAGAAAATGGTGCAAGTACGAGTGTCAAGTCGAAAAATATTGAAACTTTTGTATGCTCCTTTTTATAATATGTTTATGTTTACTCATCTTGATGGATTCTTAAACAGACACCTTAGCTAGGTCTAAACACATCGTCAATAAGATCAAGTTATTAAGTGTCTGTTTGAAAATCGATCAAGTTAAGGGGATCAATACTAGAAAATTGTATAAGTACGAGTATCGAATTGACTCTGAACTTTTTATGGAAGATTCTTGAATAGTTTGACTAATATTATTTTGTTATTTTTTTTATATAGGAAAGTGAATTCTTTTCCAAAAATGGATTCCCAAAAGCACCATTTCCAAATAGTTGGAAAGGAAAATCTGGGCTATATGCAGTTGGTTTCACAAGAAGAGGGCTATCAGGTGCTTCTGCTGATGCTATTAAAATTGCACAAGATATTACCATAGCATACAATGAAGATATTATGCAAAAAAAGCAAAAAATCTCAACCTTGTGATTTAATTGAATCATATATAGAGATTAATTTTGTGAAAAAATAGGTAGCATAGATAGATTAGCCCTCTCTAGAAGCCCAAGTTTTGGTATAGTTTGGGAATTTTGTATTACTAGTTGTCAGATCCTCCGTAAAATGATCAGGTGGAAAGTACTTGTATAATTTTTCAGATTTTCTAGAAAAGAAAATAAGTTCTTTTTTTGGGGACGCGTTGTTTGGGTTGAGTTTCCCGAGGATGATGAGGTGGTCTAGTTTTTTTCTTTTTTTCCCCTCTTTTACCCCTTTTCCAACTTTAACTTTAGTGTTCACTTATGTTGATAATTTTGTACATATTTGTACAATTACTACTGATTATTAATTAAAGTGACAAAGATATTCCTTTATTGTTCAAAGTAGTCTTAGTATGATTTGATTGTATAGAATTTCATGTTTATCTTTAATTAACTTTGGTCTAATGATCTATAGGAGTGTAGCGCGTGATATGTGGATTTGACCATATGTCACAGGTCTAACCTTTAACGTTCTAAATAATTTTTTTGTATTTAAATGAAAAGGAGTAGAAGGTTGGATCCATCACGTTTCAAAATATATGTCGTTGGCCCTCAGAAATTTTTCGATTATTTGAACTTTTTGTTATAATTTGTACAATTGCTAGTTGATTAATCAAAGTGACAAAGATATTATTTATTGTTCAAAGTAGCCTTGGTATGATTTGATTGTTCTGAATTTCATATTTATCCATATTGCTTATTAGCACTGGCCCTAAAAAGCTTTGATCTAATCATAGGAGTACACATGATGTGTGGATTATGCATACGTCGCATGTCTGAATACTACCACAAATAAAAATTTGATATTTAAGTGAGAAAAAATATAAGTGGTGGCAATTATCGCGCCTAATTTTAAAATACATTATGTATTTCTCAAATTATAAAAAAAAAAATTAAATCAGCAATGATATAGACCACAAAAATTGGGAGATACATTAGATAATTCTCAAATATAAAATATTTAAAAAAAAATGAAAAAATTTATTCACAAGTCATATTGGTGAAGCTTTGAATGAAATTCAGAAAAAAACTTAAATGAAGAAAATGACTCTTCAATTTGCTCACTTTCTATGCACAATTTTCAATGCAATAAATAGAATATGATTTGTATATTACAAAAAGAATGTCCTATTTCAAGTTCTTTTCAATTAGTCATATTCAGTACAGTTATGAAGTTTTTGGATAGCAACTAGTCATCATTTTAACACCCTTAGTACACATATATGCATTTACAAAAGAAGATTTAGTTGGATATCTCGAAAGGTGAATTTAGAATTTAAATCGGTTAGTAAAATAAAACGAATATATTATTCAATTGTTTTAGATAATTATTAGTGTGAACTTAATTAATTAAATATTTTTTAATGCATATATAGTTCAAGTAGAAAGAAAGAGGTATGTCGTTGCACATAATGATCAATATCGGTCATGTATCATGATTATTAAACGTTACGAGAATCATATTTTTTACATTGTCAATGGATAATCACTTATGTGTTTTTTAAAAATTACTTTAGTAAGGATCACGGTATATTCAAAATGATATGATGAAATTGTGACAAGAACCTAATTATAAAGAAATAATTGATCAGAATCACTTTAAAAAGAAAAGAGTAAAGTCATCAAATTTCTCGAATTGTACCTATAGTCAAAATAATTATGAACGAAGAAGCAATGGTCTTGTTGTATCATATTGTCTTATTATTAGACAATGACACGAAAAAAATCATATATAGTTATTAAATAAGACAGTTATATTTTCTAAAATTACTTATGTATGCATCATTGCATATACAAAATGAAATGACAAAATCGTGAAAATAACTTATATGAAGCTAGTTGATTAGAGTTACTTTAAAAGGAAAATCATAATTAAATAACGATCATTAAATTTCTCTAATTTTCTTAAATTGTACCTATAGACGAGAAATAGTTGACTCAAGAGCAGTGATATTGTCGTATCATATTGTCGTATTATCAGACAATAGGCACAAAAAATTCATATATATTTTAAATAACACAATTATATTTTATGCAACACTAATAGACAAAACTAATTAGTACACTTGATTTTTTTTCTAAAATTATTTCTGCATGCATCATGGCTTAATGATGTGACAATTGTGAAATTAAAAGAACTTATAAGAAGTAAGTTTAATCAAAACTACTTTAAAAAGAAAAGAATAAACTCATCAAATTTCTCCAATTTTCTTCAATCATACCTATAGTCAAAAATTGTGAAAAGAACATATAAAGGGATAGTTGATCAAAGTAATTTCGAAAATAATTTTTTTAAAAAGGTAAATTTATTGAATTTCTCCAATTTTTTGAACTGTACCTAGTATCATATTATCGTATTATTAGATAATGATACAAAAAATACTCATTTCTTACTATCTAAAATTACTTTCGTATGGATTATGACATATTAAAATTGATGTGATAAAATCATGAAAAAGAACTTATATGAAGATAATTGATCAGAATTACTTTAAAAAGAAAAAGAGTAAGCTCAATGAATTTCTCCAACTTTAATTTCTTTGAATTATACCTATAGACAAAGTCATATAATATTGTTGTATAATTAGACAATGGCACGTAATATACATATATAGTTATTAATTGACACAATCATATTTTCTACACCATCAATAGATAAAATTTAGTATACGTTTTTTCTTCTAAAATTACTTTTGTATGGATCGTGACATATCCAAAATGATACAATAAAATCATGAGAAGAACTTACAAATTAAGGGATAGTTGATTAGCATTACTTTTAAAAGAAAAGAGTAAGCTAATCAAATTTCTCCAACTTTCTCGAATTTTACCCATAGTCAAAGTCGTATCATATAGTTGTATAACTAGACAATGGCACGTAATATACATATATAGTTATTAATTGACACGATTATATTTTCTACACCATCAATAGATAAAATTTAGTATACGTTTTTTCTTTCTAAAATTACTTTTTTATGGATCGTGACATATCCAAAATGATACAATAAAATCATGAGAAGAAATTACAAATTAAGGGATAGTTGATTAGCATTACTTTTAAAAGAAAAGAGTAAGCAAATCAAATTTCTCCAACTTTCTCGAATTTTACCAATAGTCAAAGTAGTATAATATTGTCGTATATAGTTATTAAATGACACGGTGATGTTATCTATATCATCAATAGATAAAACTTATTATACTTTTTTTTTCTTTAAAATTAATTTCATATGGATCATGCCATATCAAAAAAAATAAAAAAAAATAGACACAATCATGAAAATAACTTATAAAGAAAAATGTAAACTCATCAAATTTCTCGAATTGTACATATCATAATCAAAATCATTGTATAATATTGTCATATTATTAGACAATGTCATGGAATATATATATTTATATAGTTATTAAATGATACAATCATAATTATTACATTATCAATAGATAAAATTCAGTATAGACAAAATCATGAAAAAAATGTATAAAGGAATATTTTGATTAGTATTACTCCGAAAAGAATAAAGTAAGCTTATCAAATTTCTTCAACTTTCTCGAATTGTACCTATATAGTAGGAATAATTGTGACAAAGAGAGTGGCATGCCAATGAAGCAACCAAAGATAAAGACCTTTGAAGAAGAAATTAATTAGTTCTTAGCTAAGAAATAAATAATTGAAAGTGGTCCTATAAAAATATTGATTGGTAAACAACTTGCAAAATATATGAAAAATTATATTAAACATGCATTTGAAAATAGATGGATAGGGTTTCTTCATGAAGGTGATGATCTATACTACACTATTTTTTAAATTATTATTTTTTGCAATAAACTTCACAATCTCATTTACTAAATTTTGACTTATTAATTAATATTATAATAATACTAAAAATAATAATAGGTTCAACTCTTATTCTTGGCGCACATGTACCGACTCTTGCCTTTTTGGGGAACTTTTTTGACCGTTCATATTTGAAATTCATTAGTTTGATTAAGCCGAATTTTTGAATAGTCTTAGAGCCCTTATGGTCCATTAGGAAGAAGCGGAATTCGAAAAGATGATAAAAGAGAGTTGAGCATCTAGATTTATGAGATGAAAAAGACCATTAGGCGAGTCTGAGAAGAAAAATGAATAGATTCATTGTTTCTCCTACATTAGATGAGTGGAAAAGCGAAATCAAGTTCATAAACAGGACATAAGACACTTCCTAATAAAAAGTAATTTTATTTTTTGAGCTCGAACACGTGAACACATAATTTCAAATTGAGGGGTCGGAGAGGGATGCCAACGATATCTACAAGTAGTTCATTTCAAGAGAATGAAACAGTATCCTTTAATTAATGAAGGATGAATCTCAACTACGATATCCTTGATAATCGTTAAATTTGAAAATAGTTTACAATTGAATCTTCTCTTTATATCATGACATAAAAAAAAAACACCCTCAATTGAATCTTATCTTTATTAGTATAATACTCTATGTCCTAATTTATATGACATATTTTGGATTTTCAGTAGTCAACAATCTAATTTTAATTGTGAATTCAGTTATAGAATCTATAAATTTTCTGAAATAGCCGTTACATATTTAAAAACTATGTAAAGAAAGTAATATAAGTTTCAATTATTGATAATTCAAAATATTTTTAAAAAAATTGAGTATTTCGAATCAAGAAATCGTCTTGACTCACAAAAAAAAAAGGAAAAAAAAAAAGTTATGGCGTCGCCCGGACTCGAACCGGAGACCTTCAGTGTGTTAGACTGACGTGATAACCAACTACACCACGACACCAACTTGTTTACACTTTTGACAATTTTTATATTTATAAGCTATAGTTTTCAAATTACATGGGAAGTCACTTTAAAAGTCCGTAAACGTTTATGAATTTTTTAACATAAATATAAGATTCGAGTCAAAACTACTGAATTGAACTCGTAATCAAATCAAAATACTAATGACACGGGAAGTGACTTTAAAAATCAACTGAAAAGAATAAGTTACTAATTCAGTTGTAACTTGAGTGTTTTTGAGTCGCTTATGAGTTTAATTCTATAGTTTTCGCTCAAATTTTATACCTGTATTTAAAGTTAACTAATATGTACAAATTATCAGTAGTTTTAATTATCTTCCTAGTATGCTTTTGTATCCATAAACTTAAAATCTTAGCTCCGCCTATATATTAATGCAATTGTGTTAGGAGACACATTGATCATCAAGGTTTGTGTTAATTGACACGACTTCTTCATTTCCATTTTTTCTTTCTTTTTATTGCTCTGAACTATTTTTTTTCTTGATTGAACTGAGAGTCTATTGGAAATAACTTGTCTATCTCCAACGTAAAAGTAAAATATGCGTAAACTATATCCTTCAAAATCTCACTTGATAGGATTACACTAAATATATTATTTGTGTAATTGCATCTGTATATTCGTATTGCCTTAAAAACATACTATTATTTAAGTAACAAGTAGAATTTTTTTTGGAAAAACATCACACATAGGAAGAAATAATTATCAATTTATTAGATTACCAAAGAGTGAAAACAATTCTACCATGGATTCATATAACTATATTTTAAAAAATCATATTTATACATAATATGAATCAAAATTAATGAATTTAGTTGAACTTACAGAATTCATTTTGAACCCGTTTTTCGATACATAAGAAAACATAAAAGAACAACCCACATGATCGATCGATTGTAATGTACTTTGGATTTTGTTTGATTTTAAAAGTTGTTTGCTTCTTTGTTTTAAGGTAAGACATCACTTACCAACATTGACAGATCAACACATGGGCTAGTCAAAAATTGCCACTTTCTTGTTCGGAAATATAATTATCGCTATATTATATTTAGCGGCAATAATATAATATAGATTTTATAACTACTACTCTATATATAAATATTGTTAAATACTTAATTAACTCGAGATGCATATTATGACATTATTTCAATTACTGAAAACATTGGATTATCCAAAACTATGTTTCGAGCATACTCCTTCCACAATACTAAAAATGATCTTTCGTAGCAATTAATTAGCGACAGTAGCTTGATTGCTGCTAAATGTGTATTTGTAGAGGCACTTAGTACTCTTTGTAAATGTCTCTAAAGTGTGTAATGATATTAGGTCTAATGACAATTAAGTAATGCCGACAAAAGTTTTAATACTCTTTGTTAATGAATATTGGAGCCCCCAACTTCCGCATCAGAACGTTTGGCACCCTATTTTGCTCTCTTAACACGTGCTTGAGTATCAGAGGGGGAGCTAGCTAGGTGGGGGTTAGTGGATTCGGATGAACCCACTAACTTTTCTATAGACCTTAACTACCATTTATGTTCTTCAATTTTGACTGCACACGCACAAGTAATTAATTAAGCACTTAAACTTGTGTAAAGTTGAATAAATAAACATGTCTTACATGATATAATCCAAATCAGTTTGAATATATCTCACGTGAATGAATTAAAAACAAGAATTGGGACATTCCATACGGGTTTTTGGGATTAGATTTGTGAAGTTAGTGTGAAGTTTGAAGTTTTTGTATATAAATGTATCTCCAGCCTTATTTTTTTTGTGTATATTGAAAAAAATTGTATGTGATATACATTGTTTACACTCAAAAACAATTTGCCAAAAATGGAGCTTTATGATGACCTATCATTTGTTTTTATACTTGTGTATCTTCTATGTATATAATGTATATATGTGTATTTTATGTATAGCATGTATATCTATGTATATCCATGAAAATATTTTGTGAGGTATATGATAAAACATTATGAGTGGCTAAAAGCCTTTGTTCTGGGTTGTAGCAACGGGTAATTGTTGAACATTGATTGTTTTGAATTAATGTAGGTTATCGCTTAAATTATTTTTATATTCTTGTACCACCATTGAGATAAACATATTGTTTATTCTTGAATTCGAGAGACAGAGATCTAGGTAGATAGATCAGAGAATATAAAGAGTTCGATCTCTCTTGCATATCACTTATTCAGATTAGTGTTTAGGATTGACACGCGGACGAACATCAAGCGTTGTTTCTAAATAGGCTGAAATATAAATGCTCTTCAATTGAGTGTGTCTATTCCCGCTCAACGATTTAGTTAAACTTTCAATTGGAGTACGCGATTGGAGGTCGAAAGATCATGATCATAAAATTAACCCTCAATCAATAATTTGATAACCTTAGCTAATTCATTATATGAGATGCGATACGTGAAACTCTATGCATGTTGCAGTCTTGGAATCATTCCTTAACTGTTTAAATCATCGAAAATCGAAGTTGTCCTTGTAAGTTACTTTAATAATTTAATTGTTCGCATTAGCATTAAACAAATAATTATATTATTTCCCTTTTTCCATCTTTTTTTGTACCGAGAATTTTTTACAAATTTTTACATACTATATTTGTATTAATATCTTTAATGTAGATGATATACTCGTATATAATCGCTTTGATAATAAATTCTTTTTTAGATACATCGAAAAATAATCTATTTTGTATATTGATCCAGAAGTTGACTAGCCCACTTAATTTTGATTCCCTTTATTGTATTGATGACCCATTTTATCCACTCCTTTGCTTATGATCTAAGTTCATATTTATGAGTAGTTCATCAATATGTTTGTTAAATCAAATTCATCATTGCAATTGTAATGTTTGATAACTAAAAGCCTGATACCTACTCATTCTTTCGATAGATCCATAATAATAACATATTCAGTACTATAACGATAACGACAACATATTTAGTACAGTCTCAGATATTTGAATGTAGAGCTAAGAGAGAATAGAGTGTGTGCATATTTTAAAGATAGAAATATTGTTTTCAATAGATATTTGACTTAACAAAAAACAATTCCAAACAATTATTTTTTTATAATTTTTTTTACATAATACTAGAAACAATAAATAATAATAAAAATAACAAATTAATCGTATGTAATTATTACATCGAAACATTGGTTTATATTAGTTCAAACCAATTGCAATATAAATTATTTATTTTTCATTTATCACACGTTCAATATGCACAACTAGGTGGAGTTGGTTAAAAAAAAAGGTTAAATGATTTAAAACTTTATACTATATAATATAATTTAAAGTATATTCTATAGTTGAAAAACTATTATTTTAGTGTTTATAGACTTTACATATTGATTTTAGGGAAAAAGGACAGATATACCCCTGAACTATTGTAAATGGTATGTAAATACCCTTCGACATATTTTTGGGACATTGGTGTCCCTGTCGACATACTTTTGGGACATAGGTGCCCCTGTCGTCATGCTTTTGGGACATTGGTGCCCCTGCCGTCATACTTTGGGGACATTGGTGCCCCTGCCCTTCGTTAGAGTGAAGGGCATATATGCTCTAATTTATGGATGACAGGGACACCAATGTCCCAAAAGAATGACAGAGAGTATCTGCATACTATTTACGATAGTTCGGGGATATATTTATCCTTTTTCCCTTGATTTTATGACAATCATAAGAAGTGAAGCATTGTCACTCGTGTTCATTTTTTGGTATGCTGTTCAGAGTTGTAATTGATTTGAAATTCGATTAACTTTACGTTAAAAAGTTTACTTTGAAACTAAAACACTCTTCCACTAAAAAATAATTTACACAAATTAGATGTGTTAATTAATCGAAATCTTTTATGATAGTCAATCATTTTATTTATTTTCTCGATCTCTTAATTCAAAACCACATTTTAAAGTAGTACTTTAAAATATAATTCTTTTCATTAAAAATGATTTTAAAAGTCATAACTCGAATTCGATATCACTGATTAATGATAAAGTGTCATCTGTGCTCATTGATGCTTAAGCCAAACTCTTTTGGAGACAAACACCAACTAATATGCCAACCTGTAAAGATCAAGCTAATTAATTTTGTAATAATTATTACTCTAAAATTAATTTATATAGTGGGGACACAAAATGATTAAACAAAAATGACAATTGACAACTTTATTGATTTCTTTTATTCCCCCATGTTATATTAAATATGTTGTACAAAGTGAAAAAAATATTCTTTTTATTCCAAGAATAATCTTCATTTTCAAGTTATGTATTATGATAGTGATTCCTCTCTCCGTCTGAAATTGTTTGTCATGTTACGCTTATCAAAAGTCAAGTTAACTAATTTTCAAAAGTAAATTAGATCATATTAATTTAATATTTTAAACAAAAAAATTAGATATTCTAAAACTACATGAAAAGTATTATAAATTACAATTTTTTGCATATTAATATATTGAAAAAATTCATCTTAAAATGTTAGTCAAAGTTTTTATAGTTTGACTCTAAAAATAGAAACTATGATAAATAATACGGACGGAGGAAGTAATAGGGAATGCACATAGTAATACATGGGTACTAATCATTAAATACTCTATTTAGGGATGTTTTAATTAAATTAGTAGTTTAGTGTAAAAGGACAATTAATGAAGTTTGCATGAAATACACATATAATTTCTATAAAGAAAATAATTATATCTAATAAAGTTTCGATTAAATACAACTGAATAATTTTATTTTAGGATTATCCATAACTTTATAATTATTAATGGAAATGGACTTCGAAACAAAGAAAGATCAAAGCAATATATTTGTTATTACTTTATACTTAAATATGATTTTATATTTGCTATTTCAGTGATTCTTCTCTAAATAAAAATAAATGATTGTAAATTTCACTAATTATATATTTAATGGCGGCAATTCTTTTATGAATTATATCAAATCAACTAGTTTATGTTTGACTACTCGAAGCTCACGTAAAAACATTTAAAACTTGGTTCATCTTTTTGACTACTTAAAACTCATGTAGTGAAAAAATCATCTTTTTGACTACCTAAGACAAAATTCATCATTTTAAAATGATACACAGAGTGATTAAATAACATATTCTGAACATCCTTAACACAATAAGTTATCGTAACACAACGATTTTAGACCCCTTAGATGGATTTCAGACGGCTTGAATGAGTTAGTGCTTGCGTGTTCAAACCTTACTAATAACAATATTTTTCCCCTTTTTCAAAAAGATCTTTTGCTGTGCAATTTCTAGACTCTCTTCGTAAATTTTCTAGCTTCACCACTGTACTCGCTCATATAGATATACTTTTAAACTCTCTTCGTAAAATTCTTAGCTTCGTCACCATACTCACTGACGATACACTCAAAATTTAAATATACATAGGACAAGATCCATTATCTTTAATATGATTTGCTTTGAAATTGAAGAACTTCAAATATTTTTTTCAATGTATAAAAATAAAATATACAAGGTACAATTAAAAATATATAAAACATATTTTAGACAGTCTTTTGTATATAATTAATTAAAAAAAGTTGGTTATTTGACATTGTCGGCAAAATAGATTTTTTTCCTATTAAGAGACAAATTAATACACAATTTGTTATTTAGTAGTTGTTGGTAAAATAATTAATCAGTGTGTTGCAGTTGGACAGTTGCTTTCATATTCACATTTGATATATATATGTGTACTCATTTAATTTCAAGCTCCCATACAAAAGACTTTGGTCCTATGGATATTATAATTAAATTATCTCTTCTTATGTACTACTAATTATGTAAAGAAAATGATTAAATTATTTAAAAGACAATAAATAATTTTTGTATTTATTTATAATTGATATGATTCATCGATACATTGGTTGATGTAGTATATAAATTGCGAGTTTATCTGAATATTTTAATTATGATTTTATGTATGTAGGAAAATGTATTTATCATAGGATGTGCGAATGGTAAATTAAATAGTTATTGAATTCATTTATAATAGAGTTTATACATGATAAGCGATGAGAAGATATTTGATTGCGCATCTTCAAATGCGCGTGCACATGCTTGTATATTTCAAGTGCATTTTAAAATAATTAAAAATCTAGAGTGAACCATATATTGAAGTTTGAATTTATGTTTTATATGCTATTGATTGATATATAAAGAGAAAATGGTCTAAAATCCTTCAATTTATACTTGAAATTCTAACTATACACTCCAACTTTACGGGTGTTCTATTATCCTGAACTTCACATTTTTCTATTTTCTACACGCTATCATAGATTTTCAAATATTCTTGGCAAATATTATTTGGGTAAATATTTGGGTGAAATTTCACCATGTGTTTGGCCATAGTATTTGGAAAATATATTTTACTTTTTTAGAAAAATATGATTTATACCCATATATAAAATTTTAAAATATAAAAACTAACAATAAGTTTGTATGACAAGTTAATTGGATCTTTGTTACAACAATAACAAATAGTGTCCATAACACTAGAGCAATGTGGTGATTTGGAGTGAGTGCAACAAGCATCATTTCATATATCGTAAAGTAGACAAAAAACATGACTTTGTTATCTTAAGCTGATTGTTCATCATTTTCATCAATAACCATATTATCATTTAACATTTACCGAATATTTCATCACTATTTTGGAATTAACGTAAAAAATTATGTAATACAACGTAAGCAACAACTATAGAGGGTGTTTTTGTAAAAGATAAAAGTTTGGGGTAAAATTTTAATTTTTAAAAGATCTCAAATAATGAGATTTGACCCAAAATGGCAAAGTATATGAACAAACACTATTTGCCAAGTTTCCCCCAAATATTATTTGGGAAATCTATGGCCAAATGGGTCCTTAAATGGTGACCTGTCATAGGAGGTGTTCTCATCTTTTCTAGGCCCGTTAGAAGGCGAATTTTAATGAAAGTTCCTCTTTCTCCAATCGTCATCTTCCCACTCTTAAATAAACTATTGTTTCTTCTTCCCCACCATTAAGTATTAACCCTTATTCTTTTAGAAAAAAAATTCACGATTTTCTCTCATAAATAAGTAGGGATTAGTTATTTATGTTCATTTGTACTTCAAATCTTGAATTAAGGTTTGTAATCTGCTCTAATTTCTTATTTATGTCTCTAATTTGAAATTTAATTTTTCTCGAAATTCATCAAAAATGGCAGATGAAAACTTAAATAAGCTTTGTATGGATGAATCATGCCCAAAGTTTGTTGATAAACTACGAAATTAACTTCAAAATACACAACACAATCCTTCAATCATCAACGAAAATTCAAAATTCTTCGATCATCAAGTTCAAAATACACAATAAATGGTGAATGAAATAAAAAGAAAAAATAATAATTTTGGGGTCTTTTACATTTTAGGAGAAAAATAGGGGGAAAATAAAAATTGGGAGTTGAAGAGGTGGGGGACCTAGCGCATGCCATTAGTGGACTATTTGTTTGATTTATGTGTTGAGGTCAACGTATAAATGTGTAGAAAATAGAAAAAATATAAAATTCAAACGTAATAGAATATTCGTAAAGTTGAATGAAATGTACAATTAGAATATCATATATAGGTTGAGAGGATTTTAGACCATTTTCTTCTATATAAATAATACTTTATCAGATACATTATAAGATCATCGAAAATACTATATTTGTTGACTTAATTCTTTACACAATCAATTTACAAAGTTAAATGAAAAGATAATTTTAACTTCTTGCAAACTTGATAAAAAAATAGTACTATATTAATGGATTAGTTTTCCACTTCTTAAATTTCCTAAGAAATGGTATTCCTTTTTCTCCTCATAGCCACAAATATTATACTCTAATTAGGGGTGGACGTTCGGTTTTTTGGTTCGATTTTATCAAATTTCGGTTCGGTTCTTCGGTATTCAGTTTTAGAAAAGTATGCACCATACTTATACCAAACTAATATCGGTTCGGTTCGGTTTTTTCTACTTCGGTTCGGTTTAAATCGGTGTTTCGGTGTAAATAAAAATAAAGTGAAAATATATTAAAGTATTAAGAGTTTTATGTGCTTAATAAAAATAAAAATAAAATAAATACGCGACGATATTTTTGGTTTCTCCCATACCTAAATGAATAAAGAAGAGAGCAATATAAGGACTCGTGTACATAAATAGAAGAGGAACTAAATTGTCATTATAATGTTTTATCATTAAAACATTTTTTTGTCGTAATTGCTAGCTTAAGTAAAATATTTAAATAGGTCATGTAAATATTTTGAGTAAAAAATGTGTAAGTATTATTAACTAAGCAATATAATTAAATTTTTTAAAATTTATTTAATAAAACTTCGGTTCTTCGGTGCACCGTAGTTTTGGGACCCTTGCACCGAACTCCGAACCGAAGAACCGAAGTTCCGAAAATAAAAAATCGACACCAAACCGAAGAATCGACACCGAAAAACTGAAATAATTCGATTCGGTTCGGTTTTTCGGTTTCTCGATTTTTATGCCCACCCCTAACTCTAATTTTTATATAATCTTCATAAATTTAGTAAACACCCAATTATTAATATTCTAATTTTATATCGATAAGACTGTTTTACTCGTAATTAAACTTTTTAATTTTAAACATTGAATACGAAGATAATTCTTGAAGAGCATTATCATTCTGGAATATATTTTATTCAGCATAAATTTGAATTAATTGAACTATAATATAAATATAAAAAATTAAAAAGTTTCTAAATTCTTTTATTTATTATTAAATTTTCTTACTAATTTTATTTACTCTTCACCTTTTTTTTTCTCTCTCACTTTCTTCTTCAGTCTCCACAGTTCAAACTTCACTTTCTCTCTATCCACCATTTTCATCAAAGCACTTTTTTTTCTTCTCACAGATCTGACCCGTTTTACTAGATCGGAGCTCCGATAACCCGACCGGCCATCTCCAATGGAGGCGGCGCTTGAGCTGGCGCGTGCAAAGGATACGAAGGAGAGAATGGCGGGTGTAGAGCATCTTCATCAAGTTCTAGAAGCTTCGAGAAAAACCTTATCGCCTTCCGAAGTAAATTCACTTGTTGATGTATGCTTGGATCTTCTGAAAGATAACAATTTTAGGGTTACTCAAGGTGCTCTACAGTCACTTGCTTCAGCTGCTGTTTTATCCGGTGAGCATTTGAAGTTACACTTCAATGCGCTTTTGCCAGCTGTTGTTGAACGATTAGGAGATGCGAAGCAGCCGGTTAGAGATGCAGCTAGGAGGTTGTTGCTTACATTAATGGAGGTATGCATTTGCATGATCAGAAGATAGGCTGTTTATTACCGGAATTTGATCCTTTTATTTTTGGTTGCTGAATTGGTGTTAATTTATTTATGATCTTGAAATAAAGGCTTGCATATGCAATTATGTTGTATTATAGGGATGTTTGAAGTAATTTACTTGTACTCCCTCTGTTTTGTTTTGACGTGGCACTGAGTTTAAGAAAGTCGTGGTCTTAACGTAAAGATATATAAAAATGTACCTAAATGCCCTTCAATGGAAAGTGAGAATTAAAGAGTAGTCAAAAGACGAAAGAGATATTATTTTTAAAATGGACTAAAAAGAAAAGTAAGACACCAAATTGAAACGGAGGGAGTAGTAATTCATAAGGGTGGGATCAAATGATGGTTGTATTTTCGGTGTAGTTTCTTTTGTGATTTGCTGTGATTTGTGCAGGTTTATAAGTATTATGTAAGGGGATTTAGTGCATGGTATTGAAATACAGGGGTCTATTTTGCAATTGAGTCCTACCACAAATTTGCTTAGAGTAATTTAGTCTTTATTTAATGGGGGTTGGTACAAGTGCTGGCTTCAAATTTATTTTTTATAGTGTTGGAGGAATAAACATTTGGGTGTGGTTGTGGAGTTGTTGGGTTGAAACACATGAAGATAAAAGTATAAAGATAACTGATTGTATGTCCAAAAACAAGAAAACTAATTGAATGTTCAAAAGGAACAGTGCAGTGGTCAAGAGTCACAATTCGAGCTGTCAAGAGTCACAATTCGAGCTGCATTAAGACAGTTCAATCTCAGTAGCCTCAAGGCCCAGTTGGTCTGTCCCTAGTCCTTGGGACTGCGTGCAGAAAATAAAAAAACAAAAAATTGTATGACTTGATTTCTTTAATGGTGAGAGTTTTTTTTTTCCAGGCGATCTGGGTAATAAAACATATATGCTGTGTATTCATATTCCTCTCACATGCGCACTGAAACCGACAGTGATGATATGAGAGGGAGAGAGAGAGAACAATGCCGAACTACTGTTAGACTCTTCTACAGTTTGGAATGTTAATATCATAGTAATAACCAGGTTTGAGAAGCACCACCTTTGCTGATCATATGACCAACTCAAAATGATCTTTAGTGCAAACCAACCCTTTCAAAATTATGGTATGTTTTTGTAATTGAAAAACTAATGGTGTATGTGTAAATACTTTTTTCTTCTTGTAACTAAGATACTTCACACAGTATAGTAAACACAGTTCCCTAGTCCTCGAGAACTGTATAAAAAAAAGAAATTTGTATAATTTGTTTTTTGAGTCGTGAAAAATTAATTTCAGTTGATCGGGGTAAAAAATGCAAGATATATGTTGTGATTCATATTCCTCACATGCACGGGCAGCAGCACACTAACACATCGTGATGAAGAGAGAGAGAGAGTGAGAGAGAACACTGCCACAAACTACAGTTTACTCATTATAATTTGGAATTTTACTATCATACCTATCACCTTGTTGATTGCTAACCAACTCTAAATGATCTGTAATGCTAACCAACTCTAAATGATCTGTAATGCTAACCAACCCTTTCAAAGTTATCGTATATGTCCTCATAATGATAAAACTAATGGTGCTTGTGTAAATACAGTTTTTTCTTGCAGCTAGAATACTTCTCACTTCGAGAGAATGTTTGTTTTTCTAGTTCATTCAATTATTGTTTTTGTTTTAAATTTAGCTGTGGAATATACTTAGTAATGAGAAATTCAAACAATTATTGGATATTTATCACTCATAAGTTGATTACATAAGCATCACAAATCATTATATCTCTCTTTTTCTAATCTTTTTTTTTTGGGTATGATGAGGTAAAATACTAGAAATGATTTGATTGATTGTTATAATCTGTACAGGTTTCTTCACCGACAATTATAGTTGAGAGGGCGGGGTGTTATGCTTGGATGCACAAAAGCTTTAGAGTTCGAGAAGAATTTGCTCGTACTGTTACATCAGCAATTGGACTTTTTGCATCGACAGAGCTGCCCCTTCAACGGGCTATCCTTCCTTCAGTATGTTAATATATATTTGGTTTGGAATTTCATATATTAGCACATATATAGCTAAACCGTACACAGAGTAACCTGCATTTTTCTTTTTGAAAAGATAAAAAGTTGTAAACATACTTTTTCATTGTTGCTATCATCAGATTTTGCAAATGTTGAATGATCCTAATCATGGAGTGAGGGAAGCAGCATTATCATGTATCGAGGTAGCTAAACTGCTATTTTTTTTCACAATTTCTTGTGTTTGGTCAAACCGCTTTTCTTAATTAGTCTCCAGTGGCTTGATCAACCAATCATTCGTGTCTTTTCAGACTGACTACTCTTCCCGTTTTATTTTGTTTGATAAATATTCCTCCATCTTTCCTCTTTGCAGGTGATGTATTCAGAGGTTGGACCCCAGTTCCGCGATGAGCTTCAGCGCCATCATCTTCCTTCCATGTTGGTATGCCTTTAGCTTTAAATGATTTCGTTCTAGCAACTAAGTTCTTTTTTGAACATACCGTGTGATAAATTTTGAGTCATCTTTCAATTTTTACTTGGTTAATAGTATGTGATGTAGTGAACAATAGTTCTGCTCAGTGTTTGTTTTGACATGTTAACTGACTGCAGCTAAAAGATATTAATGTGAGACTTGAGAAGATTGAGCCCAAAAGTTGCTCTATAGATGGAAAGTCAAATAATTATTCAACTGGTGAGGTGAGATCTGCTAGCCTTAGTTCTAAGAAAAGCAGTCCTAAGGCAAAACGTTCAACAAGAGAGGTGTCTCTCTTTGGAGGTATGTACATGCACCATTATGTGAATTAAACTTTTATTTTATGTTAAGCTTATTTTAGCACCAAGTTACCATGGTATTGAGCTAAATGATTTCAAGATTGCTTAAGTCAGCCTTCATTTTATTTTTGCTTAAATGTCCTATGTGTGTGTTCTTTTTGTTTAAGAGTTATCACTGAACAGAAGAGGGGGGGGGGGGGGAGGTAAACCATAGTTGTGCAGCGGGTTTATTAGTATAGAAAAATGCTTGCCCTGTTATGAGATTATTTGTCTCAGAACACCTTATTTAAAAAAATTATTTGTCTATAGACAGAGGCCGTCTATCATGTGCACCAAGACCAATTGATGACACATAACCATCTCCGATAAGTGCTTCAGACTTGGACTTCTCCTCCCATCCTATCAGTGAATCTCTCTCTCCCCCTTGGTATGATTTAGGCAACCAGATGCTGCAAAATCCTACAGTAATTGAAACATCCAAGTGGATTAATTAGTGCGGGAAAGGCCATCAAGGCATTTGGAGTTAATGTAAATGGGTTTGAATACATATCCTTGATATGATGTTTAAGAATGGAGCAGAAGAGACATCTTCAACAAAAAAACAAAAATTAAATGGTGGAGAGAAGAAATCAAGAAAGAAAAGGGATGTTGAGGCCAAAAGATTGGTGTGCTTGGTCAATTATGACAGGGGAAGGAGAAAGCCAGGGTAGGAAATACCAATCATTTTCAAGATGAAAGTCATAATAATAGGTTTGTAAGACTGGGTTTTGACGACTGTGGGAAATTGGTACTATAAAATCGTTAATCAGGAAATGAAAGCCAGAGCCAGATATCCTGTATCTAAAAGAATCAAAATTGAGGAGTGAAATGAACAACTATCAAGAAAAATTTGGGTGTATAAATGGGCTAGCTAGGTTGAGCTCAAAGCGGAAGTTGGAATAATAATTGTGGGGCAAGAGACCTTGGAACTTAACTCTTTAGACAATTCCAGGTGGGGTTTCATAGGGGGTGTTTGGACACACTAACTTAGAGGGAAGAACTTTGGCATGAACTTGTTGCTATTGCAACTTTTTTTTTTTTTTTTTGTGTGTGTGTGTGTGTGTGTTTAGAATCAAACCCCATATCTGTGGCAGATATTACTGGAGGTGAAGCAAAGCAACGTGTTAGATACATCCTGTGGCATCCCCAGGTATGTAGTAGGTATATTTTCTAATCTGCAGCTCAAAATATTTGCTAGGCACTGAATATTAGATACATCCTTAACTTGGAACATACTGCTCTTCCTCCAATTCACAGAAAGCCCTGACACTGCCTCAAGAACTATTAGGATTATCCTGATGAAACATACCTGCTCTTCCTTGGCCTCACAAAAGATCATAGTATCATCTGCATAGAGAAAATGTCTAGTTTGCACATCTTCTCCAGCTTGGTTGCCCACTTTGAAACCTTTTAGCCAGTTCTTTTGAGTGGCTACCCTCACCATACTATTTAGTCCTTCCATAGCTAAAATGAAAAGGAATGCGTAAAGAGGATCACCTTGTCTCAGTCCTGGAAAAAAACCAATAAGTTTTTAATTCACCAAAATAGAGAACCTAACAGTTTTAATACATAATTCTATCCACTTCAACCACTTTTCTCCAAACCCCATTTGTTTCAAAATATTGAGAAGAAATTTCCAATTCACATGATCATAAGCCTTCTCAATATCATGCTTACACATGATCCCTGGGGTTTCGTACCAGGTAACTCTGTCCACCAAGAATAGGACAGATGGGAATAAATCACCTAGTGTTTTCGTCTTTGCTGGAATTTGAACTTGAGACCTCATAGTTAACCCACTTCATTGACCATTAGGTCACACCCTTGGGTTATAATGTGGAGAACCCTAGGTTGTGAAAAGTGGAAAGCAGTGAATAATGCCAAGTACGGTGTATGGAACAACTGGTGCACATAACAGAGCAGATCATCTTATGATACATGCCTTTGGAAGGATATTTCTAGATTGTGGGATGAAGAACTTAACTCATAAGTCATGTTTGGGAGTGAAATTCATTAGATTCTGGAAAGACAAGCATCAGGGGGACTGTGGCACTAAAAGATGAATATCAAATATTGTATCAACTGGCAAATAATCAAGACTCTTTTGTAGAATAGTGCTGGCAGAACAACTCATTAGCCCTACATTTCTGGAGGAATTTTCAAGACTAGAGATGAATGATCTGATGTAATTGCTTGCTAAGCTTGCATGGCTTACTGGAAACATCAGCTGAAAGAAGATTTTAAAGATGGGTCTTTACTGTGAAGAAATCATATGCTCATCTCTGTTCAGACTTCAAACAAGGAATTGATACACAATTGGCCATGGACAATTGGAGAAGTAAACTGCCTACTAAAGTGATTTGCTTTGTCTGGATAACTTCATCCAACACATGCCACATCCAAGACAATCCCAGCAGGAGAAGTGTACAGATAGTGAATAGGTGCTACAGGTGCCGGTTGAATTCTGGAAGTGTCCAGACACCTATTTTGCATTGTATAGTAGCATATGATATTTGGAGTATGTTCTTCTCTATATTTGGACATCATGTGCATATGAAAACTGGTGTTTAGTGAGTTGGAAAATCCATCAAAAAGGTTTGAGTAATGGTACCTGCTGCAAATTTATTATTTTATTGGTGCATCTGGAATGAAAGGAATCATAGATGTTCTGTTGGGATCTCAACTATACTCATGTACTCAAAGAAAAATGTCTACTGTATTAATTTATTTAGCTCAACCAGGCCCCTGCAACTAGTTGTGATCAACTTTTGGATAGTGTTTGCTGCTTAGTTGTAGACTAGATTTTGTATATGAGCGGGCCTCTCTTCCCCGTAATCTTTTGCATGCATCTTCTGAATGCTTTTTAATGAATTTTCTCTTCATTAAAAAAAGTAAGAAGTTATTAAGAAATTTTTGCTAACAATGGTAATTTGAGCAAAGAAATGGAACAGAAAGAGAGCCAATATGCAGTCAAATTATAGTTCTATGGTTACTTGTTAATATGAATTTAATTTGATCTCTCTTCTTGTGCAGCGGATGGTGATATTACAGAAAAGCCTGTCGACCCAATTAAAGTTTATTCAGAAAAAGAACTTATAAGGGATTTCGAGAATATTGGCTCTACCCTTGTACCGGAAAAAGATTGGTCTGTCCGTATAGCTGCTATGCAGAGAGTTGAAGCACTTGTTATTGGAGGTATTTTACCAACTTTGCACCTCCAAATTACCTTTCCGTTTCTTTATTGAATTGTTGTGCAACTCCTCCTTATGGTCTTATAGTGGCATCTTCCTATGTTCTATCCTTACTAATTAAGACAGTGCAGTTGATAACACATGTTATCTTTTATTCTGTTCCATTAGGTGCAGCTGATTATCCTTGTTTTCGTGGACTTCTAAAGCAACTTGTCGGCCCTTTGAGCACACAGTTAGCTGATCGGCGATCCAGCATAATCAAACAGGTTTGGTCCCATAATAATGGGTACAGCTCCCGCTTCTCTATGTTGTCATAAATTTTGCCTGTGGGATGCTTTTTTCTGGGAAGTACATGTTCTATTGGATACATTTTCTTTTTCTTTCTTGTTTCTTGAACGCTGTGCTACCTTTATTAGCCCGAATTTCATTTACCATGATGCACCTGTCTGAAGTTGATTTTATATTTATCTTCCCATATCCTAGTCACTAGTGTAGCTGCTAATGGCTTGTTAAAAATATCCTGCTAATGGCATATATATCATAGAAATTTTTTCATTGCAGTTACTTCTTTTGTTTTAAGGGGTCATTTGTTTTTATTATGATAAAGATGTCCGAATGTGAATATACATTTCAATTTAAGATGTCTCTGAATCTGAACACCAGATCAAAACACCAAGTGATTAAGACTGTTTGATTTCTTAATATTCGAATGTGTACAATTTATTTGTTTTTAAACATTATAGACAAATTCAAATAAAAATGTGATTAAATATTATAGGGATATTTTTTGAGACCTTCCTTCACGTTTGACTTCATAATACCGACCTTCCTTGTTGTTTACAATATTACCCTTAACTCCCTATTTTGATTTTTTTAAACATATTTATTATTGATAAAAAAGATTATGATCCGACTAATTTGCCCATTCTTATATAGTCAACAACTACAACAACATATCCAGTGTAATCCAACAACATGCCGGCAAAAGTTTAGAAAGTTCTCTAATCTTATATTTTGCGGATTAAACTTTTGCCTTGCGAAATTAGCTTATAATTAAGGATATTTTGACCCCCAAATTTTCATAAAATGAGACACAAGGGAAAATTAAGAACCACGCTGAAGTAGGGAAATCCATGCAAATACTTGATTCATAGCCTGAAAGCTTTATTCTTAGTTTAAAATAATATGTCAGACATCTCAATTGTGTAGAGAGCACTTCCAAGTTGATGTAAACGCAGAGAGCACCTAAACTAAACATTAGGTTTATATCATCCTTTCGTCCTTTCAGTTTGAAACAACAACTCTTTATAGTTAAATTATGATCAACCAAGTCTGATCATGGCTCCTGATTCGTTTAAATGAGCACTGTAAAGTCAACGTGGACATATTGAAGTTTCTTTTAGCATGTGTTGCTGTATGTTCCCAACACTGATTACTGTCCAGTTCCATCTAGGCTTTCTGTTCTAGGAAGTAATTGCACATCTACAGAAGTCTTGCAGGAATCAAATAAAGTCTCCCCGTTCTTTTCTGTTGCATTTATTCAGGTGCTAGGGCTACACCTAGACGTGGCAGAATTTATATTTCTAATGCATATCCTCGACAGGTCTCTATGGGTACAAAGAGCAGCAATCTTCTATGAGATTTGGGAAACCAATATAGTCAAATATGATAAATGATCTGCTAAGTAAAGCAGTGTAGACAACTAGACATTGTACGTTGGTCGATATTTGAGTAGAAAGGTAGAAAAAGAAGAGTAACTGACAATATGTGCAAGTTTCTCAAATGGATATCATCAATATAGATAAACAACTGCATGTTCTCACCTTGCAAGGAGAGTGCTTGTTTAGCTGTGTGCTTTTGTGTATTGTTGATGGGTCAGTTTAGACTTCTGTTTTATTCTGTTTCTATGCATCATCATCTACTAAATGGATTATGTTCCAAGTTCCGACATACGTGAAGGCTAATCCACCGTCTTATGTGAATGGTAGGCATGTCATTTACTAAACTTCTTATCAAAAGAGCTGTTGGGAGATTTTGAGGCATGTGCTGAGATGTTCATTCCGGTGAGAACAAGTGATCTAGTTATCATATGCTTATACTTCTATCATTTTACTAGGGAGAAAGGATTACATCTTCTCTAACATGCGCGAGATTATGACATCCTCATTGAACTTCAGGTTCTTTTCAAGCTTGTTGTGATAACTGTTCTTGTGATTGCAGAATCTGCTGATAACTGCATAAAGACGGTAATGTTTTATGTGCTGTTTGAATCTGGTTTTCCTTTGCCTGTACTTGCAGTATCTGTCAATCATTTCCTGCTGTTTTTTTTAATTTCAGATGTTGCGCAACTGCAAAGTTGGTCGGGCACTTCCTCGTATAGCTGATTCTGCAAAGAACGACAAAAATGCAGTACTTCGTGCAAGGTTTGATACTGCCTCTTCTAATTTACAGATCTTAATTTTGATTTAGTTCTACATAGTTCCTGCTTAGTCTTCTGATTATTTTCGATGACAGATGCTGTGAATATGCACTTCTGATACTTGAACATTGGCCTGATGCATCTGAGGTACAACGTTCGGCAGAGCTCTATGAAGACCTTATAAAATGTTGTGTAGCTGATGCAATGGGTGAGGTATGCTTGTTGAACTCTGACCATCATATTTTTGCATAGTTATTTGCATGTGTACCTGTACCTTGCCGTTTGCAACACTCCTCCCCCCCCCTCCCCCTCTCCCTCTTTCGATTCAAGATCCGTTTGTGGTATTCATACTACTTGGCTACAGGTACGATCAACAGCAAGAACTTTGTACAGAATGTTTGCAAGAACTTGGCCAGAACGTTCTAGGCGTTTGCTGTCGTCCTTGGATCCTGCTATTCAAAGGGTACTCTCTTTTGTCTTATAAATTGCTCCCAGCATCCTTCCATAATAGATAATGGGCATCTTTTCTAGAAGTCTTTAAGGCTGCTGTTGTGGACTAAAGTGGAACTATCTTGCAGATCATAAATGAGGAAGATGGTGGTATTCATAAACGGCACACTTCTCCCTCTGTTCGAGAGAGGAGTTCACACTTCTCACTTGCGTCTCAAACATCTACTTCACATCTACCTGGTTATGGAACATCTTCAATAGTGTCCATGGATAGAAGTTCCAATTTATCTTCAGGAACGTCCCTGTCCTCTGGGCTGCTTTTGCCACAAGCAAAACCTGTGGGAGTGGAACGTAGTCTGGAGAGTGTACTTCATGCCAGCAAACAGAAAGTTTCTGCCATAGAAAACCTGCTCAAAGGTCTAGATGTATCTGAGAAAAGTCGCTCCTCTAGTTTGGATCTAGGTGATTGTTTCCTCTTCCATTATTCTTCTGCATCTTGAAACTTGATGTGTTTAAGTAGTTAAATATTTGATGAAGAAAAGCTTGACATGTTTAATTAATTATTGACATCGTGAAAGGTTGTCAGTTTTATGATTCAGAAAAAAGTATGTTTCAACTACTGCCATAACTTTTGAGTATTATTGAACAATGTAAAATATTTTTATATTCTACCCTAGTGCAGGAGTTGACCCGCCCTCATCCCGTGATCCACCATTCCCTCTTGCTGTTCCTGCATCAACAAGTCTTACTAATGCTTTACTGGTTGATGCACCATCTGCTATGACTAAAGGAAATAATCGCAACGGTGGGTTGGTTTTGTCTGATATCATAACTCAGATCCAGGCCTCAAAGGATTCAGCTAAAGCATCATACCGAAGTAGTGTGGATCATGAGTCTTTTTCGGCACTCAACTCCTACACTGCAAGAAGAGCTTCTGAAAAACTACAGGATAGAGGACTTCTGGAAGAGACCGAGCCGAGGGATATTAGGCGGTTTATGAACTCGCATGTTGACAGACAATACTTAGAGACATCGTATAAAGATGCTATTAGGGACTCCCATATTAATCACGTTCCCAATTTTCAACGTCCTCTCTTAAGAAAAAATACAGCAGGAAGAACATCAGCTAGCAGGAGGAGGAGTTTCGATGACAGTCAACTTCCTCTAGGAGATCTATCTAGTTATGTGGATGGTCATGCTTCACTAAATGATGCATTAAGTGAGGGTCTCAATTCTACTTCAGATTGGAAAGCCAGGGTTGCTGCATTTAGCTATCTCCGGTCTTTGCTACAGCAGGGCCCTAGAGGTATTCAAGAAATCACTCAGAGTTTTGAGAAGGTTATGAGATTGTTTTTCCAGCATCTCGATGATCCCCATCATAAAGTTGCACAGGCAGCACTTTCAACTCTTGCAGATCTTATTCCTGCTTGCAGAAAGCCATTTGAAAGTTACGTAGAGAGGATCTTGCCACATGTTTTCTCGCGGTTAATTGATCCCAAAGAATTGGTGAGGCAACCCTGCTCAACTACCCTAGAAATAGTTAGCAAGTCATATGGTATAGATTCCCTTTTGCCAGCTTTACTCCGTTCATTAGATGAGCAGCGTTCCCCAAAGGCCAAGCTTGCTGTAATTGAGTTTGCAATTGGCTCATTTAACAAGCATCCTTCAAATTCAGAGGGTGCTGCTAACATTAGCATCCTCAAGTTATGGCTTGCTAAGTTGACACCATTGGTCCATGATAAGAATACCAAACTGAAAGACGCAGCTATCTCGTGCATTATATCAATGTACACACACTTTGACTCTATTGCAGTTCTAAATTTTATTCTTAGCTTATCAGTTGAAGAACAAAATTACTTGAGACGGGCTCTTAAGCAGCGCACACCTCGTATAGAAGTGGATTTGATGAATTTCGTGCAGAGCAAGAAAGAAAGACTACGATCCAAGTCTTCGTATGATCCATCTGATGTTATTGGAACATCATCTGAAGAGGGATATATTGGCATTTCAAAGAAGAGTAATGTATTTGGAAGGTACTCTGCTGGTGCAGTTGATACTGATAGCATCAGAAAGTGGAACTCTCTTCAAGACCCAACCTATATGACTAGGTCTCTTGGCCAGTTGTCTGATGGTACTCAGGACCTCTATCATGGTGTGGAAACTGGTCCCAACACTGATATTTCTGTTTCAAAAGCCAAGGATTTGAAATTTGGGGCCCTTACCACAAGCGAGAATGATGGATTATGGACAACACTGGAAAGCAAGGACAACAGCTCAAACATAGAACACACCTCCGCTCCTCATCTGGATGTCAATGGGCTGAATGGGCTGGTTGATTCGGACCATCTACAGATTGCTCTTGATGCTGGAGCTGATAATGGGTCTTCATCTGACATGGGGCTTAATAACCTAAAACTTTCTGATCTCCAGATAAATCCAACTCTGGAAACAGGACCAAGCATCCCTCAGATTCTTCATTTGGTGAGTTTGTGTGGTTCATCTGTGTCATTCAGGTTGTTCTATATTGTCACATTTCATTTCAATAATGAAGAATCTTGTAGATCATTATTCAAGTGTAATTTTGTATGAATTTGAGCATAAAATCTTTCAATATTCTTACCCTGCTCTTTCTTCCACTTCTGAGTAGATTTGCAATGGTGATGATGGTAGTCCTGCTGCTAACAAGCGTGATGCACTTCAACAATTGGTCAAAGCTTCTGTTGCTAATGATCGATCCATCTGGAGCAAGGTAGATTGGCATCAAAATCTGTCTGATATTTAGTCAATTAATGTTTTTCAGATTCTTAACATAAGGCTCGGGATCATAGCCTGATTGAACTGTTTTTCTGTTAATTTTTGTGCTTGAGAATTATTTCTTCTAATAAAAGGATATGGATCTCATGATGTGTCATTTTTTGGTTTTGAGCAGTACTTCAATCAGATATTAACTGCTGTGCTTGAGGTGTTAGATGATTCTGAGTCATGGACAAGGGAACTTGCCCTATCTCTGATTCTTGAAATGCTGAAGAATCAGGTATGTAGGCTGTATTTTCAGTGATCACTTGTGGATGTCCTCTATGATCTTCCCCTTTCTAAAATAAGGAGGAAGGGTTGTTTTCCATTATCTGTTTGCTTAATCTTGTGTTGTTTCAGAAAAATGCTATGGAGGACTCAGTTGAGATCATAATTGAAAAGCTGCTCCATGTGACCAAGGATGATGTTGCAAAAGTAAGTTCCGCTTGGCCGAAAATATTTCAAGTATTTTTTAACTTTTCATTTCCCTCTTTGCTTAATGTGTTGCAACATCTTTCAGGTTGCAAATGAAGCTGAGAATTGTTTATCTACAATTTTGTCCCAGTACGACCCATTCAGATGCCTAAGTGTAAGTGCTAGAGTGATTACCTCTTTCCTTTGATCATGGCCTAGTCATTCTTGCATTGTCTAATATTTTCTGGCATTGCAGGTTATTGTTCCTTTGCTTGTCACCGAAGATGAGAAGACTCTTGTAACTTGTATAAACTGTTTGACGAAGGTGATTTGCCGATTAAGTCTGCTTCAATTTGTCCAACTTGCTTAATTTGGTGCTTTCTTGGCTACATTAAGTTTGGACTCTTTATTCCTTTTCTTCCATATTTCTATGCTGTGCTTAGAGTTGAAATCATCCGTACATGACTGTTGGTTGGCAAGAATTATGTTTTGTTGCCTGCATACTATCTCGTTGATATCAAGTCAAAGGAGGGAATTTTTCAGCTTTATTTTTTTCTTTGCATTGCATAAGCCATTTAGCATTTATCTCGTCCCCATCAGTTATGAATTTGTCCTTGTTCTCGAGGCAAGGTAGATTTATTGAAGTTGTCATGTTGATATGCAACTATTAATTCTAGGCACACATGACAACTCATGCGGTACCATTGTAATTTTACAATATTTCTTTACTAGCATGTAGTGATTTTTATTGGTGTAAAGAGTTGTCAGCGTCGAGGTATAATTACACCTTGGGATCTTATTTTATCATAGAGAAGTTATGGCATTCGCTAATATATCCAAGATTGGAATGCTATCATTGAATTGGTTTCTGATGTGGGCTTGTTATCTCTTTGTTCAGCTTGTTGGAAGGCTCTCTCAGGAGGAATTGATGTCTCAGCTTCCTTCATTCTTGCCTTCCCTGTTTGATGCTTTTGGAAACCAGAGTGCTGATGTCCGCAAGGTGAACATCACTGTTTTCCTTTTCTTTCAGCTGTTGTGTGTAGTTAGAAAACCCGAAAGGAGTAGCAGAACTAAAGATATTCAGTAATTGTTTATCTGCTTCACATCTTAGTTTGAAAGGGAAGTAGGATTTGATATTAGCCTCTGTAGTATGTTTTGATGTGCATATCTTGCTGTTTTATTTACATTTTGTGGAGATAACTAGATAGCCTGAAGGGTTACTCCTCTACCTGCCAGTTTGCCCGTACTATATAGTAAAGAAAAGCAAAAGCGATTTTGTTTAATGGTTATCCTGTATACTTGGACCAGAATCAGGGATCCTAAACCTAGTAAATAATTGCAATGAAGTGTTCCTCACGAAATACATAAGCGATACTTCTCTTCTAAAATTCATTTTTGTTTTATTTGTATGCAAGTGACAAAAAACGTTTAGCCAACAAATTGTTGACTCGTGTTTCCTAGATATTCTGCAGCTTTTCATCTCTGTTGGTTGTTAAATGCTATTGAACCAGTCCTTACTTGATTCTCTTTTCTGTTTCCTGTTTATGGACTTAAAATGTAGTCACTATATACAAGTCAAAGTTCTACAAGTCTCTAGGTTGGATATTAACCACATCACGTTCCGTCTCTTTAGCTATATCTTAATATGCATAATTTTTCTTTGCTGGCAGACTGTTGTATTCTGTTTGGTTGACATATACATCATGCTGGGCAAAGCATTTATGCCATATTTGGAAGGGCTGAACAGCACACAGTTACGATTGGTGACCATTTATGCAAATCGAATATCACAGGCCAGAACAGGTACTCCGGTAGACGCAAGCCATAGTTAGCTTTTTTTGGGTATCCATTGTAGGTATAGATGTGTGTATTTGTGATTTAATATTTGATGTCTTTTGTATATCTGTGTGAATGTGTATTTCTATTTTTGGTGGGTTGAGGTTGTATTCTTTCTTTTTTCTTTTCTGCTAATTGGTTGGTAGTTTTGGAGTGAGAGAACAAATGTGATAATTGTACACACTAAACTTTGAGCTCATAGTGAAATCTACAGTTTTTTTGGACTATTGTTTATATCATTTAACAGAAAACTAAACAATAATTTTTTGCAGCTTTTATTTAGTTTGTTAATAACTTAAGATCATTCACGTTATATTATATTTGTGATGGCATGAATAGGCTATGTTGAGCATAGTACATCAATAGCCATCTCTACTAAATAAATTTCACTCGAATTGAGATGGAGCTTTTGAATACATGATAAAGTGTTCCTATTAGACACTTAGGATTGATATCTTGAGCGGAGTTTCAAGACAATAAAGAATTGGTGTTTCTTTCTTGTACCCCACTCAGTAGAGCTCATTCCGGATAAGCGAGTGAATTTCAAGCTGAAACTTGGATTTCTGACTAATCTAATATCCTATCAAAGACTATGAACTTTCAAAATGAAAAAGTAAACTACCTATGTAGCGTAAGCAAGTTGGGCACTATGCTAGAACGGAGATCATTCTCCCTAATGTAATATAAATGTAATAGAAGAGGTAAGAGTCCAAGTCGGGCACTATGCTAAAACGGAGATCATTCTCCCTGATGTAATGTAAATGTAATAGAAGAGGTAAGAGTCCAAGTCGGGCACTATGCTAGAACGGAGATCATTCTCCCTAATGTAATGTAAATGTAATAGAAGAGGTAAGAGTTCAGTTCCCCTCCCTTCTCGACCAGACGAAGGAGATATGAATGGAAAATATTCTAGGCTCATTATGTATGACTTCTTTGGACTAAAAATTAGATAGATATGTAATAATTTATTCATAAACGGTATTTATACCAAATTACATAAATTTATTATGTAGTTTAGAGCTAAATTGAGGTGAGAAAACATGTCAACCGACCTTGCTCAATGTATATTATAAAAAAATATGTCTCACAATTATTGATTGGACATAAATATTGAATGTGAGTAAGTTTTAGTCGATACATACTTAGGTTCAAGAGGCGAGCAACTCTTTTTGGATATTGTAATTTTGACGTGCTTAATTCAATTGGATTTGATCTTATATTATTTGATTCATTTTAACTTGTGAAATTTTCTTATATCAGTAATTCGATAACTTCTCTTTTGATCTGAGGGACTATAGCAACAATCTCTCCAAGCCAAACCCCCCGCCACCGCAGGAGGTGAAATCTTTAATGAAAAGGTCTACGTATATTTTGTCCTCTTGAACCCCTAATTATAAAATTAAACCATGTATATTCTTGTTACAAGCAAAATTTTCAATTTCTCAAACTTTCCAAACAAGCTCTCAATATTAGTTTGGGAAAAATCCAAACAAATGTAAATATCTATTAGATTAGGATATAACTTGAATAGCAAGACTTGCAAATTGATAGTGATGTGTGTTATGTTGTTTGATAGTGGTAATATTAATTTTAATATATATCCATATTCCCAATACAAAATGATGAAATGTATATAAATAAATAAATAAACAAATTGTCACTTGGGTCTACAAAAATATTAACACCCATGTGCTACATTGCCACTTAAAATTTTCTTGGGCCAAATACTTCCCCCCTTTCATTAACATGCAAAATGGAAAATGGGACCCTATCAATAAATTGAACTTCTTTACACTTAAAATAGACAAAAATATATTATAGTGATGTCAAATCTATCACTATTAATAATCATTGAATTCAAAAATTTATAAATTTTATATTTAAATCAAATTTATGTAGCTTACTTTAATTATAGGTATCATTAGTATATTAATGAAGTATTAAAGAATTATTTCATATTAAGTAAATTTTTGGGGTCATAGCATCGCCTCTCGATCCAATCCATCTTCCCTGGCCTCTCCAACACACTCTTCATTATTCAAAATAAATGAATTGTTCAAAAATTTAAGATGGATATTTGATTATTTTTTTAATATTTGTCCTTTTCTTTAATAAAATTTAATATTTTTTTTAAAAGTAAATTACACTACTTACAAAACTATATTTATTATTTTACAAAGAATATTAGTGAAAATCCCTTTTTAAATAATCGTGCATTACGTCATAAGTTCAGTCAATATGAAAGAGATAATTAATTTAAATCTACATTTTGCCAAAAAAAGAATTTAAACAAAGAAATAAATATCATTGGTGCACTCCATCAAATAAGGTCAATTTCGTTGTCAAGTGCATGTATTTAGAGATAATAATATGAAGTCGTCTATTTGATATTTTATCTTTATTTTTTATTTGGTGTCCAAATTTGTACAAAAAAATTCATATCATCACTTTATCATAATCTTTGTTGATTATCTATTTGACATCTATACAGTGGTGGAACCACCATATCTTTAGGGGGTGTCCTAAGCGGAAATTATATTATTTTTATATGGTTAAAATAATTTTTTAAATATATATTGGATATCGAACCTTCTTCGGCTACTTTGTGTGTCTATTTCTTACGATGTTGAACCCCTTATCGAAAATTCTGGCTCCACCTCTGCATCTATATATGTATTAATGTGTATATTCAGATACAATATTTGTTAAAATTCTTTAATTATTTTTCCTAATGTTCTATATTTATTTGAGGCCTAATTAATTGGAATTGATGTATATAGAAATTAAACTTTAGTATAAATATTTAGAAAAATTATCTAATTACACAATTTATTTTATATATTTTCTAAAATTCACTATCATTTGAAAAAAATACAAAAGTTTTCTACTCTCTCTTATTCTCGGATACATCAATTTAAGCGATATATCGAAACACTAAGGGATGTATTTGAAATCGAAAAGTTAAACAATATATCCGAAACTGAAACACGATCTTTGATAAATGTATCTCATATCGGGACACGATATATCAGATCATTTTAGAATGTATTCGATTTTTACAATTTTTTTTTTTATTACTTAAAAATAATAATATATAATTAACTCTTTAACACTATAAATTTTACATAACATTTCCTAAATATTACCACCTCAATCATAATCTTTGATGGTAACCCTATTTGTAATGTCTTGTTCTTGTACAGGACCGCATTACTACTTTGACTTTTTATGTAACAAAAGTAAAAGTATTATTCTCTCCGTCCATTTTTAATAGTCATAAGCTTTTATTAATATTTTATAATACTTTTTTATCATGTTTGATATGTAAAAATTACAATTTATAATATTTTTGATATAGTTTTTGAATATCTAAATTTTTTATTCAAATTAATATAATCTAATTTTACTTTAAAAATTAGTCAAATTGACTTTTAAAAAGCGCAACATGAAAATTAAAAGTAGACAAATGAAGTATTTGAGTTTCATGTTGCCCTAAATCAATTTATAGAAAAACAATTTTAATGTGAGATTATGTTTTGTTAAATATAAGTAGTGTACTGTATGTGTATGCAAATCTATTTCAATTTAAAAGATAGAAAAATTATTTTCGATAGATCAAATAAAATAATCCAAAGCAACCTAAATAAAAGTATAAAAAATAATAAGAAACAATACGATAATCCTAAGGACAACAAATAGTAACAAAATTCTAATATTTGAATGTGTACCTTTCCCATATCATTATAATATATAACTAGAGTGAATTGACTAAATGACAATTTAAATATTACTTACTACTAGTTCTATAATTAATGATATTAAGCACATGTACAAATTACAATCATTAGATCTATTTTTTAACTAATTAACTAAGATTTTCTTTTTATTTAAAATAATAAGAATTACGTACGAATATATCCTTAACAATGTCCTAATTGGCATTTTATATATTAATTTATTTACTACTAATTAGTTTATTGATAGTATATATTGCCTCAATCATTAGTAACATAAAGTATTGATATGGGGTTATTATTATTTTATTACTCCAAAACGAATATATATTGAATAGTAATTCAGATATATTTGTAGATAAATAGATACCAATATTCTTGTCTCCTTAAGGCCCTACAAAAAGAATTTTCAAACAATTTTTTGTATATGATATAAAGCAAATGATTTAGATATGCACCTTATCATGTATACAAAAAAAATACTTTTCACCTAACTATAAATGGCATAAAAAAAAGCATACGTATATCAAAGACTTTTAACGGTTTAATAATTTGAAATTCACCTAATGGAGCAAACAAAAACATATGTTATGTATTTATTAATATAATAAAAGTTCTTTAAGAAATTAGTTTGAGTTTTATTTAATTTGTTTTGTATGTAAATGCTTGAAATAATAGTGATTTGTTTTATATCAACATTTTTGTTTGCTTTGTATTTATTGTATTTGTCAGGGGAAGGTAGAGTGCATATAAATCGTATTACTACTATTCTACGAGGACAGAGAGAGACTATTTTTAAGAGACTCTCGACTCAAGTGTGTAATAAACAAATAATAGAAGAAAAAAACATATTAGTGAAATAAGAAAAATAATGTATAGTCGACGAAAGAATCAATAACAACAATAAAAATAGTAAGGTAATCGAAATCAAATAAAAAATATAAGACAATAGACACCATAAGCAAGAACTATAAGTATACGACTAGAGTACGATAGGTACTAACAAGCCTAAACCCCTGCAGGTAAGAAAACACACTAATCCTACTAATCTTCAACCCTAATACGAGATTTCCACTCCTTCCTATTTAGAATCATGTCTTCGGTAATATGAAGTTGCGTCACGTCCTATCTAATCACCTCTCAATACTTTTTCGGCCTATCTCTACCCTTTGCGTACCCCCTATACAGCCTCTCGGGCCTCGATCTTCACTGAGGCGTCTGCACATCTCTTCTTCACGGAATCAATTTATCTCAATCTCAATCTCAATTCCCTCATCTTGTCCATCACCATAGCTACTTTACCTATTTTAATTTTATACATTATACAAATGTCACTAAAAAAGAAAAGCGTAAGTTACCTCTCCTATGTGGTTTGCGAGCTATTGCATAGGAGCAGGGTTTTACCACCCAAAAGATAGCGGCTTCGAATTTCCCTTGTTATAGAAAAAAATATTACTTGCTAAAGAAAATCAATTTTGAGATATGGACATTTGAAACTTCTAACTAAAGTAATGTGATGTTTAAGTCAATTTAATCACACCTCAACTAATTTTACGAAATATCATTCATTTTCGCCCAAAAAGATATGTATTGTGATATTCAATCTACAACTTTTAAAATATAACAAATTAAATGTCTTAATCTTTTAAAAGGTCTAAAATATCAAATTTAAATTTGACATCTGTCTCTTGATAAGGATATGTATTACTATTTATTAGGAGAAAAATGTCGACATTTGATTGGATTGAAGGGCCGATGACAGATATTTTGTTGCATCAAAAATCAATTTCGTCTCTTTGCTCACACTGTTTGAGAAAAAAAATATTATCTTAATAAAAAAATATATTCATCAAAAAATTAATAAATATAATATAATTTATTTAAACTATTTATATTTAAGAAATACCACTTAAAAGTTAAATACTATTCAAGAGAGAACATAAGAATACAATTAAGAAAATTACTTTATTAAAAATCTTGAATTTCTAAATTTTGAATTTTTATTTAATGAAACGGAAAAATAATAGTATTATCATATTTTGAATATTCCACAAAATTCTAGATATTTACAAAGAAATCAAAATTTGCACTCAAATATCTAATAACATGTTAAATATTTGTAACGAGATTAAGATCACATCTAGAATATTTCATAATTCTCGATACTCATAAAAAAATTTAGACAAATATTGTTGTTCTCAGAGCATACGTTGCCTAGTAATTTTGACAATCAAAATATACCACTAAAAGGTTCATGTCATTTTAAATTCGAGAAATACGATATAAACAATTTTAAAATTAAAAAAAATATTTATAAAGAAAAGGTAACAAGAAACAAATTAAAACCAAAAAAAATTGTAATTACAAATTTACATCAATAAATCTTTTGATCCAACCTAATTTAATTTCAAAAATCTACATACTCAACTAATAAATAATAAATAAAATATCACATAAATTAGAATAAAAATATATATATAATATAAAGGGGAGCTATAGTCTGAGGTAAATATTCAAGTGACCTTCTGCGCACGGGCATCGAATATAACTTTTCACATTTCAAAATTCAAACAAGTTTTTTTTTAATCGTAAGTTTTTCATAAATTTTTCTAACACATTGAATCATCAGTTATTATTACTTATAATATTCTTTACGTAATTTATAAGTATATGAATTTCGTTTCAAAAAATTTAAAAATTTCATACGTAAATATCCGATCAAAATTAAATTATTTGACTCTCGAAAAACGAAAAATATCACATAAAATGAGACTAAGAAAGTAATATTTTTATTTGGATTGAAATTTAAAGTCGAAAACCTCATAATTCTCAACTATTTACTATTAATATTTTTATAATAATATAAATATATTAATAATATTTTGGGGGCTAGCTAAGTCGGTAGCAAGTCAAAATTAAAACACATAGATATTATTTATTATAACAAGTCAAAAACTACTAAAAACAGTTCTCACAGAGAGCAAAACTCAAAACGAGTTCATAATAAATCTCAAGTGAGTTTCTGATGATATAATTGAATTAAACTCACAAAGATGAATTACTGTGTTGTTCCTGATTTCAAAATGGATGATGATTATTCAGATATTCCTGCTATTTTTAACAAGAAATCCACAATGTAAGTTTTACATCTATGTTTTTGTTGTTTAATTCGTATAAAACTAGTTTGATTTTTTTCCATTCATTTTCAATACTGATCGTGAAACGTCATGAGCAACAGAATTAGTAAGCCCATGGTGTAAGTTCATTTTTTGTTGTTTAATTTGAAATTTGGCAGTAGCTTTCTCTTTGTTAATTTTCAAATACTGATCGTGAAACGCTATGAGCAATAGAATTAGTAAGCCCATACTGTAAGTTCAGTTTTTGTTGTTTAATTTGTATCTATCAGTCGATTTTTCTTTGTTCATTTTCAATACTGATCGTGAAACGCCATGAGCAACAGAATTAGTAAGCCCATAGTGTAAGTTCAGTTTTTGTTGTTTAATTTGTATCTATCAGTCGATTTTTCTTTGTTAATTTTCAATACTGATAGTGAAATATCATGAGCAGGATGTTAAGCTCATACTGTAAATTTTTTTTTGTTGATTTTTTCGATACCTATTAGCCCATAGTGTAAGTTCAGTTTTTGTTGTTTAATTTGTATCTGTCAGTTGATTTTTCTCTGTTCATTTTCATTTTCAATACTGATTGTGAAATATCACGAGCAACGGTATGTTTAGCTCATAGTGTAATTTCTTTTTGTTGTTGATTTTTTTTCGATACTGATCGTGAAATACTACGAGCAGCAGGATGATGAGATTTGAAATTCGATGAAGTTTTTGGTTTATGTGTGTTTAGTTTTTTTTGTTTTTTTTTTGGGTTGTTGCAGAGCAGATGAAGAAATCATGGAGCTAGTATGGCAAAATGGTGAAGTAATTATGCAAAGCCGAAATCAAAGATCTGTAAGGAAATCTAACCTATTTTCCGAGCAATCAGCTGTAGAACAAACGGTAGCAGCTTCAGCTCCACTGTATATGCAAGAGGATGAAATGAATTCATGGCTTCAATCTCCACTTGATGATTCGTCCTTCGATGATTTTCTAAATACTACACCGAGTTGTGACGCCGTGACCTCCGCCGCTGCACCGACGGGAGAAATTGGTACTTCGAAGGTGGAGATCCGTCCGCCTCTGGCTCCACCGTCGTCACGGCCGATTAGATGTACAGAGGGTGAATTACCACATCGATTACAGAATTTTGGGCATTTTTCACGGTTGCCTGGTGAAGCAATTTTACGAAATGGGACTACATCGAGTTCTGGTCACTCAGTTAGGGCATCGACGATTGTGGATTCAAACGAGACTCCGGTAGCAGCAGTACCGAAATATATGATTTCATGCGTATCAGAAAATGTAACACCAGTTACCGCCATAAATGTCAGAGGAAGAGAACTGACGGCGACGGCGACAACAAGCGGCGGTAGGGAGGTGACGACGGCATGCGAGTTGGCATTGACAGCATCTACAAGTGGCTCAGGAGGTAGTGTAAGCGCCAGAGCAGAACCGCCACAGCCGTCGCAGAAGGAGGCGGATACGGCGGCGGATGATCGGAAACGGAAAAGTAGAGAATCGGACGACAATGAAGATCAGAGTGAGGTGAGTAAGCAGTTAGCTTCCGTTTACTACTACGTAAACAAGGATTAATTAATATTTTTTTTGTTTTAATTAGGATTTTTTATCTTTATAATTTCAAATAAAAAATATATTTAATATATGAAAGTATAATTTGGTTCTACGAACGTAAATATATCTGAAAAAAATAAAACAAGATAAAGAAATTGGATTAAAGGGGAGTAGTATATGCTCCAATTTTAGATAGGTATTTAAATTTTTATAAAATTAAAAAAGTAGATACATATTACGTTTTATGTGACATAATACATGTATAACATCATAAGATAAAAAATTATGATGTAGCACGCTCTTAGGATGAATGTGTATATTTGTCCAATTTTATACAATCTTAGATGTTTACTGGTGCACACTCAAAGTTGGTGGGCATATATATCAATCGAAGACAAGTTAAATACTAACATATTTATTTCTATATTACGTCTTGATATCAAATATAAAAACGTGTTATTTTACTAGTATTTTAAGTAAAATAGTTCTTTTGTTTATATGTCACAAAGTTTCATATATATTTTTGTGGATAGATAATTCTAGTTGTGTTAGTAGTTTACTTAATTAGGTCTAATGTTTGCTAGGAATCTTTTAGTCTTTGTTAGAAAATGTAGAGAACTTATATTGGATTGAGACGACCATAAATTGCGCGACATAGATTGAGAGGGTTCATATAACTGACCTTAATTTGCTCGGGATTGAAGCATACTAGAAGTAATAGTAGTTATTGTTGTTGTACATACTAATTCAGATATTTTTTTTGCTATGTTGTTAAGTTTTGCCTCTCTAATATCCTAGGATGTTGAATATGAGTTTGCTGATGCAAGGAAGCAAGTAAGAAGTTCTACATCGGCAAAGAAATCTCGTGCAGCAGAGGTCCATAATCTTTCTGAAAGGGTATGTATACTATTCAGAGTTTGAAGGTTTTGATGGTTTAAATGTTGTGATTTCAATGTCTGTTTACTCAATATTTGAGTGTTTGCAATAATGCAGAAACGCCGAGATAGAATAAATGAGAAGATGAAGGCTCTACAAGAACTCATACCGCGCTGCAATAAGGTTTTAACATCATCTTTGAATTGTTTGTTCGTCATAGAAAGTCTGTTGTTGATTTCATATTTTAAGTTTAATTTCTCTTTTTTCAACTAATTTCAGTCAGACAAAGCTTCAATGCTGGATGAAGCAATTGAGTACCTTAAATCATTGCAATTGCAAGTACAGGTATACTATTCTCGTTTGAACAATATTGTTTTGGTATAAAATATGAAATGGTATATTTTGAGTTTTGGTAATCTGTTAGTGCATGTTTTAATTGAGATGAACTCTTTACTTATTGCCGTGTTTCCGTTCATTTCTTCTTCTCATGTTGATGGTTCACCTCCTGAAAATATTTCCATTGTAGAAGTTAATATAGTCCATTGTGAGGAGAGTTCTCCCATCAATCTTCTTTGGTGCTAAAAAGGTTTTCATTTTATCAGAACCAGTCTCTTAAAATTCCAGTATGTATATTAGAGGTCAAAAGAAGTTAGTCAGTTGTGGAACTACTACTCCAATCACATTTCACTTAAAGGGCATCAAGAAGGATTACTAAGTAAGATAATAGCTAGACCTGAATTTATAGTTAAGGACCATATTGGAATGAGCAATTAAGTTTGTCTCTCCAGCTCTTAACGGAAATAATGATAGATAAATGTACAATCTCTTGCGACTTTTTCTGCCTTCAACCTCTACCTGAGTTTAAGCTGCACCTTCATTAACTCTCTTTCAGCTAGTTGTTGGTCCAAGCTGGTTATGATATGTCCAACGCTGAAGAAATTTGAAGAAATTCGATCAAGTACTGCCTCTGTTACGATACTCATTCCATTATAGTCTGTTTGAAAAATATGACACTTTTCTATATGTGGAAATTTTAATAATGAACTCTTTAGTTTATCCTTAATTAATGAAATGTTGTTACAGCCATAGAAATGTCATGGTATGTGTAAGACAACAAGTGTCAGAGATATTTTCTGTGTTAAAAATCTTTCTTTCTTAAACAGCATGCTCAGTCGAACACCGTATACAAAATGAAATACATGGAGTGTCCTTTATTTCAGATATATCACTTATTCCTGATCATGCATTGTGATTATAAGTTAGCATAGCATGATCTTCAATAAAGCTCCTTGAAAAACGTTAAGTGATCCGTTTAGTTTACAGTTTGATCATAGCTGCTTTACTGCAGATGATGGCCACTGGATGTAGCATGGTCCCTATGATGTATCCTGGAATCCCTCAATACATGCCAACAATGGGAATGAATACGAGCATGGGGATGGATATGAAAATGGGCAGGAACCGGCCTATAATTCCATATGTGCCGCTAATGCCAACAATGCAGAATGCAGCTGCAGCAGCACAAATGGCTCCTCAATATCCTCTTCCGGCATATAATTTGCCACCATTTCCTGCACCTGATCCATCCAGAATCCCAGTTGCGAGCCAGCCAGATCATCCAAGGCTAAACTCACTTGTTGGACATAATATTAGTCAGCCAAGACTTCCGAATTTAAGTGATCCATATTATCAATATTTTGGTCTACAGCATGCTACCCCAGGCAAGTCCTTCTTCTCTATCCTTACATTTTTGCATAATCTTTTGTTTTGACTTTAGGTATATAATGTCCAAAGGAAACTAACTCGTCTTCACTCCCTCTGCTTGCTTATGTAGATAATTGCTTAGGTAAAAAAGGTTCACTCCTTCTAGACTTTTTTTGTTTCTTATCCGTTGAGGAGAATGGAACTAGCACTAAATGCCGCGAGAGGTGTCGTATCCCCCTATGCGAGCGAGTCTGTCCCACTGATCTCCTTTGTTCAAAGGGAGAGGTGTAATATTTTCTCTGATTGAAATTTGTAGTCTAAATGATTTCGGAATTCAGTAGCAGCTCCTGCACCCGTTGATATTGCACCTTTTAACATCTCGAGCTCGGTATTGTAACCTCACTACCTTTCACAATCACCTAATCATGAGATACTGATGAAACCCGACTAATTTAAATTCACGCATATTTATTATATTGTCATGTTAGCTATGTTCTTACTGAATTTTTCACCTAGAAATGCCTTAATTTATTGCGTACTCTTCCGTGAAATCTTTTGACAATAGATAATATTGAAATGCAGAATCAGGGAGTGGAACAGCTGAGCAGCAGTAAACTTAACAGCTGCATAGAAGGAAGTGCAGGGAATCATCAATCTAGTAAGCATACTATTTAGATGGTCACATTTTACACATCACATTATTGTGGTTCTTTCTCAATACTGTTGGAGGCAGAAGCGGATCTAAGATTTCTAGAACGTGGGTACAATACTTTGAGTTAGCTTCTTTTTCTCAGCTCTCTTGCACAAGTTCCCCAGGAAGATACTAAGAGATATTATCTCTTCTAGTTAGACTATTATTAGTACCAATTTCCAGATATCGGCATGAAGTTGGGATTTTACTCTGGCTTCTTCGTGTTTGCAGGTTGATTACAAGGTGGATCAACCACGAGAGCTTTCTCGCGATGAAATTTTGGTAGTGTAAGAGAAACAAGAAACAAGAGTGGAGTCTACACTGGCTGACTACTGGTCTACTACAGTATATAACATAACTAATTTGTAATTATTATGATAGAACTAGTATTGATTCCTATATGATATCTCTTCATAATCCTCTCCTAAGAGAACAGGTATTTTGTTGAAACATGTCACCATCTCATCTAAAAGCTTGTGCAGTTAGAGAGAACATACTTTTATTTACTTAATTATATTCTCACCAGTATTATTCCGGGTGAAGCAGGTTTCTACGCATTTCCCCATCCTTTCTGACCATGTGTTTGCTGGCCGTTGAATAGTCTACAAGAAAGGAATTGTGGCTGTAAGTTCTGCAGTTTTAGTTCTTTGCTTTTGTTTAACATTACTTTATAACTTGGTGAACTCGTCGTTCACTTTGTAAGTCACCATGTCCCTTATGCCTTGGGTAACACGAGCTACAATAGCCAGGATAAAGGGTCACTATCCTTTTAAGTGTGAGCTAACCCCAAAACATGATCTCAGTTCGGATTGCAAGCTGCAATTCATCTGTATGAAGTCAGAATCACTAGTAACCGTTAAACATAAAACATGGCCTTGCACAAACAGCCTGCCATACTAGTGGAGCTGGCTATAGAAACCATGATAACTGCAAATTTTAACCATACCAATAAGAGGTGGTACTAGTCTTACCTTCCATCCTCCACCACCCTTAAAATACAGGACAATATTTCATCTAGATTTTCTACTGTTTATTGAAAGGAAAAAGAACAGCTATATCGATGCACTCCGTTTAGATTACAAATACAAATAACTGGGAGCAGAAGCAGAGGGCAGAAGAGCATGGCTCACACAGCTCGTAGGATATCTGAACTAGAACTGCCTGTAGGTGTATCACTAATATTATCAAGTAAAATGTAAGATTCAAGCAAAATCTTCTTGGTAGATACCCCCAACAACGTATAGATAGCTTCTGGAAAACGGAAAAGATCTTCCTTCATTACACCACTACTCATCGTATTCTGTTGAACTTCTTCATTAACTAATTATGGACAAAATCTACAGTTACATTGATGTTAGTCAGGCAGTAACAAAGAGAAGGTTGAATTATAAGAGTCTATTACGATTTACGGTTAAAGAAAAAGGATATAACATACCTTTTCACTGATTATGCGAAATTCTTCCTTTTCCATTGCCTTATCAAGTTCCTGACAGACGATAATAGAAAAATTGAAGCAGCCCTTAACATACCTTTGGTTTTAACGAAAAAGGTATCAGCATGAGCAAGAGACTATAAATATTTTGTTCCACCACGAAAAAATTACTACTTGTTTCTTTCAAAGGATTTCCACAATACACCTGTTATAATCATGTGTTGGATTTAATCAGGGTCGGACCCACGTTGGGTCCAGGATGTTCACCCGAACACCCTTGGCAAATAAATACACGATATATATAAAGTAAATTTTATGTATTTCTGTAGATGCATATATCTTGAACCCCTCAATAACAAATAAAAATAGATGGCTCAATGGTAAGACGACCCCTGAATGTTAAGTTGCACGCCCCGGGTTCGAATCCCTGCAACGACACTTACTTATTTTCCTTTATAGTTTCAGTTTATTTGTTTAAAAAAATCAGTTCTGTTTTTCAAGCATTTTTTATTTTAAAAACGTGCCAAAAGTGATGTTTTAAACCCAAAAAAATTGAAAGGGCCCATTTCAAAAGACTTATTACACGCTTATATTTTTATTTTTCGAACCTCCTAAACGAAAATCCTGGGTCCGCCAATGGATTTAATGATTCCTAACGATGAATTCTATCTCTTTCACTATCTACATTTGGTATGGATATCACTTGGAGAAAAAAATAACAATGAATAAGAAAGAACAATGGTTTTGGTTGTGTCACTTGTGTATCTACGTTCAATCTACAGTAGAAGAGAAGGTTCTGTCAGAAAAAGTATTTATATCAGTTATTTTCAGTTAGCATTTCGACAAAATTAGACATATTGTCCTTTGACTTGATTTCCTACAGTAAAAAATATTAGAGTTGCACATAATCGGATATTAAGTAGGACTATAATACTTACATTCTCTGCATCCAAAGAAGAATCCAAGTTGTATATGAGTTTTTGAAGCTCTTTGTTCGGTATAGCCTCAAGAATTTCCGAAGAAGAAGCTGCAGCGAAGTATAAAATGTCATGGGGAAAGAACGATTCAAGAAATAGAATATTAATTTGGCACATAATTAAGAATGCTACAAAAAGTGCAATTTCTAGTATAATAAATCGGTACTTCTCTTGGGAGGATGGGCTTAAACGTGCATCAATGGGCTGTAAATCTGATTAAAGAAATTTTTCTATCATAGTGTCCGAGCTAGCTTGCACTTGACTAATTTTACGAGGTATTGCTACCTCCCACCATTACAGATACGAGATAAGTAAAATCCACCAAGGCTTGGACAGATGAAAGGAATCACCTAGCTTTTTTTTTTGTTTTGCTTCTGGGAATTAACCTAAGACAGGCATGGTTCTCAACCTACTTCATTGACCACTAGGCCACATCCTTGAGTTACAAAATGACTGCCCAAGCTTTGACAATAATTGTTAGCAGTGTCTTATCCTCCTATGAAAAAACCACAGCTGTCTCATCAATGTGCCAAGCCGATCATCAAAAGTCGAGACTCCTCAGGTAATTACGCTAATCCCCTCTCCAAAATGGAGACATAGATTATGGATGTGTCATGAGCAGAAACTCACAATTGAAGTGGAAGTTTGTGCATTTTCTCAGAACTAGAATACATAATCGGTTACATTAGAAAGCAAAATCAGTGTCTCTTATCAAGGTGAGGTTCTTAAGTGAAAACAATGCGTCAAACATAGATGCTGCCTCATCCCTGCCTTCTATACATCCTGATTCCGTCTCTGGTCTAAATCTTCAAGACGTAGACTTGCTTCATATCAGGAAATCATATAATTTCAAAATGATCTAATGCAATGAAGCAAACACGACTTTTGCATAAAATCATATCATAATCACATTGGAAGCGAAATGAAGCCTGAACCATTCATGTTCTCAAACTACAACATTGTAGAAACATTCTTTTCAGTCTTATGTATAATTATTTAAGGGAGGGAACAACATAATTCTTGTTCTCACTACACAATTTTGTGACATACCTATAGACTCTAGTTGCGACTGATTGAGCGCTTCACCTGGATCATCCACATAGATTGGCTTCTCCACATGCAATGCTGGAGCAGGAGCTGACAGAGATAAAGTGAGGCATGTTACATGCTCAATATTAGCATATTATGCATATTAAATGAAAACAACAAACAGTGCCAAAATTCTACCAGCTGAATTCTCACTTTTCAAGCAGACAAGTTGGAATCGAAGTGTAAATTGTTTACACAAAGTCAGTTTTTAATGGGAAGCAATTGGTAAGAGGGCAAGTGACGATAGCTTGCATTTCATGCAAATACAAATATATAGTACTGTTTGGAGAAAAAACAGAGAAAACAACAAAACAGTGCCTGAATCTCTTTATCTCATGGAACTCGACCACATTTACATTACGTCCAAAACCAGCAATTACAAACCCTATGCACAATCCACGAACAGAATAAGCGCCGTCCACTGAAACCTCCACTATTGCTTCCTCCCATCTACCCCAGCAACCTCCTCCTTTTGCAGCCATCAAACCATCAGCTTTTAAGAAATACCCAAAATGTGGATCTTCACTTTCTTGCATCCTTTAACAGATCTCTTAATTTATTTAAGGAAGACGTACAAGATACTTATAAAAAATAGTTCAATACCAAGATGTATGATGCGGGACTATGATAGCAATCTAACCCAATAGAGGATGCTACATCAAAGAAGTTGTAAGCGGCACTAGTTTGATAACATAAAAAACAACTAAACACTTATAGCAGGTCTGATTTCCCTAGAAAAGAAGAGGAACCTTGGAACAACGGTAAAGTTGTTTCTATGTGACCTATATGTCATGGGTTTGAGTCATGAAATTAACAATGATGCCCGGATCAAGTTAGGCTGCCCACACTAAACCCCTTGGGTGCAGCCCTTCCTTGAACCCTACATGAATACGGGGTGCTTCATGCACTGGACTGTCTTTTTTTTTTCTTTTGGGTTTCTCTGGAAACTCGTTTGTCAAAGAGAAGGCTCGTCAGGTATCAAAGTTATCACCATAAATGCAAATGGTTATTGAACATAACGCACCATCACCGACAAAAAGGATAGGTAAGTGACAAACAAATGATACTAACAAAGACAATAAACTTAAACTACAGTTAGTGAGAAAAAATATATGCATATCATTCACATTCTTAATATGGTTAGACAAAGATACAACCAGAAAAAAAAGTTCAACTTTTTTATTAGAGAAGCCATCCTTACCAAGTTTTTCCTCAGAAACTGGTTCTGATTCGGGTTCCGGTTCTGGTTTCCCACATGGAATTTCTGCATAACCCACAAATAAGCTCATGAAAAGACCAACTTTTATCACTATAAACCACAAGTATAACCCATAAGAATAGTTAGATTCACATAATATGTTCATAAAGAACATACCTTTATGCTTCTTGAAACAGACCAAAGAACAACTGCAAGATCAAAACAACCAAAAAAAGAACTTTTAGGTTTATCAATACTCAAATCTCCAGTAACAAAACCATACATTACAACCCAATAAATACTACTAGTATTACACCCTCAATCCCAAACAAATTGAGTTCACTGAATTCACAGGCAATCCAATATTTAAGTTTTATGAGTTCAACCTTTGGCTATCGTTTGATAGCTAGTAAAGAGGCAACTTAGGTATACATCGCTTGATATTTAGTTAGAAAAGTAAGTTATTCGTGTAAAGAAAGTCTGCAATTTAGAAATCCGCAGGCATAAGATAGATAACTAACAACTCCATAACCCTAACCAGCTACCAAACGACACTTAAATTTCTTTGCAACGAATTCATGTATAAAAGTCTGCAATATAGAAATTCCTATTAGTTATGAGAAAAATTATGTATTATTTTATGCCAGGCATAAGATAGATAACAAACAGCTACATAATTCTAACCATCTGCCAAACGACACCTAAGGTTCTTTGCGACAAATTCATGTATAAAAGTATACACTTTAGAAATCCGCATAACTAATACAAATATAAGTTATGAGAAAATTTTATGTATTATTCTATGCCTGACATAAGATAGATAACTGACAGTTGCATAATTCTAACCGGCTCCCAAACGACACCTAAGGTTCTTTGCAATGATTTCATGTATAAAAATCCGCAATTTAGAAATCTACATAACTAATACATATATAAGCTACGAAGAATTTTATATATTATTATATGCCGATAGATAAAAAACAAGTGCATAATTCTAACCAGCTACCAAATAAAACCTAAGGTTCTTATCAACAAATTCATGTCTATTTGCTACAATTATGTTGTTTCTCTACACAAATTTTTTTACTCTGAATTTTGTATGAATAATCTATATTCATTCCCCTTCAGTTTAAACTAAAAACAAACTCAAAACCCAGAATTAAAATTCAAATAAATTTCAAAGAATAAAAAAAGATGGAAATATAATTACAAAGGGATGAAGCAATTGGGACACTTGTATCTCGACTGTGCTTCATCACATACTTGACATTTTTTCGATCCCATTTTTTCTTCTTCTTCTTCTTCGTTATCGAGGTTTTAGGTTTTTTTTTGGAAGAGATGGAATGTAAAATTGCAATATTGGTCCCTGAATTTTGAGTTTAGATTCAATCAGGTGCTTACAATTTTATCAAATAATACTTTTAGTCGCTTAATTAATTATGGGCCTAAACTCGAATTCGGGTCCAAAACTTTTTAACTTCCAAACCATTTTCTCTTCTGCTGAGTAATACTTTCCTTTTACTAATTTTACGGGATATTCGTTATTTTTCGCAATAACTTTTTTTATAAAAGGTATCAAATTATTTTATTCATGTATATAAAAAAAATTTCATAATAATCACTTTTCGTAAAAGATATCAAATCATTTTATTCATTCATATAAAAAGAATTTCGCAATAATTACTTTTCGTAAAAGGTATCAAATAATTTTTTTCATTCATATAGAAAGAATTTTTCGTAAAAGGTCTCAAATCATTTCATCCATTCATATAGAAAGAATTTCGCAATAAATCACTTTTCGTAAAAGATATCAAATCATTTTATCTATCATATAAAAAGAAGTCGCTAGTATTTTTCAATAAATTTTACAAGATACTAATCACTTTCCGTAATAGATAAGCAAATATTTTTATCACTAGTATAAAATGAATCTCTAATCTTTTCAATTAATTTTACGAAATAATTGTCACTTTTTGCGAAAGGTATTATCCACCCCTATAGCCTGAGTTTTGAACCTGTCGGCATTTTAGACCCCTTCATTGAGCTCTAGGCCACGATAGAACTCTTACTACTGATTTGTTTTGGTTTCTCTCAGCCATAGCTTGCATTACTAAACCTTAATTTTACAATTGGTCCTTGTTTGATGTAGAAACCTAGATTTCTTGCTAGAAAAAATCTCTCTTTGGCTCGTTTTTACTGTTGATTTTTTGTTATGTGATTAACTGGACCTTGTTTGATGTAGAAACCTAGATTTTTTGTTACAATTTGACCTTGTTTGATGTAGAAACCTAGATTTCTTGCTAGATTTTTTTTTTCTTTGGCTCGTTGTTATCGTTGATTTTTTGTTATGTGATTAATTTAGTTCCAGTTACTTAGTATGAATTGATAGTGGATCTGTCTGTTTAAGCTTTACAACTATTTTTCAGCTCAGATTGGGGGAAAAAGTGAGATTGCTTCAGCTGTTCAAGGTAATTCTTCTAATTTTTTGCTCTGATGTTTTATGTTTAGTTCTACAATGCTAAATGATTGTGTTTTATATGTCATACAATAGTGTGTGTAGATGATAAAATTTGGAGTTTGATGTAGAAACTTTGAAAAACAGATGCCTAATAATAAAGATATGTTAAATAAAGATCGAATTGTACAGGCACTAGAAAAATCATATTTTGATGCCAAAATAGTCGGAAAAAAACCTTAGGCAACATATACCATATAGTCCAAGGTATTGTCTTTTCTTCACCCATTCTTCTCCTTTTCCATTTTCTCTTTCTTTCCTCCATTTTTGTAGTCATTCGTTGTTTTTGCTAAGCGATTTCAGTAACGGTAAGTTCATCAATTCAAGCTTTAAAAATTAGATTTTGATGAATACTTGTTTTTTCATGCCTGTGAATTATTCTGATTTTTGTTGTTGGTTACATGCTGCTTCTGTTCGTGGATCTATAAGTTATGTATATATATAGTTTTACTCTAAGATAGAAGGAAGGTGTTTGATCGGTTAGACTATAATGTACTAGTATTAGTAAATGCTTGAGAACATGCTCCATCATATAAAAATGACAACAACATACCTAGTGAAATTCCACAATTGGGCTATGGGGAGGATAGAATATATATATGCTGTTGTACGTATGTAGAAACATATTTGCCAAACAGGAGTTAAGCTATGTGTCCAAGTGACTAATTTTCCACATGAAAAAAATCACCCATGGTGGAGTGACTTCATTGATAAAACGTGATACCATTCCAACACTACCACCTGTTTCTTTGAAGAAACTTAGTGAGCTTAAGGTTGTTTGGTCATAGCCTAATGAAAGGAGCAAGTTTGACAGTTTTTGGTGCATATTGGATCACTAGAAGTTTGATGCCTAAAATCTTGACGAAAATTTGGATGATCCAAAAGAAAAGTATCATGACAAATTTATAATTTGGATGTACCAAAAGACAGTTTTTGGTACATATTGGATCATTAGAAGTTTCATGCTTAAAATCTTGGTGAGAATTTAAATGTACCAAAAGACAAGTAATGACCAAATGCTTAAATATCTAATTATGAATGGAAAAGGCAATAATTGAAGACCACCCAAAATAGGGGCAATCCGAGCAAAAACTTCAAACCTGCAATCCAAAAGTAAATTCATATTAAAATCCATTAATCTTCAAGCAATGCACTTCTCATACAAAAGTGTCAACTTTGTTATGATTTTGGTTAGGTGTTAGCTTTTTCCTTTTTACTCTTCTGTTAAACTTCATATTTTTTGGTTCATAGGTTTGTTCTAAAGAGTTCTTTGCACGTGGGTTGAATAAATTGAAGTGTGAATGGAGTGTGTGGTTCAGGGAATTATTGAGACTCAAGTAAGTTCCTGGAGTAATGATAAAACCTCCCCCTATTTCTCGTTTTTTTCTTATTCAATCTTTTAGAAGGTATGCTACTTGTAAAAGGTGATCCTGCTATACTACGGTATTTAGTGAAACAGTTTTTGGCAATTGATTATTGAAAAGATTTTGACAATGCTAATCATACTTGCAGCATGTTGAGGCCCTGGAAATTCTGCTTCAAGGGCTTTGTGGTGTACATAAACAAAGCTTAAGGATTCATGAACTGTGCCTTAAAAGTGTTCCAAACCTAGGTAAGTGTGTTTTCTCTTTGAACTATTATGGAACTAGGAACTAAACCCGCAATTACAAACCCTATGCACAATCCACGAACAGAATAAGCGCCCTCCACTAAACCTCCACTATGCTTCCTCCCATCTACCCCAGAAACCTCCTCCTTTTGCAGCCATCAAAACATCAGCTTTAAGAAATACCCAAAAAGTGGATCTTCACTTCTTGCATCCTTAACAGATCTCTTAATTTATTTAAGGATGATGTACAAGATACTTACAATAAATAGTTCAATAGCAAGATGTATGATGCGGACTATGATTGCAATCTAACCCAATAGATGATGCTACATCTAAAGAAGTTGTAAGCGGCACTAGTCTAATAACATAACAATACAACTACACACATATAGCAGGTCTGATTTCCCTAGAAAAGAAGAGGAGCCTTGGAACAACGGTAATTGTTTCTATGTGACCTATACGTCATGGGTTTGAGTCATGAAATTAACAATGATGCCCGGATCAAGTTAGGCTGCCCACACTAAACCCCTTGGGTGCAGCCCTTCCTTGAACCCTACATGAATACGGGGTGCTTCATGCACTGGACTGTCTTTTTTTTTTTCTTTTGGGTTTCTCTGGAAACTCGTTTGTCAAAGAGAAGGCTCGTCAGTATCAAATTATCACCATAAATGCAAATGGTTATTGAACATAACGCACCATCACCGACAAAAAGGATAGGTAAGTGACAAACAAATGATACTAACAAAGACAATAAACTTAAACTACAGTTAGTGAGAAAAAATATATTCATATCATTCACATTCTTAATATGGTTAGACAAAGATACAACCAGAAAAAAAGTTCAACTTTTTTATTAGAGAAGCCATCCTTACCAAGTTTTTCCTCAGAAACTGGTTCTGATTCGGGTTCCGGTTCTGGTTTCCCACATGGAATTTCTGCATAACCACCAAATAAGCTCATGAAAAGACCAACTTTTATCACTATAAACCACAAGTATAACCCATAAGAATAGTTAGATTCACATAATATGTTCATAAAGAACATACCTTTATGCTTCTTGAAACAGACCAAAGAACAACTGCAAGATCAAAACAACCAAAAAAGAACTTTAGGTTTATCAATACTCAAATCTCCAGTAACAAAAACCATACATTACAACCCAATAAATACTACTAGTATTACACCCTCAATCCCAAACAAATTGAGTTCACTGAATTCACAGGCAATCCAATATTAAGTTTTATGAGTTCAACCTTTGGCTATCGTTTGATAGCTAGTAAAGAGGCAACTTAGGTATACATCGCTTGATATTTAGTTAGAAAAGTAAGTTATTCGTGTAAAGAAAGTCTGCAATTTAGAAATCCGCAGGCTAAGATAGATAACTAACAACTCCATAACCCTAACCAGCTACCAAACGACACTTAAATTTCTTGCAACGAATTCATGTATAAAAGTCTGCAATATAGAAATTCCTATTAGTTATGAGAAAAATTATGTATTATTTTATGCCAGGCATAAGATAGATAACAAACAGCTACATAATTCTAACCATCTGCCAAACGACACCTAAGGTTCTTTGCGACAAATTCATGTATAAAAGTATACACTTTAGAAATCCGCATAACTAATACAAATATAAGTTATGCGAAAATTTTATGTATTATTCTATGCCTGACATAAGTATAGATAACTGACAGTTGCATAATTCTAACCGCTCCCAAACGACACCTAAGTTCTTTGCAATGATTTCATGTATAAAAATCCGCAATTTAGAAATCTACATAACTAATACATATATAAGCTACGAAGAATTTTATATATATTATATGCCGATAGATAAAAAACAAGTGCATAATTCTAACCAGTACCAAATAAACCTAAGGTTCTTATCAACAAATTCATGTCTATTGCTACAATTATGTTTTTTCTCTACACAAATTTTTTTACTCTGAATTTTGTATGAATAATCTATATTCATTCCCCTTCAGTTTAAACTAAAACAAACTCAAAACCCAGAATTAAAATTCAAATAAATATTCAAAGAATAAAAAAAAGATGAAATATAATTACAAAGGGATGAAGCAATTGGGACACTTGTATCTCGACTGTGCTTCATCACATACTTGACATTTTTTCGATCCCATTTTTTCTTCTTCTTCTTCTTCGTTATCGAGGTTTTAGGTTTTTGGAAGAGATGGAATGAAAATTGCAATATTGGTCCCTGAATTTTGAGTTTAGATTCAATCAGGTGCTTACAATTTTATCAAATAATACTTTTAGTCGCTTAATTAATTATGGGCCTAAACTCGAATTCGGGTCCAAAACTTTTTAACTTCCAAACCATTTTCTCTTCTGCTGAGTAATACTTTCCTTTTACTAATTTTACGGGATATTCGTTATTTTTCGCAATAACTTTTTTTATAAAAGGTATCAAATTATTTATTCATGTATATAGAAAAAATTTCATAATAATCACTTTTCGTAAAAGATATCAATCATTTTATTCATTCATTAAAAAGAATTTTAACCATACCAATAAGAGGTGGTACTAGTCTTAGTTTCCATCCTCCACCACCCTTAAAATACAGGACAATATTTCATCTAGATTTTCTACTGTTTATTGAAAGGAAAAAGAACAGCTATATCGATACACTCCGTTTAGATTACAAATACAAATAACTGGGACCAGAAGCAGAGGGCAGAAGAGCACACATCTCGTAGGATATCTGAATTAGAACTGCCTGCAGTTGTATCACTAATATTATCAAGTAAAATGTTAGATTCAAGCAAAATCTTCCTGGTAGATACCCCCAACAACGTACAGCTAGCTTCTGAACAACGGAAAAGATCTTCCTTCATTACAGCACTACTCACCGTATCCTGTTGAACTTCTTCATTAACTAATTATGGACAAAATCTGCAGTCATATTGATGTTAGTCAGGCAGTAACAAAGAGAAGGTTGAATTATAAGATTATTATGGTTTAAGAAGAGGATATAACATACCTTTTCACTGATTATGCGAAATTCTTCCTTTTCCATTGCCTTGTCAAGTTCCTGACAGACGATAATAGAAATATTGAAGCAGCCATTAACATACCTTTGGTTTTAACAAAAAAGGTATCAGCATGAGCAAGAGACTATAAATATTTTGTTCCACCACAAAAAAATTACTACTTGTTTCTTTCAAAAGATTTCCATAATACACCTATTATAATCATGCGTAGGATTTAATGATTCCTAACGATGAAATCTCTCTCTTTTACTATCTGCATTTGGTATGGATATCACTTGGAGATGAAAAGAACAATGAATAAGAGAGAACAATGGTTTTGGTTGTGTATCAACGTTCAATCTCCAGTAGAAGAGAAGGTTCTATCAGAACAAGTATTAGTTTCAGTTATTTTCTGTTAGCATTTCGATAAAACTAGACATATTGTACTTTGACTTGATTTCCTACAGTGAATTTATTGTGTTGCACATAATCCGATATTAAGTAGGGGCATGGTACTTACATTCTCTGCATCCAAAGAAGAATCCAAGTTGTATATAAGTTTTTGAAGATCTTTGTTCCGTATAGCCTCAAGAATTTCCGAAGAAGAAGCTGCAGCGAAGCTATAAAATGTCATGGGGGAAAGAACGATTCAAGAAACAGAATATTAATTTGGCACACAATTAAGAAGTTCTTTCGATGTTACAAAAGTGCAATTTCTAGTATAACAAAACGCTACTTCTCTTGGGAGGATGAGCATAAACGTGCCAATCAATGGGCTGTAAATCTGATTAAAGATTTTTTTATAACACAGTGTCCGAGCTAGCTTGCACTTGACTAATTTTACGAGGTATTGCTACCTCCCACCAGTACAGATACGAGATAACTAAAATCCACCAAGGCTTGGACAGATGAAAGGAATCACCTAGCTTTTTTTTTGGTTTTGCTTCTGGGAATTAACCTAAGACGGCATGGTTATCAACCTATTTCATTGACCACTAGGCCACATCCTTGAGTTACAAAATGACTGCCCAAGCTTTGACAATAATTGTTAGCCGTGTCTTATCCTCCTATGATAAAATCACAGCTGTCTCATCAATGTGCCAAGCCGATCATCAAAAGTCGAGACTCCTCAGATAATTACCCTCTCCAAAACGGAGACATAGGTTATGGATGTGTCATGAGCAGAAACTCACAATTGAAGTGGAATTTTGTGCATTTTCTCAGAACTAGAATACATAATCGGTTACATTAGAAATCAAAATCAGTGTCTCTTATCAAGGTGAGGTTCTTAAGTGAAAACAATGCGTCAAACATAGATGCTGCCTCATCCCTGCCTTCTATACATCCTGATTTCGTCTCTGGTCTAAATCTTCAAGACATAGACTTGCCTCATATCAGGAAATCATATAATTTCAAAATGATCTAATGCAATGAAGCAAACACGACTTTTGCATAAAATCATATCATAATCACATTGGAAGCGAAATGAAGCCTGAACCATTCATGTTCTCAAACTACAACATTGTAGAAACATTCTTTTCAGTCTTATGTATAATTATTTAAGGGAGGGAACAACATAATTCTTGTTCTCACTACACAATTTTGTGACATACCTATAGACTCTAGTTGCGACTGATTGAGCGCTTCACCTGGATCATCCACATAGATTGGCTTCTCCACATGCAATGCTGGAGCAGGAGCTGACAGAGATAAAGTGAGGCATGTTACATGCTCAATATTAGCATATTATGCATATTAAATGAAAACAACAAACAGTGCCAAAATTCTACCAGCTGAATTCTCACTTTTCACGCAGACAACTTGGAATCGAAGTGTAAATTGTCTACACAAGTCAGTTTTTAATGGGAAGCAATTGGTAAGAGGGCAAGTGACGATAGCTTGCATTTCATGCAAATACAAATATATAGTGCTGTTTGGAGAAAAAACAGAGAAAACAACAAAACAGTGCCTGAATCTCTTTATCTCATGGAACTCGACCACATTTACATTAAGTCCAAAACCCGCAATTACAAACCCTATGCACAATCCACGAACAGAATAAGCGCCCTCCACTGAAACCTCCACTATTGCTTCCTCCCATCTACCCCAGAAACCTCCTCCTTTTGCAGCCATCAAACCATCAGCTTTTAAGAAATACCCAAAAAGTGGATCTTCACTTTCTTGCATCCTTTAACAGATCTCTTAATTTATTTAAGGAAGACGTACAAGATACTTAAAAAATAGTTCAATACAAGATGTATGATGCGGGACTATGATAGCAATCTAACCCAATAGAGGATGCTACATCAAAGAAGTTGTAAGCGGCACTAGTTTGATAACATAAAAAACAACTAACACTTATAGCAGGTCTGATTTCCCTAGAAAAGAAGAGGAACCTTGGGACAACGGTAAAGTTGTTACTATGTGACCTATACGTCATGGGTTTGAGTCATGAAATTAACAATGATGCCCGGATCAAGTTAGGCTGCCCACACTAAACCCCTTGGGTGCAGCCCTTCCTTGAACCCTACATGAATACGGGGTGCTTCATGCACTGGACTGTCTTTTTTTTTTCTTTTGGGTTTCTCTGGAAACTCGTTTGTCAAAGAGAAGGCTCGTCAGGTATCAAAGTTATCACCATAAATGCAAATGGTTATTGAACATAACGCACCATCACCGACAAAAAGGATAGGTAAGTGACAAACAAATGATACTAACAAAGACAATAAACTTAAACTACAGTTAGTGAGAAAAAATATATGCATATCATTCACATTCTTAATATGGTTAGACAAAGATACAACCAGAAAAAAAAGTTCAACTTTTTTATTAGAGAAGCCATCCTTACCAAGTTTTTCCTCAGAAACTGGTTCTGATTCGGGTTCCGGTTCTGGTTTCCCACATGGAATTTCTGCATAACCCACAAATAAGCTCATGAAAAGACCAACTTTTATCACTATAAACCACAAGTATAACCCATAAGAATAGTTAGATTCACATAATATGTTCATAAAGAACATACCTTTATGCTTCTTGAAACAGACCAAAGAACAACTGCAAGATCAAAACAACCAAAAAAAGAACTTTTAGGTTTATCAATACTCAAATCTCCAGTAACAAAAACCATACATTACAACCCAATAAATACTACTAGTATTACACCCTCAATCCCAAACAAATTGAGTTCACTGAATTCACAGGCAATCCAATATTTAAGTTTTATGAGTTCAACCTTTGGCTATCGTTTGATAGCTAGTAAAGAGGCAACTTAGGTATACATCGCTTGATATTTAGTTAGAAAAGTAAGTTATTCGTGTAAAGAAAGTCTGCAATTTAGAAATCCGCAGGCATAAGATAGATAACTAACAACTCCATAACCCTAACCAGCTACCAAACGACACTTAAATTTCTTTGCAACGAATTCATGTATAAAAGTCTGCAATATAGAAATTCCTATTAGTTATGAGAAAAATTATGTATTATTTTATGCCAGGCATAAGATAGATAACAAACAGCTACATAATTCTAACCATCTGCCAAACGACACCTAAGGTTCTTTGCGACAAATTCATGTATAAAAGTATACACTTTAGAAATCCGCATAACTAATACAAATATAAGTTATGAGAAAATTTTATGTATTATTCTATGCCTGACATAAGATAGATAACTGACAGTTGCATAATTCTAACCGGCTCCCAAACGACACCTAAGGTTCTTTGCAATGATTTCATGTATAAAAATCCGCAATTTAGAAATCTACATAACTAATACATATATAAGCTACGAAGAATTTTATATATTATTATATGCCGATAGATAAAAAACAAGTGCATAATTCTAACCAGCTACCAAATAAAACCTAAGGTTCTTATCAACAAATTCATGTCTATTTGCTACAATTATGTTGTTTCTCTACACAAATTTTTTTACTCTGAATTTTGTATGAATAATCTATATTCATTCCCCTTCAGTTTAAACTAAAAACAAACTCAAAACCCAGAATTAAAATTCAAATAAATTTCAAAGAATAAAAAAAAGATGGAAATATAATTACAAAGGGATGAAGCAATTGGGACACTTGTATCTCGACTGTGCTTCATCACATACTTGACATTTTTTCGATCCCATTTTTTCTTCTTCTTCTTCTTCGTTATCGAGGTTTTAGGTTTTTTTTGGGAAGAGATGGAATGTAAAATTGCAATATTGGTCCCTGAATTTTGAGTTTAGATTCAATCAGGTGCTTACAATTTTATCAAATAATACTTTTAGTCGCTTAATTAATTATGGGCCTAAACTCGAATTCGGGTCCAAAACTTTTTAACTTCCAAACCATTTTCTCTTCTGCTGAGTAATACTTTCCTTTTACTAATTTTACGGGATATTCGTTATTTTTCGCAATAACTTTTTTTATAAAAGGTATCAAATTATTTTATTCATGTATATAGAAAAAATTTCATAATAATCACTTTTCGTAAAAGATATCAAATCATTTTATTCATTCATATAAAAAGAATTTCGCAATAATTACTTTTCGTAAAAGGTATCAAATAATTTTTTTCATTCATATAGAAAGAATTTTTCGTAAAAGGTCTCAAATCATTTCATCCATTCATATCAGTAAATTTCAAATAATATTTCGAATTCAATAAATCACTTTTCGTAAAAGATATCAAATCATTTTATCTATCATATAAAAAGAAGTCGCTAGTATTTTTCAATAAATTTTACAAGATACTAATCACTTTCCGTAATAGATAAGCAAATATTTTATCACTAGTATAAAATGAATCTCTAATCTTTTCAATTAATTCTACGAAATAATTGTCACTTTTTGCGAAAGGTATTATCCACCCTATAGCCTGAGTTTTGAACCTGTCGGCATTTTGACCTTCATTGAGCACTAGGCCACGAGAACTCTTACTACTGATTTGTTTTGGTTTCTCTCAGCCATAGCTTGCATTACTAAACCTTAATTTTACAATTGGTCCTTGTTTGATGTAGAAACCTAGATTTCTTGCTAGAAAAAATCTCTCTTTGGCTCGTTTTTACTGTTGATTTTTTGTTATGTGATTAACTGGACCTTGTTTGATGTAGAAACCTAGATTTTTTGTTACAATTTGACCTTGTTTGATGTAGAAACCTAGATTTCTTGCTAGATTTTTTTTTTCTTTGGCTCGTTGTTATCGTTGATTTTTTGTTATGTGATTAATTTAGTTCCAGTTACTTAGTATGAATTGATAGTGGATCTGTCTGTTTAAGCTTTACAACTATTTTTCAGCTCAGATTGGGGGAAAAAGTGAGATTGCTTCAGCTGTTCAAGGTAATTCTTCTAATTTTTTGCTCTGATGTTTTATGTTTAGTTCTACAATGCTAAATGATTGTGTTTTATATGTCATACAATAGTGTGTGTAGATGATAAAATTTGGAGTTTGATGTAGAAACTTTGAAAAACAGATGCCTAATAATAAAGATATGTTAAATAAAGATCGAATTGTACAGGCACTAGAAAAATCATATTTTGATGCCAAAATAGTCGGAAAAAAACCTTAGGCAACATATACCATATAGTCCAAGGTGTTGTCTTTTCTTCACCCATTCTTCTCCTTTTCCATTTTCTCTTTCTTTCCTCCATTTTTGTAGTCATTCGTTGTTTTTGCTAAGCGATTTCAGTAACGGTAAGTTATTCATCAATTCAAGCTTTAAAAATTAGATTTTGATGAATACTTGTTTTTTCATGCCTGTGAATTATTCTGATTTTTTTTGTTGGTTACCTGCTGCTTCTGTTCGTGGACCTTCAAGTTATGTATATATATAGTTTTACTTTAAGATAGAAGGAAGGTGTTTAATCGTTTAGACTATAATGTACTAGTATTAGTAAATGCTTGAGAACATGCTCCATCATATAAAAATGACAACAACATACCTAGTGAAATTCCACAAGTGGGCTATGGGGAAGATAGAATGTATATATGCTGTTGTACGTATGTAGAAACATATTTGCCAAACAGGAGTTAAGCTATGTGTCCAAGTGACTAATTTTCCACATGAAAAGAATCACCCATGGTGGAGTGACTTCATTGATAAAACGTGATACCATTCCAACACTACTACCTATTTCTTTGAAGAAACTTAGTGAGCTTAAGGTTGTTTGGTCATACCCTAATGAAAGAAGCAAGTTTGACAGTTTTGGTGCATATTGGATCACTAGAAGTTTGATGCCTAAAATCTTGACGAAAATTTGGATGATCCAAAAGAAAAGTATCATGACAAATTTATAATTTGGATGTACCAAAAGACAGTTTTTGGTACATATTGGATCAGTAGAAGTTTCATGCTTAAAATCTTGGTGAGAATTTAAATGTACCAAAAGACAAGTAATGACCAAATGCTTAAATATCTAATTATGAATGGAAAAGGCAATAATTGAAGACCACCCAAAATAGGGGCAATCCGAGCAAAAACTTCAAACCTGCAATCCAAAAGTAAATTCATATTAAAATCCATTTATCTTTAAGCAATGCACTTCTCATACAAAGAGTGTCAACTTTGTTATGATTTTGGTTAGGTGTTAGCTTTTTCCTTTTTACTCTTCTGTTAAACTTCATATTTTTTTGGTTCATAGGTTTGTTCTAAAGAGTTCTTTGCACGTGGGTTGAATAAATTGAAGTGCGAATGGAGTGTGTGGTTCAGGGAATTATTGAGACTCAAGTAAGTTCCTGGAGTAATGATAAAACCTCCCCCTATTTCTCGTCTTTTTCTTATTCAATCTTTTAGAAGGTATGCTACTTGTAAAAGGTGGTCCTGCTATACTACGGTATTTAATGAAACAGTTTTTGGCAATTGATTATTGAAAAGATTTTGACGATGCTAATCATACTTGCAGCATGTCGAGGCCCTGGAAATTCTGCTTCAAGGGCTTTGTGGTGTACATAAACAAAGCTTAAGGATTCATGAACTGTGCCTTAAAAGTGTTCCAAACCTAGGTAAGTGTGTTTTCTCTTTGAACTATTATGGAACTAGGAACTAACCCAATGGTCATGTATGTACTGATGTGGCTGAGGCAAATGCTCACAACCATCTATGCATTCGTAGGGAGGTTTTCTCACCTTAGAGTTTGTATATAGCTGATTTTTTTTTCTATGGTCATCTTATTCTAGTTGTATTGCGGTGCTGCATGTCAATTATTGAATGGATTAGGTTCAAGTATGTTTCACTTTCAGTACATCTGATTTATAGGTCGAGACCACATGGTTTTTGCTCATTAACTTGTTGACTGTTGAGTGCCTTGTTTTCAACAAAGTGTTGCCTATCATGGTTTTGTCGATGATACAGATGTGATTCTTTACGATGATGTACATGTGATTCTTTGACATGTTGATGAGGGTAACATCGGAATATTAAAACGATGCTTGTTTTCTGTTAAAGATAGTATGGCAGATGTTGATCCCACAAGGATTGAGTTTCTGCTATGCTAATTAGTGCTGCTCAATTACTATTTGAGTAATCAGATAAGCAGGCGGAATGTTTTTGACTAAAATGAAATATAAATAAGAGTTTTATGACATGAATAATGGTGAAAGAGTACCCATCAGTTCATTAAACGAGTTGAATATAGACTTTTTTGTTCTAATCAGGACGAGTTGAATCTAGACTTCACTTATGATTAGTGTATGGTGTTCATTGTCCACCAATTCAATATTGATCCCTAAGTTATAAGTGCCTCTCTCTATTACAGTCAACATTTATATTCCTCTCGCTTGTAGTAATATCTAAGGAAATAGAAAACCTTAAATTCAGAGCACCTTCAGCTAATCACCTTCCAAATCACTGGTGTATATCTCGATTACATCTAACTACTATAACCTTCTTGGCTAAGTGTATTTCTTTTTATTATAAAATTAGTCAAGGTATTATTGTACCTTAAATATGGATGACGGTTGATTAATTAGCCTTGGATCCCACAAATATATGTAGACCCTTGTGGTTGTCTACACATTTGTCATATCATCATCACAATTCATAAAGTATGTTTGAAGACTGATTTCTCCTCTTGGTTAGACAAGGAAAAAAAGCAAACTATGATCATTCAACGTAATTGGGAAAATAATGGAGTCCAGCGACCTCTCTTGATCAGAAGTTTGAATTGCAGAACAAATGGTTTGAATTAAATTAATAATAAATGTAGTTAGAGAATTAATCCATAAGAGTTAAATTATGATATCCATCTAAATCCAACTAGCAGAAAGTTACTCTATAATAGCGCTCAATCCAAATAATGAAGTATTAAAATCACAAAAATTACAATGAGAGTAAAATATGAGAAGAAAAACTCCTCAAACCTTCAATCTCTTCCTTTGAGCTCTAATTCTAGTGTTGGATCTCTCTTCCCTGCTCTATGCTGTCAAGGGTCGTGCAAAAACTTAAGTATCCTAGCTTAGGATGAGTATTAGGACTTGAGAGGTTAGGTTCCACTTGGACATCCGGAATTGTGCACTTAGGGTTCTCATTCACTAGGTAGTGTGCGATTAGCAGCAGGGCGTGCAAGGGCACACTCACTCCCTTGTGTTTGCAAAATGTTGGTTCTCAGGTTGCGCAATTGTGTACTTCAAGTTGTTTCGGTGCTATTTCAACACCGTGAGGTGCCTGAGCACCTAATCTTTGAGTTGTTTACAGCCCAAATCCTCTCCAACTGCTTTCTAGCATGTCATGCGACATTACCTAAACAAAATGAGCTAAAGTGAGGACTCACAATTGATATCTAATTTATACCTAATTGAGAGATATAAAATGGACCAAATATTGCTTGTATGATTAACTGTTTATACTCATATCACATATCATATCTTGTCTAAAAATCATTTATGCCTTCTCACGATTTTTTCTTTTCTCCTTTCCTGCTCGTTGTCTTTGGGTTATTTTAACCGTTTGGTCTGTTGCTTACCATTCTCAGGCTTAGTAGCATCAGACATACGGCTCTTATGTGATCTTGAGCAACAAGAACCTGCATGGTAAGTGATCTGCTTTGTCCTGTGCCTATCTTTTGGGACACGTGAAGCCTAAGTTTTTAAAATTATGTGATTAAAAATAGGACTGTTAGACATGTTGGTGGTCCGATGAGAGGTGCTGGTGCTGAACAAATCTCAGTGTTGGTGAGACCAATGCAAGAAAGCAAAATAAGCAAGAATGCATTACGCTTATTTTATTCACTTGGCTACAAGCTGGACCATGAGCAGCTGAGAGTTGGTTTTGCATTTCATTTCCAAAGAGGTGCCCAGATAACTGTAACAGTTTCATCCATCAACAAGATGTTGAAACCTCATGCTATCGATGATGCAGTGCCTGTGACTCCAGGCATACAGCTAGTTGAAGTGACCGCACCAGCTTCATCTGAAAATTACAATGAAGTTGTTGCATCTGTATCGTCCTTCTGTGAATATCTTGCACCGTAAGCATCTTTATCTTGGTTTGTTATCCATAAGAATTGGCTAGTCGTACCTGGTATTATATATGATAGTCTAGTAAAACATACGAATGGTTTCTTTTGTTTTCAGGCTCCTTCATTTGTCAAAACCCGGTGTCTCAACAGGGGTTGTTCCTACTGCAGCTGCAGCTGCTGCATCTCTCATGTCTGATGGTGGAGGCACAAAGTAACTGGAAAAATTACTCAGTACCATTTTCTCTGTCATAAATTTCTGTTGCAGTTATCATAGCTGAAGAACGAGACGTATTTCGCCAATCTCCTTCCCAAAAACTTCAACGTTTGTCCTTCTGTAATTGACGTTAAATACCTGATCATCGATATGCAACAGTGTTCATGCATAGAATAGAGTTATAATACCCTTTGGTATTGAAATTGCGAAAACAAAGCACAGAGTGCTCTCTTTGATCTATAACTGTTTGACTCTTTTCTTGTTGATGTGTTATGCTCAAAGCACATGAAATGTTTAAGTGATTTTATTTGGTTCTTTGGACAGTAAGCTTTCAGTTTCAAACACTGTCTTATGTGAATGTTGAAGATTCGGAATGAGGTTATTCCGAATACTGTACGTCTTATGTGAATATTGAAGATTAGGAATGAGGATATTCGGAATAAGGAGAGAGAAACTTGTGGTAGACATACCTCATGTCTCCTATCTTTGAGGGTAATGTCAAGAGTTTTTGCTAATGGTGGTAGATATGATCCGTCTAATTCGAATGATCCATTTATTATTGACTCGTTCAATTCATCTCATCTTAAATTGATATGTCGTCCAAATTGACTCGTAAGAAAGTTTGTCAAAATATTTTTTTTGAGTGATACTATCATTTATAGCCACGAGAAAGAGAAAAAAAGAGTTGATTTTAGGTACTTACAAAAATTATAGAAGAACAAGCAAACAAACTAAAATTTAACAAGAATTGAGCGAGTTGAGTTATGACTCATATTTTTAGTTCATTTTAATAAATTTTTTAGTAGGTACGTAAATCATTTTAATCGAATCGATTAAAATTTTGTTGAGATAAAATGATGAATAAAAACAATAACTGAAGTACGTAAATCATTTTAATCGAATTGATCAATATTAAAATATAAAAAAAAAAAAAAAAAAAAACGTTAACGGTGCATGAAAGGTAAATATATCATTAAACTAATTAAACTAATACCATGTAATAATAAATAACACAACATTCAACATTAGGAATAATTGGAAAATATGTCAATTAATACATTGCAAAAAGTTCACACAAACTCAAACCAAAATTACAAAAAAAAAACAAAAAAATTACTTTCTTAATGAACTTCAATACCCAAACTTGCATTTAAAAAAAAATATCACTTTAACTATAAAAATAAACTCAAAATATTCTTCGCGTGATCTCAAGGCTTTGGAAGACTTGCACCACTACAAGGTCCACACCCACCACCCAACCCCCTCCACCACCTAGTCCACCTCCACCACCACCCAACCCACCTAGTCCCCCAACACCACCACCCAACCCACCTAGTCCCCCAAGTCCACCACCACCCAACCCACCTAATCCACCAAGTCCACCATCACCACCCCCAAACCACCTAATCCACCAAGTCCACCACCCCCACCCCCCAAACCACCTAATCCACCAAGTCCACCACCACCACCTACCCCACCAAGACCTCCTACCCCACCAAGTCCACCAACCCACCTACCCCACCCCCAACACCACTAAATCCTCCAACACCACCAAACCCCACAAAATTCTTTTGATCAACAAGACCTTTCTCACTTGGCACTTCTCTAGCTCTTGTGGTACAAACAATTGATAATAAACCAAGAAAAATAAAAACCATTGACAACTTATAATTAGCCATCTTTTTTTATATACTTTTTTTTTGTCACCCTTAATATCTTTTCCTATTTTGGTACCTAAGTGTGTTTCCTAGAGTATCCTTTTATAGGTAAAAAAAAATAAAAATGAATTGGTATCTTGGTGAAGGGATGCAAACATTAAATGGGATTCAATGCAATATATAATAATATCATGCATGGGTCTTTTTATAAATGATCATTTTTTGAACCAAAAAATAAAATAAAATACTTCTAATTTGTAAATAAGTAAGCCATTTTCCTTTACAAATTACAACTACCTCAAATTCTTACTCTAACCAACCCTTAGACATTATTATCAATCTATGATATTAAAATATTCCATCACAATACTATCAAAGGAAAAAAATAATCTGATGCATGAAGCATTTTATGTTTACGTAGAATTTAGAGAAGGACCAAACCTAAGAGGGTCAATGTAGGTAACCAACCCATAACATCATCCGTGGTTGATTCCAATACTTCTATGTTGAAATAATGAGCGTATAAAGATAACTTTATCGTTACTTCATGTAATCATGTATTGTTCTCCTTTCTAGAATTATAAATTATAAATCTTTAAAAAAAATTAGAAAATATTTTACACTTTTCAATTAAATACCAAAATAATTATTTTATGAAAATATGTTTTTAAAATGACTTTCATCGTATCAAATAGAACCCAAATATTTACTACCACTAATTTATTTATTTTTTTAAAGAAATCTCTGGTAGCTTTAATTCATCATTTTACTAATAAGCATAGCTGGGAAGTATGGGCCAAAACAATGTATTTAATTTACGTAGGTGCTCAACTGATAATAAATTAAATTACTATATGCAAAAATAATAATTTTTGCTTTGTTTCACAAAATATAATATTTCGATTTTTAGGAAATTCAATTGGACCGTTTGCATCACACGAGAAATTAAGATTTCTTGACCACTTGTAAAATAAAATAGATGAAAAATAAAATTTTTCAGATCTTTTATACGTAAAAATAAAAGTTTCTATAGAAAATATACTTTTAATTTTTATTTTTGGCCAGCAAATGGATCTAAGACTGAGGGAGCCATGTGAAACCCATTTGGTAATATATCAATTTGCTGGTGGTTGTGAAGTTAGCATTCATTTTTCATTTTGAACATATATATATATATATATATATATATATATATATATATATATATATGGATAATGCACAAGTACCCCCTTAATCTATGCCCGAAATCTCAGAGACACACTTACACTATACTAAGTTCCTATTACCCCCCTGAACTTATTTTATTAATAATTTTCTACCCCTTTTCGGCCTATGTGGCGCTATCTTGTGGGCCCAAATTTGATTGACTTTTTTTTTCAAGCTAGTGCCACGTAGACCGAAAAGGGGTACAAAATTACTTATAAAATAAGTTCAGGAGGTAATAGGACCTTAGTATAGTATAAGTGTGTCTCTGGAATTTCGGGCACAGATTGAGGGGGTACTTGTGCATTTTCCTAAATATATATATTGTATATATAATGTAAATAAACATTATAGTATAATTTTTAATTTATTATAATATGTAATAATTATTTTACTTTTTTAAGCTATTATATCAAATTGATGTTTAAACCCCGAATTAAAATTTGAGGAATATTGGAGGTGATTTGAACTTATTTACATATGTATATCACATACAAGTATAGGCAAATATGCATTGGATACACGAAGATACACAATGGCAATTCGTGTCACATATAGTGTTTTATTTACAATGGAAAATTTATTTTTTTTGCATGACATATTCCGTGTATTATATCACGTAAATGTGTGTCTATTTGTTCAACTTAATACAAGCTTACGTGTATTTCTATACATTCAAAGCTAGTGCATAGTTGTCAGCTGAAGCCAAATTAAAAGAACACATTTATGTATTATGCAACGGCATTGCTATGTTTTGAAATCTCAAGAATATCGCCATAACTTGTTATTAGGGCATAACTAAAGTACAGAAACCCCGATAATTTATTTGCTAATTATATCATATCTCAAATTTTTTATAAATTAAAATAATCTCTAACTTTTTAGAACTCGCAGATATATTGCTCCTTCACCTGATACATACCAAACGATACATGAATTATGTATCAGATAACTAACTATAAATCATATTCACATTAATTTAGGTTTGAATAATTGGGGTTCTGTATCAACAGTGACATTTGTACCAAATACATTAAACACCAAACAAAGTTGTAGTGTATCTGATAGAGATAAAGTGATACATCCGGATGTCAAGAGAGAGAAGGAAAATGGAAATTTTTGTAATTAATTAAAGTGGTAGAATTTTCAGAGATTATGTTATTACATAACTTTTCTTTTACAAAAAGAGAAAAGAATATTTGTACCCCAAAAAGGAAACTACACCGACTACTCCCTTACTTTCATACACCCATGTTTTTAACTACTATTTTGCATTTATTGCTTGATAAAACACTACCCAGTCACTCCTTGATTACCATTAGAGTATATATACTCTGATGGCACCAACAAGGAAGATGCAGTGTTTCAGTAAAAAGACGGTTTAATTACTGTTTGATACTATCATATTATATAGATAACATCAGAGTGTGTGTGCGTATATATACATATATATATATATATATATATATATATATACACACACTCTAATGGTATCAAAGAGGAAAAGCAGTGCTTTAGTGAAAACACTACCTAGTTATTCCTTGATACCATTAGAGTATATATAGACTTTGGTGGCATAAGATGAAAGATGTAGTGTTTCAATAAAAAGATGGTTCAATTACTGTTTGATATTATCAAAGTGTATAATACCATTAGAGCATATAAATACTATCGTAGTATGTGTGTATATATATATACTTCGATGATATCAGTTGTGATTCTAGTAAATAGAACAAGATAGCAGTCAGCTAAATAATTTAGGTTGTGAATTCAATCAGAGTAAATATATTAGATTTGAGTTCAATTTGAATAAATAGTTTACCTAATAAGTCCATTTTTTGTATTTTTCCCTTAACTCTCATTTTCTCAAAAAACAATAGGCCCCAAACAAAGCCCAAAAAAAACAGAATCTTTATCCAAGATTTTGAAAAGGGAAATTTTTTAAAATGTCAATATTTTAACATTTAAGAATACTCATTAGCAACACTTTCAATATTTAGGGAAAATGTCAAAATTTTAATTTGTTGTGTATCTTATTTAAGCTTTTATTATTTGTTTTTATTTAAAGAATACAATTATTTAATAACAAAAGGGAGAAAATCAAGGGAGAGAATATTTCAAAAAAAAAAAGAAGATAAAAATCACTTAATTTTCAAATAAAAATCAAACTTTGTTCTTTTTCTTTCCACCATAATCTTTACCTTTTTTTTATTAGTTTGTATTCATTCCAATAGGTATGCCAAATGAATCTATATTTATTTAAAAAACATATTTGTATTTATATATTTTTTCATGTGTATTTATTTGTTTCTTCGAAAATCTTGTATTTTGTATTCATTTCAATATGTATTTTATTTTTATTTCTATTTATTCTAGTTTTTATTTAGAATATTGTATAATAATATATAAAATACAAAAAAGTAGTATGATGAAAAAGTGAGATAATATTTTTTAGAAAAGGAACATATCACTTAAAATTCTCATAATTTACAATTTCAAAAAAATATCCTTTTTCAGTCTATTAGATCAACTTTCCTTTGTTATGTTTTCATTATAATTGTATACCAATATTTTTTATATTTTATGTGTTCACTTTACCGTTCAAATTAAAATTGATTTTTTTTCTTTCAAACTACAAATTGTATTTCGGTGATAAAAATTGTATTACTTGATTGCCATATATATATACACGTATCTCAATATATATGAATATGATTTATGAAAGGGTACAAGATTTTGGGGGGAAAATAGCATACTTGGTGGAAATAATAAATCTGTTGAGGAAGGATATAATATTCTAAAAAATAAACACAGATCGACTATGAAAAAAATAAGAATACAAGATTCTGAAAAACATATAGCATACATAGTAAAATAATATAATCAGGATACAATATTCTAAAAAAAATACAAATTAACTGTTGAAAAACAGGATACATATATGTTTAAGAAATACAAATTCATATGAGAGACGTATTTGAATGACTGCAAATAAAAAAGAAATACAATGTTCTTAAAACAAATATAAATGATGAGTAAAAGAAAAATAATTGACAAACAAAAATTAATATAAATATTATTCTGATATGAATACAATTTTGCAACCTTCTTCTTTGACTCTCTCTTTCTTCTTCGTCTGCTATGTTCCTTTTTTCCAATTTTTTTCACCAAATTCAAATCTGAATTTGTGTTTATTTGTGAATTAATAACCCTATAAGCAAAATTCAAAATTATTAAATATAAATATACAAAAAAAATCAAACAATATATTATGTATGAATGCTTATGTGGATTACTACAAATTACAATCTACTAAATTTCAAATATGAAAATAAAATCATAAAAATAGTGTTTCAAATACTAAAATTCCGAAATGCATAAATATTTGATGAGTATGTTAACAAACTGATATAAAAATCGAAAAAATGACGAAAAATCTGTAATACATACAATCCAAAATTCTACATAATTTTTTATTTCGAAAATAAAATCTCATGAAATCTCGCAAAATAAATGATTTCGAAAATACCTTTATGTATTGAGAGGTTTCTTGAATTAATCGATAGATCTGAACAAATTGATATGAACTTGAATAATTAGTTCTTCTTCAACAATGAGAGAATAATGATGGAAATAGTAAAAGAGAAATTTTTTTTGAAAATCTTAAAGATGGAAATAAATTTAATGGTATTAAAGTCTAGAAGAAGTCTAAATGGATAGTGAATATATTTAATGTTGGACTGTTTTGAGAAATAAAAGGAAAGATAAATAATAGTATTTGGATATAAATTATTTTTAAAATATTGACATTTTGACATTTTGAATAAATATTTTAAAGTGTAGATATTTTTACTAATTAAGTTAGGAATTGTGACTAATTTACTAATTTTTCCATTGGGGCCTTCCATATAAATGGGCTTATAACCCATCCATAATGGGCTTTTAACCAAAATGGACTCCTCCAACCCGACCCGACCCAACCCGTAAAAATCATGTTTCCTTTCCATCTCTTTCAATCTTATTAATTCTCTAAAATTCAATTTCAACAATCATTTTTTGTAGCCTCACAAAAAAAAATGTCAGTACAATATATCTGATTTCTGCTCATAAAATTCATAGTATAAATTTTTAATTTTTGTATATATATATATGGCTTCCATAGTTGCATTTCTTTCAGTTAAATCCCCAAAATGTTACAGAATAAATCAGTCATTTCTTTCTTCAAATTCCCTTTTAAAGTTGAAAAAGCAAACATCATTGTGTACTAGACAATTCAAGAATGTGAGAGCAACACCCTTAATTTTTGCAGCTCAATCCAATTTCTTCAAAGGTACAATCTTTAAATTTTGTAGTATAGAAAATATTATGAAGAATTTTGACTATATGAATTGTTTATTTGCTTTATTTAAAGTTCATTAGAGTATTCTTTAGCTAGCGTTTGGCAGTAGATTTTCGAAAGCTACAATAGTAACATAATAGTGTAGTTACACAAATCAACATGGGTTGTGGTGCACTGGTGGCAGAGTATCACCCTTAACCAAAGGTTTCGAGTTCGAGCCCATCTTTGTGTACTAGACAATTCAAGAATGTGAGAGCAACACCCTTAATTTTTGCAGCTCAATCCAATTTCTCAAAGGTACAATCTTTTAAATTTTGTAGTATAGAAAATATTATGAAGAATTTTGACTATATGAATTGTTTATTTGCTTTATTTAAAGTTCATTAGAGTATTCTTTAGCTAGCGTTTGGCAGTAGATTTTCGAAAGCTACAATAGTAACATAATAAGTGTAGTTACACAAATCAACATGGGTTGTGGTGCACTGGTGGCAGAGTATCACCCTTAACCAAAGGTTTCGAGTTCGAGCCCTGGGTATAGAGAAAATTCGATTGGGAGTGCTACCACCAAATGGGTTCTGCACTGCGAGATCTGGATTTAGTCGGAACTCCAGTGTGGGCTGTGGACACCGAGTGGGAAGCCAAACAAAAAAAAGTGTAGTTACACAAAGTGGGGTCCGAAGAGTGACACACAGACCTTATCTTTACCTCAAAAGTATAAAGGTTGCTAATCTGGCTTGACTAGCTTGCACATACCTCGACTAAATATGACTTTTTATGGTTTTATATGCAGTATCATGTACTCCTTACTAGTGGAAAAGAAATAGAAATGGTGGGTTTTGGATCAAGGCGAAGGGTCGGTAACACACCTAATTTATTGTGTGTTAGAACACTAATGTCTTGAAATTTTGAAGTGAAATGTACATACTTGAACAAAAAGTAGTGTAATCACGTAACTAAACGGTTAAAAATGCTTGGGAAGTGCCATCCATAACGGGTGGGTAAGCTTTAAAACTTTAGAAAATTTATCTGAAGCTTCACTAAAATTGCATGAAAAGTAGTTAGGAAAATTATATTTACTCAATAGTGATAGCGCCTACTTGGAGAGAACACCTTGTTTGTCTTAAAAGACCATGCTGGATTATTAAGTTATCAACTTGTGGATCATGTGATAGTACTAGTATGAACTAGGAAGGAGTTGAACCAGTTTTTGAAATCACTACACGTGTCTATTGTTATCAAAAGCAAAAAGTGCCAAAAAGCTCTAAGTCCATCGAGCTTTAAGCACAAAGTGGAAATAGCGGAAATAAAACGTGAACTTTAATGGGAAAAGGCGCAAATGGAGAAAAAATGCACATATATATGTTTTGAGACTGAAGCACGCATTAAGCGAGGCGAAGTGCTCAACGTATTTTGAGCCTCGTTTCACGGGCTTAAGTGTGTTGTGCGCCTTTGACAACACTGTGAGTATCAACCTTTTGTCCAGTATTACTCAATAGTATTGGAGGAAGTTTTCTAGTTTGTTTATGGATGCTTCACAGTTAGTTGTATAGAGTTGTTCGTACTTGTGCGTTAAAAATCATCATTGTATTCAGAAGCAGTTTGACCCATAATGGTTGCTACTGCTTTCTGCATTGAGACGAGTACTTCTTATGCTTCAGGAGGACAAACTTCAAAATGGAGATAGAACTTGCGTATTTTTCGTACTTCAATTCTTATCCTTAGGAAGTGCCAATACACAGTGTCTTTGTGGGCAACTGTACTGGATGTGTACTCCATAAAAGAAAGCGTTTTTCCCCCACGCATTTGGATGAGATACTATTTGCATCCTTTTACGTCCTGTTTTGGGAGAGAAATATAGAAAGTTTTAGTTGGGGAAAAGAACATATTTCAGTTAGCTCTGTATAGGAACAGTATGTTTCTCTTTGCTTTTTTTATTGACATGTAGTCTAATGATTAATCCAATGTGTGTGCTGAAATTTCAATAGTTTTAAAACTGCATGGAGAGTTGGAAAGGATGGAGTTGAAGCTGGACCAACATGGTACCTGTAAGTCGTAATGATGAGACGAGAACATGTCGATCCATTTACGGAATTGGATGTACTCATTTTTTTTATGTTAGATGTGATCCCCAACTTGTGTTGTACTGAGGCATTGTTGTTGATGATGTTAGGATGCCATCCCAAGACCAATAGCCCAGGATTGTGTGACAGTAATCGGAGCGGCCTTTGCTCTCTTTGCACTCAAAATCTTTCCTTTCGACAGTTTTCTTTGCGTTGGTACGTTTTCAGCCCTTCATTGCTGCATAGATTGGTAAACACAGCTACTAAATCGGAATCCCAAGTCACTTTTTTGGTGAAATTTTTTATTGTTGCAGCCATGGGTGGAGCTAGGGTATTAGAAAGGGGTTCATCTGAATTCCCTTCGTCAATAAATTACACAGTATATAGTAGATGTTTTACACTTCTTTATATTTTGAAATCTCCTTAGTGAAAATCTTGGTTCCGTTACTGGTTGCAGCAACAAAAACTTCTGGTATTAGAAGAGTTGAGGAAGGGACAGTATCCACCGAGTTTTAAACCTGCATTACTCGCCCTTGGGGTCAACAAGATAAAAAATATATATATTGGTTAGTGCACGGTTCCTTGGTAAAACGATAAAGCCCAAAAACCTCAATTTGATCCTTCTCTAATGATGTTGGAACATTCAGAAGTTAGTCAATGCTCCATGCCTGCTTTTCGACATTGTTCATTGTTTCCCTTTTTAGCTTTTCAAAAGAGATTTTCAAAGACAACAAGAAGATACCCAGTGTAATCCGACAAATGGGGTTCTGGGAGAGGGTATGATGTACGCAGAGTAGCAGACCTTACCGCCCTACCTTTCTAGGATAGAGAAGTTGTTTCCGATAGACTTTTGGCTCAAAAGGCCATATATTCAGTTGGAAAAGGCTTAAGCAGATAGAATCTGATAAGAAACTTATGTTCATTGACGACTAAAAAAGTTCCTCGTTAATCCACAGGCGATGATGGGAGTCATTTACTTTGGATTCATAGCCTTGAACAAGGACGATGGTCCAAAAGGCGGTGGAGGACTGCTTCTGTTGACGATAGTCTAGAAGAAGCAAGGAGAATAATGGAGAAGTACAAGTAAGAAATGCAGAATGGATCTCATCGCGGTAACTATCAACGTCTCTGGCTTCTTTAAAAATAGGTAGTAGGTCTTCAAATTTCTTCACAAAAGGAATTTTTCATACTCTTAAATGTATTGGTTTGTAAGGTAATGTTTTGCAGTTGATTGTAAATTTTCTGAGTTTTGTATGTCTCACATAATTTGATCTGAAACAGTTGCTCTTTACCATAGTCAATGACAATACTGGCACAATGATACTTAATATGCCAATTTGCGTAAATACTTATCTCCGTTAGGTGTTCACACCAAATCGATTCAACTTGTCATCGTTCAGTGATTTAATTAATGTTAAAAGACAAAAGTGCGTGTGTACGAACGTGTGACATGCTTTATATGCTGACTGGTGCGAGTGTACAAAGAGTTACATTTTACAAGAATTAACTTTGAAAATGGATGATTGTTGAATTTTTAACCTCGCTTGTCAAACTTTTGACGTTAAGGGGTCGTTTGGTAGGCTGCATTAGAACAAAATAGTCCATGGATTATGGAAGGTATTATTTAGTACCATGTTTGGTAGGAATTTGAGTCTATGTATAACTAATCCATGGATTAGTTATACCTCCAACATGGTATTATAGGATGTATTACTAGTACCTTCCATTTGGAGGTATTAGTAATACATAGGATATAATACCATGGGATAAGCTATGTAAAGACAAAAATATCCTCAATCATTTTAATTATTTTGTGTATTTTCTTGATTTTATTATTTATATTTGTACAAGTAAGTTTATTTAAATAAATTAGCTTACAAATTATTTAGAGAGAGTTGTTTATTACTAATAAATCCAATATAAATCAATACAAATTTAAAATGTGAGTTGTATATTTGTATATGAAGTTTGTGATCTAAATTTAATGTGTGTGTGTATATATATATTTGCTTGGTTTTCTAATTATTTGTATTTTAAACAATTTAAAAAATTTACATACATATTAAAACTAAAACTTGCAATTTTATGTGTACATGTAGATGATTATTCAATTTTACCATTGTTGACCGTTTTTTCGATTTTAAATGTAGATGGTTTATCTTTTTTTAATTGATAAATGACCTTTTGTGAGTGATCAATTTATTAAGATGACAATTATTTATCCTCAAATAATTCAAGTGAAAAAGATAACAAACAAGACAACTAAATTGTTCTTCCCATAGCTAGTTAGAAGGTTATAAAAAATAATATTGTCCAACAATTATCTACCTTGATCCAATTACATAATAATTCAAGGGTATAATTGGAAAGAAGCTTTTCATAGAGCTATAATCCAAAAAATACAAGATGAGGTGGGAAAAAATGAACCAAACACTTGATAAAAATAAATCCTGCATTACTAATCCCTGCACTACTTATCCCTGCATTACTAATCCCTGCATTACTAATCCATGCGTTATGAATCTTTGTACCAAACGACCCCTAAAGATTTTTCCTAAGCAAGTGTGAGTCAAATTTAAAACCACTTATTTTTAAGTAATTAACTATATGTAATTATGTATCATCTTATATTCATTTCACTATTTTCAAGGTCGATTCTTTTAGTCCTATACAATCCCTATTATTATTAACAGTCAATTTTAAGGGTGTCTAAAGAAAATCGACAAACCATATCAAATTAAATCGGAAAAAAAAAAAGATTTAACTTGATTTGGTAAATGAACAAATAACAGAACCAAATCGAACTATGTATATCCTCCCTTAGCTACTTTTATGTGTTCTGTTCTTGACCAAATCCTCATTGATTATGAGAGATTTTAGGTCTGTTTGTTGCCTTTCATCACTCATTTTTTGTTTTTCAACGATATATATCTTGTAAATATATAGTAAGATTTAGGTTTTTTCTTTTAAGACATGACAACAAAAATAACTACGGCTCAATCCCAAACAAGTTGGGACTGCCTTTATGGATTCTCATCTCTTCATTTAAGCTCATCATCGTATCATAAAACATGAATGAGGATAAATTCTAGTAAAATTTAGAATGGTCATTACAACCCAGAATCTTCTTAGATGAAATACAATATTTGTGGGGAAGCAATGTGAGTACAAGTAAATTCATGGAAGAGTGGTGATTACAACAATAACGTCTCAATCTCAAGCAAGTTGGGGTCGTCATGGAACAGGTAATTATTTTTTTCTGGCATAAGAGCACCGTTGATACGAATAAATTATACATAATTACAACAATGGGAATACAATAGTTACTAGCTAAGAATGCACAAATACAAAGGCACAGAGAACATCCTTTACCACTCAGGTCGAGGAACACCCAAAGCAGCTTCTTAGTGAAAAGGTACTTGCCGGTTTAGGCAATCGCGGAGGCTCGTTTTTGGTGCGTGATAGCTGCTTAAAGAAGGCTTTTACTGCTCCAGTGACCCCATCTTCGTTCTCCATAGCTTTGGCTAGCTCAACCGCTCGCTCCTTTACCTGTGCACCATCTCACTAGTTAATAAACCAATTATCGAGCTTGCTCGTGATTTAAACATCTGAAATAGTTCAATAATGAAATAAAAGGATAATTTCAGCTGAAGGAACACATAATAACATCACCAAAAGTCAGTTGTTTTTTTGTTATTGTGTTAAATGTGTGACCGTCTCACTAGTTTATATCAGAAAGCTTTTGAGCTTTTGTTCATTGGTTTAAACATCCGAAATTGCCCACTAATGAAATATGAGGATTACGTTTTCAGAGCCGAGACGACACATGATAATCTCACCAAAAGTCAAAGTTGCTTGTTCTCTGTTGAAATGTGTGACCATATCATATATAATAGCTTAAGTCGCTAATGAGAGTAAACTTCTAATTTCTTACTTGCGGACTTGATTCTTTTCAATGAGCCAAGCAAACGGAAAACATTTTAATAATAGGTGGCGGTGAGACTAGAACCAAAGATCTCTGCCAGCTTTGTAACCACGTTGAAATGTGACCATCTCATAATAAAATTGAAGCTATTAGGAAAGTACACTTTCATTTACTTAATTATGTATCCAACAACCGTAGACTATTGTAAGGACTTAAGCAAGCACTTAGCGACGCAAGTTTATCAGATTACACTACAGGATATGTGCTTAAGATTTCAGTAAAGTACCTCTGGATTAAGCATGAATCTGATTGCGTGGACCAGCTTATCAAGTGTAAATTGATCAGCTTCTATGGGTGGAGGGCCTACACCTCTGGCATGCACCCTTTCCCCCCAAAATGGCTGATCACCAAAGAAAGGGACAATAGTTGTTGGACACTGCAACCGAATAAAGGTGATAGGTTAAAAGTAGAACCAAAAGATATTAGCAATGAAATAAACATACAAAGTTTGAAACACTACCGCAGCTTTAAGACCAGCAGCAGTTGTTCCAGCACCCCCGTGGTGCACCTGAAAGGAAAAGTATCAGGGTAATTAAGGGTTTAATAAAAAACTAGAGTTCCTGAATCTCACACTTATCTCTACAACATTGACAAACAAGTCTCTAACTGGACTAGAAACTGCTGTTTTAACAATAACTAAGCCTTAACTTTAACTAGTTGGTAGCATGTATATAGGTCCTTTAATTTCATCATGTTATGTTGTTCTAAGAAAAGTCAATATCTATTTTAACGAGCAAAATACACCAGTAATGGATTTGGACAGTATTGAAGAAAGCATGATGCACAGCCAAAGAAAGAGAAGTACAATCTTAGTAAGAAATACTACGGGAAATCTTTCATTGATCATAAATTGATGAAAAATAGAAAAAGAAAAGAGCTCCTGATCTTATGAATAAGATTCTCAACTCTCTAAATGTTCCACTCCAAACAGTCCAGCATATACACAAGCCCAAACTTATGATCCAGATTCCAGCCTCTTATGACTCTAGCCCAGGCAAGTTGCTATGTCCCGACTCAAATCGATTGTTAGTCTCCAGCAATTTTATCTTAAGCCACCTTTATAGCTTAAAGAAGAAAGAAAATAATACTCCCTCCATCCTACTTTATATGAGTTAGTTTGACTTGGCACGGAATTTGAGAAAGAAAGATAGACTCTGAAACTTGTGGTTGGAAATAAGTGACAAGTGTTTGTGTGGCTATAAATCATTTCATTAAGTGTAAAATAGACATTTTAAAGTTGAATTGTTAATTAATATAGAAATGCGTCATTCTTTTTGGGACTGACTAAAAAGGAAAGTGAGTCATATATATTGGGACACATGGAGTAACGGATATCCTAAGCTTAAAGAATTAAAAAACAAAAATCAACGTAGTAAAGACTCACCACAGCAGCACACTGTAAGAAAAGCCAATCATGGGGAACATTGTCGAGCAAATACACAAAATCTTTTGGTTCCGCCACTGGGGACACAAAGAAAATCAGGTACATAAGCTGAGAATATTCTTTCAAAGAGATGATCTACAAATAATCAAATCCACAAGTGCTGTAGAAAAAATGAACAGGTTAATCTCATAAGCAGAACAAAGTAAATGCAGGAGAGAACTTACAGTTTCCAAGGCCACCCCATCCTTTATTAATGATTCCCCTTTGGTTAGTGACTTCAAGTGCTTTAACAATTGTGTCAGTCATTCCCTGTGGATCTTGAACAGGCTGAGATTTGAAGAAATAAGTTAAAAGTAGAAGATGGATCTGAAGTCAGTATATCAAACAGAAATTTGATTTTGTAAGACGAATTAGTATGAAGGATATTTAGAATTATTTGAATTGTATCTTCAAAATGCTTGGTGAGCCTGCATACATTTTTATGTTTTATATGCACTTAATGTGGAGAATAGTGTCTGAAGTGAAAGAAAAGATTGTTTAACACAGTTCAAATTACACATATGTCCAAGAACCGGAGTCCAACTGCAGGGGTACAACAAAAAGAAGTCACCACAGCCCATTTTTCGAAAGCTTACTCAGCAGAACCAAGAAAGAGGCTGATGGTTACATGAGGAGAGAATTTGTTTTCTGTGTTTTTCCTTTTTATTTTTGTTCGAACGGGGTAAGGGGAGAAGAGGATAGGTAGAGAAAATATTATAAAGAAAGCAACACGGTTCCAGGAAACTCACAAGACTACCAAACCCAATGTATATGGGCTTTGGACCAGCTTTAAGCCACTTAACAAGTGCTTCTGGAGGTTCATAACCCGTTGCAAGATCAAGGAAGCAAAATCCCACCACATCAATCTTAGGTCCCCAATCTGCAAAAGTCAGACGGTGTAATGCTAGAGTCATAACTTTAATTAAGAAATAATGGCAGCTCATAGGAGAAACTGAATATGAAAAGGGATTTACCATATATTATTAAAACTATGAACTATTAGACCTTCAGAACTAAGTTGAAAGTCGAGAAGAGAAAGGACTTGTATATCAGATTAACAGAAAACCTCGAGAATGAATACCTTTTGGTTTAGGAACAAGATGAGGACTCCAAATATATGCATGTGGGATATCCAACTCAGAGCTTTGTGAACCACTTAAGTATGTGACTGGTCGTAGTTTCAGTTTTTTCTTTCTAAGATCATTTATCATGTCACGTATTCCTAGCCAAATCAAGGAGTCAACAATCTGATACGATAGCTGCAAAGTTCATAAAAGAGCAAACAGTGAACAGAAACCAACCATTTTCTTTCAAGTGAGAAAGATGAGAATGGGAGTTAAAGAAAGAGAACAGCACTGTATTGCAACACCAAAGAAACAGTAAACACGAGACACAAAAAGCAGATGCCAAAACCCAACTTACCCTATATCCAGCTGGTTGCTTAACACGGGATAGAGGATGAGGAAATTCAGAAGTTGGCCTGTAAAAAAGATTAAATGATACTTAGTGATATGTAAAGATCAAGATCTAACTTATCAGCAAGATATCTTAATTAAGTGAATAAAATGAAAAATTAAATAGCTTCTGAAGCCTCTATTACCCAAGCAGACTTACGTCCATGGCATTGTGAAAAATATATGAATTGGGATTTGCAATGCTTCTGCAACATGAACATGCCCTGAGATGGAATTCAATGTTAGTAGAACTTACTACTCTTTCATCACATGAACATTTATATATATCGGAAATGTTTGATCAGCAAAACAGCTTTGCAATGTAACTCGCAACAGGTTGAAATGATCTTCTATGAACAAAATAAAACTAAGCCAAGCATACATAACATTGGAACATGTTATTTTTTAATTTTTTTAATGACAAGGGAAACCCACAGCCGCTACCCTTTGGGTGCGCACAGGGTAAAACCCCGCTTCTATGCAATAGCTCGCAAACCACATAGGAGAGGTAACCCGCACTAGGCAAGCCTGGTGCGACGAGCTCGACCCAGAAAGCAAACCCCTTGCTTTCGCTGGCAAGGGGTTTCGAACTTGAGACCTCCAACATGGAAGTCCCAAGCTCAAACCGCTGGGCCACCCCAAAGGATATTGGAACATGTTATATTGTTACCTCATATGCCAAACCCAATGGCCACAAACATGAATATCAACTAACGATTCAATTATACTAGTTGTAACCCGCCCATAACCACCCTTCAGATCCAACTCCATGCCTTTAACCACAAGAACTAAAACTTGCAGGCCGATCATGTGTATTTACCACTCCACAATAATGCTTCTAAACCAATGAACAAAATTAACTACTATTCTCCATAACTCTAAATCAAGATGATATTTCACATATCTGAAGTAATGGTCGATATGCACATAAGACGCATCTTCCAAGTTTAAAGCGAAATACACACCTTGACTACACCCTTGTCAGTCATCAACATTATTAACTGAACATATCTGCTGGACTAATATGTGACTACTACTTTTATACATTTAACTGCTGAGTTCATGAGCACCAATCCAACATAAGAATATAAACAAAATCTCCAATACAGCAGTAATTTTTTTTCATTGTATGTGAATAACTGTTCGAGTTAATAAAATTCTCAGAGACAGTTTCTTTTCGGTGATTACAGTCTCTCTGATTGCCAAATGTCGTACGAGCCACCAAATTGAAAATTGCGATATGTTATAAACCTTTTTCCCGCATGCTGCAAAGAAAAGAATACACCAGAGGACTTGATATACAGAAGGAGAACTTTCCCTACTACATCGGATAATATAATTTATATTGTCCAAGTATTGTTCACTTTATTGCCCATTCCAATAAGATAAGAAGCTTACTATGTGCTTTTGAGTTTTGAGTCAGTACCTGAAATATTTATCAACCTTCTGGAGTAAAATCTTTCCATTCTTTCTAATTACTTATAATACTATTAATTCAGCCTCTTAAAACAACTTGATTACAAAAAATCAGCATATACGAGAGTTTGACTATGACGAAAATAGGAAAGAAAGGGGCAAACCAATATATAAACAGAGAAATGAATCGAAGATGTAGATAAGCTACTAATCTTACCATATGCTGGGGGATTAGCAATAATTGCATCTGCTTTGAAGGGAACTCCAGTATCCATATCAGGTTCTTTGCAGGCTGGAAGTAGAGAGTATATAATCTCCTTCATTTGATTTCTCTGAACAGGGATTTCTGACGGTCCGGAAGGTAAGAATCCTTTGTTTTTTACCATGTCTGTGGATGAAGAAGAAGAAAATTGACATCATGTGAACGAAACTATACATTTGATGACTATAAGCATAACGGATGACTACACCAGATATACATTGACAGATAGACCAGCACAAATGCAGGTATGAAATTTATCTCACAAATAATGTGTAAGAAGAAGATATATCATATACTATTCATCAAATTCATGTCCCAATGAAATCACAAAAAGTAAATCTCCAGGCAAAGCAAAGGTATAAACGAATGATGCAGTCGTTTAGTGCAGTGTGTATAAAGTGACAACTTCCACAGAACAAATCTGTAAATAAGTTAAAGAAAAAAATGAAGTGCATCTAAGCAACACTAAGATGCTTATCTAAATTAGAAAGATAATAAGAAGTTGAGGTGCATGCTTATCATTAAGTTCTCCTTTGTGATTATTTACTGTCAAGGTTCTCCATAAGCATGTAAACTAAGAAAAAGCTGGTTCTCCTCCATTTATTTCAGGATGAGCACAGTGGAAAAAGGATGACGATGAGCAAGCTACTTAATCTAATAATGTAGTTCAATTTTTTTATAAAAATAGGAAATAGCCATTGACAAATGAACAGCAATAACACAAAGGACAAGCAAGACAGAAGACCCGAAATAGATTGCCAGATCAGTTACAGCACAAACAGGAACTTAGGAACATACATCCAGCCAAAATTTTTGGATCGCCCCCAAGGGGATAGAATTCCAATCCAGCACTCAAGACAAACTCTTTGAAATTCGCATGGGTCGCCAACCTCACTCGATGGCCAAAATCCTGCATCAACAGTTCTGTCAAGAAACTAACAGACCACATCATAATCTTTCCACTATGACATGGATTGACAAATCACTACAAGTTCTTTTTTCGGGAGAAGTTATCAATTCAATTCCAATTTCTACAACAAAGTTTGGGTCAGACAACCAGCAGCAATGAAACAAGATTTGGCCAGGGTTGAGAGGGTGCAGGATGTTGAGTATCAAGATCTAGCACTCAGAAGGCTGCGTCTTTGTAAATATTGGCATTGCAGCCAAAATTGAAGGATGGAAACCAGGAAAAGAAATGTGGCATGGCCATGTTTCCATTGAAGAACGTAATACATAGAGAAACACACACACCTGTCAAAAAGATCTGCTAGCCCATTCTCACCAAATTGAAATGCAAAGAGCACTTATATATGTATCGACAACCTAGGGACACCTTTAGCTTGTACATTTACAATCTGTTTGCCAAATGATATCGAAGTACCTGCAGACGCTTGCCAATTGCAGTAAAGGGCTGCACGTCACCACGTGTTCCTACAATAAGCACTACAATCTGCATAGGTGGAAAATATTGAAGTTCTGTTGCATCAAGAGGTTCATCCTCAACTGCAGTATGTACACTTTCAGATCCAGTTCCAAGCACTTCGGTGGTTTCAACATCACCCGGGATTTCAAATTCCACAGTACCATCATCTTTGACAGTAGCTATTCTCTTCAACAATTTGAGCTGCAGCACTTTAAGTGGTTAACACACATCTCACAGGTAACTGAACTTTTTTGTCCATCCTTTTGATAAGATAAACAAAAAAGGTATTACAAAATCAAGTAAATTAATCACAAACAACTGAGGATAGAAAAACAAAATAATATAATGAGGCCATAAACATAATAGATAGATAACAATGAAGATATTCCATTTTGGCTCTAAGATAAAATTAGATGTCTATGAAGAACTATCATTGCTTATGAGATTTAAAATAAAACTAACCCTAACTGTCATGCTTTATTGAACATGGAGAAATAGACTTTGACTGCATACCTTTATCCACTCAGCAACAACCCCTATGTATTTAATTTTCTATCAATCATGATTTAGCCTGGCTGACCAACAAACATGTAATTAAGGAAAGTTATTCTTTGGTATAGAATTGCTAGATAACAGATGAAGAGTCTTGGCGATCATATTATTCAGATAGAAAGTTACAATAGTAGGCTTAAAGAAAGAAAGCAAGGAACAACGGAAAAGAAATGCAAGTTATGTTCAACAGAAGGGACTGCAGAGAAGAGAAATAGAGAATAATAAGAGTGCACAAAAAATTATGGCATAATATATTTATCATAAAAGAAAAAAAATAATCTTGATGTGACATGATGAAATCATTATGCATTATACCTTCTGCTGTTCAGAAGTTTTATCATCAAAAATTTTTGCTGCCTCTTGAGCAAATCCGCTACTATGCGTCGGTTTCTCAGTTTTTGATCTTTCCAACTTAGGATGATCTGAAGGTGATTGTGGGTTCTCTGAAGGCAACGTACTCACTCTCGTAAGTTCCATCCCAGAGGTCCCTAGCACATTAAATTGCAAGCTTGCAGTCAGCTTCAGATGGTCTGTTTCAAAAAGCTTCAAAGGTCACACTAATCAACTGCATTTCCAGTTGCACAACTCATGAACAGTAAATTTCTTATAGAACTAGAATTTGACATTGTAATAGTTGGTGAGACCTATATGAAGAAATTCCGTCATATTTTTCAGATGAAAGACATGTTTTGTCTTCTCTTTTTTTTTTTCAAATTTAAAAGGAAAAAAGGTGCTGCAAATTAAAAAATCCTCTCTTCTGTTCTCATTGACTGTCAAACATTGAAAGAAATTAGGCAGAAAAGCTTACCCCTGTAAATGTTCATCTACTTTGTCTACAAGAAGGGAGAAAAAAAAGGAACTTTTGACAGATATAGGTGACACAAACCTTTGATTTGAGCGACAAGAAAAAAAAAAGGTTCAAGAGCTAAGCATATCCAAATTAGTACCCTCCATCCCATTTTATGTGATCTTCTTTCCTTTTAAGTTTGTCGAAGATATATTTGGAAACATTTTTTATCTTGATATCACCATTTTGCTCTTACTAACATGACTTATCAGAACACCACTGAACACTCGAACTCTTACATTCCTTGTTAAATTGTTGTATTGCTAGTATGGTCAATGTTGGTACTTCGCATACATTAGCTTATGGATCAAAAGACTTTTTTTTTTTGACAAAGAGCTTATGTATCAAAAGACTTTCCTCTACTTCTCTAAAATTCTTCTCTAGTAAAAAGCATCATATCAAATGAGATGTAGAGAGTAACATGTACTGAAGTTCAGAGAGACGGTTGGGCACTGTCACACAATAACATCCACCACTTATTCTCCATCACGAATAGAAAGAATTTAAACTTGCAAAGACTCCGCTAGCCAGTAGAAAATATAGATAACCTCTACAACAACATTATCAATGTAATCCTACCAGTGGATTCTAGAGGGGACAGAATGTACACAAACCTTACCTCTACATAATATAGATAACTTCTAATGCTTGTTAATTCTATTTTCACATAATTTTACATAATATCAGAGTAGAATAATAAGCTTAAAGGGAGTTGTGAGAAATATAGGGAAAAAAATAATATTGAATTGTTGTTGTATCTACATTATTACATGAGACCCTATTTATAGACCATAAAATACAATCCTTTACCAAATAGGATACTATTTAGTAGTCCTATTCCTATTCTAATAGGATTATATAAACCTATTCCTATTCTAATAGGATTATATAAACCTATTCCTATTTTAATAGTATTGTATAAACTATTCCTATTCTAATAGGATTGTATAAACCTATTCATATTCTAACACTCCCCCTCAAGCTAGTGCGTACAATTCATGCACCTAGCTTGTTACAAATGTAATTAACACGGGGACCGATGAGGGGCTTGGTGAGATATTTGCAGACTTCACAAAATTGACGGTCAATCTTAATGTGCTTGTCTTCTCATTAAATACTGGATTTGATGGATTTGATGCATAATGCCAGTAAATCTCAATGTGCTTAATCTTCGCATGAAATACTGATTTGATTCATAATGTTGGTGTTGAACTTCCCAAACCAAGCTTGAGAAAAATTGTTCTAGACCATAGAGTGATCTGCACAATCGATGACACAACACAATCGACATACAAGGCTACTAAACTCCCCTGAGCAACAAAGTGCTCAAATCTAATATAAAGTATATGGATCATGTTGGCATCAATAGATGAGTTAATATTAAATAAGAAAGTCACCAAAATAATTACTGGAACATGCTCATATGCCGTAGTATTAGATTTGATGGCTAAAAATGGTCACAATCTAAGAAATAAAATTATATAGGTAGGGTCGGAATGATGTCACGACCCAACTAGAAAATAAAAATTATATAGGATAGTTGACCCCATTGACAAAAAAAGAGAAATAATATGGGTAGGGTCGGAATGATGGCACGACCCTAATGAAAAAGAGAAATTATATAGGTAGGATTGGAATGATGGCACAACCCTACGCAAATCAGATTTGAGGAGTCACCGGAAAAGACGAATGGAACTATGCAAATAAAATCTAAGTTACTGAAAAGACACATGATGTTATGCAACTCAGATATGAGAAAATAGTTCGGAAAAAAAAATCCACGGTACTACACAAATTCAATATGAAAAGTAGTCCGGGAGATGCACGGTGCTACGCAAATCAGATATGCAAAAAAAGGTAGTCACCGGAAAGATGGGACGGCGCTACAAAATTAAATATGAAAAAGTAATCACCGGAAAGATGGGACGGTGCTACAAAATTAAATATGGGAAAATAGTCACTAGAAAGATACACGGTGACCCAACTTTTGCTAACATAATCATTGGCCAGACGGGCGGCATATATGAGTAATAGCCGCCCGCCGACAGCTGAAGCTCTTTGATTGTTTACCAAGATCGTAGAGGCTCTGATACCATGTGAGAAATATAGGGAAAAAAATAATATTGAATTGTTGTTGTATCTACATTATTACATGAGACACTATTTATAGACCATAAAATACAATCCTTTACCAAATAGGATACTATTTAGTAGTCCTATTCCTATTCTAATAGGATTATATAAACCTATTCCTATTCTAATAGGATTATATAAACCTATTCCTATTTTAATAGTATTGTATAAACTATTCCTATTCTAATAGGATTGTATAAACCTATTCATATTCTAACAGGAGTAACATGGATAGTATGGATCCATTCATATAGCTGAACCTAACTTGTTTGAAATTGAGGCATAATTGTCTGTCTGTTTGCTTGTTTAGAGTTTTGGCTACTAAAACGCTACTTACAAAATAGCTTCCACAATGGCAGACGTAAAATATACTAGTAGTATTGATATCAGACCGGGACAAGCTTAAATAGAGCAACATGGACAGCACTGATTCATTCGGGTCCATACATATAGCCAACCCTAGCTTGGTCGAAATTGAAGCAGAGTTGTTGTTTGTTTCCTTGCTTGTTTATAGATCCAGCTATTAAAATGCTATAAAATATACCACTCCCTCCATTCAAAAATGTTTGTCTAGCTTTAACTTGAAATGGATTCAATAAAGTAGAGAAGACTTTTGAATCTTGTGTTCTTAAATTGTGGACAATTAGAACTAAAGAGTTGTAAGAAAAGGAAAAAATGCAATTCTTTTTTAAACAGACTAAAACATAATCATATCAGACTAGGATAAGTTTAAATGGAGCAACATGAACAGTACAGATCCAATTCATGTAGCCGATCCTAACTTGCTCGAAGTTGAGGCATTCTTGTTGTGTGCTACAAAATTGCTTCCACAATGACAATCCTAATATATAGTAGTATTATAAATATCAGACTACTATTAGCTCAAATGGAGCAACATGAACAGTACGGATCCAATTCATATAGCCGATCCCGACTTTGCTTCAAATTGACGCATTGTTGTTTTGTGTTAACTAAAATGCTACGAAATTGCTTCCACAATGACAATCCTAATGTATATTGGTAGTTGCATAAATATCAGACTAGGATAAGCTTTAATGGAGCAACATAAACAGTACAGATCCAATTCATATATAGCCGATATCTCAACTTGCTCGAAATTAAAGCATTGTTGTTGTTTATTAGCTTGCTTGTTTATATAATCGGCTACTAAAATCTACAAAATTAAACAAACCTGAAGAATTAGTAACGCCATTGGAAGCTGAACCACCAACTGCCTCCTCTCTACTGTCCACGTCAGCACCCGCACCAGCAGTACTAATGTCATTTTCCTTCACAACGGTGACGGATAATTCGCCGGAACTAGAAGAAGAGCTCCGCTGGTTGAATTTCGTCGACGGTTCAGCCATCGTCACCTCCGGCGAAGTTTGCTTCTGATGATCCATATTCTCCAAATTATCAGAGCTCAAGATATTATTATTTATGAGAGCGGGGACCCAAAAAAAAAAAAAAAAAATTTAACATAAATGGAAAGGAATTTAATAGAGGACCAATTTTATTTCATTTTTTTTTTTTGGAAAACGATAAGATATACCTTCAATTTTGTCATATATGAGTCGTTTGTATAAGCGTAACACTAAAGATATATATGAGTTATTTTCATAACAAAGGTATATAATTTTTTCCTTTTTAATCATTTGTACGTATTGTATTGAATCATGAATTTTTTAATATTTGAAAGAAGGAGTAGTTCTAGCTTTTCATTTTGCGATTGAGCAATAAAGTCTATGATATTTTATTTTTTTTCAAACAGTAGAGTAAAAGTTTATTGGATATGTGGTTAATGTTGTTGTTTGAGAGTTGTCTTTCATACAAATTGTTTATTGTTTTTTCAAATATTTGAAAATTTTGAAATTCAATTTCACATTGAGTTTCAAAATTTAATTGCTAAATACTTATTTGTTCGTTGTGAATTTTACATTTTCTGAATCTTAGATATTAAAAATAATTTGAGATTAAGTAATTAGTGTTAGAAGATAAAATATGAAATTTATTATAATATTTTCTTAATAAATTAAAAATGACGAATAAAAATAAAAAATTATTTTTGAATATATAAAAATTAAATGAAGAAAGTATTTGAATTATTAATTTTTAACGAATTTTATATATTAACGGTCAATTATTTTATTTTCCTAAAATATTATGTGTGTATGTATACTCCTTCCTGTCCATTTTATGTGACGCAGATTTTCAAACTTAAAGAAATTTATCTTTGATTATATATTTTTTAAATATCATGAGTTGTTAATTATTGTAAATTAGAATAATTTTTATGTAATTTATAAATATAAATAAAATTTAAAAATAAAACCATACACAAATTCTAATCTAACTTAAATTATTTAATTTTTAAAAAATTAAAAATATCACATAAATTAAGACAGAGAAAATGTTAAAATATATAAAGTAATTATTAGTTGTTTTCAAAGCTCGACATATTTTTTAATTCGAGGAAGACGTAAACAGGGTCTGAATTTGTGCTGGCAATTATTAACCAAAAAAAAAAGTATATATATAAATATAAAAACAATTCAACGGATGACAACGAATTTGTGTTGTAATTAAAAAAAAAACATAAATATATTTGCACATTTCCTTTTCTTTAGCCCCTCCCTAAGAGGGCCATCCTTTTGCTTCCTTGTAATTCGAATCTCGATTTTCGAATTAAAAGTGAAGAATATTTATCATTTAAGCAATTTTCTTCCATCTTGTTTTTTTTAATGATCCAAAACAAATTTCTTTAATTTATTTTTGTTTATTCATCTTAAATATTACACATCTTTGTTAGAGAGAACAATTAATATAAATATCTTAACATAATATAGTAAAACCTCATTAAATTAAGAGAAAATTATATAAAATAGCAAATTATTAATTTAATTTAAATGTTGTAGCTATCGTTTATTTTAATTGTAATTCGTAGCAAATTTCCTTTTTTGTCATCCGATTCGGTATACAATTGGGTATTTTCGGTATAAAATTAGTCATTTTATACATTTCGATATAAAATGTGTTTGTGTGTATAAAGCGAGAGAAAAGTGTATATACAAATACAAATACATATATTTTCGTCCTATACATTTATAATTATACAAATACAGATCTTATTATATAAATTACAATGTATAAATGAATTAATACAAAACTGAATAATTTGTATAAATTGAATGTTTGTAGCGTATTATACAAATTAAAAGCTCCATAGCAAACATAAAATTTGTTATGGAGCGCAATTATGCAAACTATAGTTATAACGTATAAATATGATTTTTATATGTGAAAGTTACTCTTAAATTATTTATCTTTTTAAGATAATTTTTTTCTGATCGGGAGAAATCACACATTTTGATAAGATAATATATTTTCAGAAGACCCCTACATAAATATTATAAATTAATAATTTTTAAATATACAAATATATCTAAGACAGTTTAGTGAAATATGATTATATTTTTATTTTTTTTGTTTATTTTGTTAAAATTCAAATTTAATTTAAACTCATCGATAACTTTTCTTATTGTATCCAAATTTTTCGATGTAAATGTGGAAGATATAGATATTTAAGAAGAGAGAACCGTTGATTCCTTATAGTCATTGCCCTTCCTTTTTCCCACTAGCTAAGACGAAATTTCTCACATGTCCCTTTCCTCATTCCAATCTTCTTCCTTTCATATGTCAAAGATTAGAAGTTGCGTGCAAATTCTCATCGAATCTTGGTTGTACTTAATAGCGATGGCTATTTATTTAAGTTGTTTTTTCGAGTTGCATCATAAAATTGTAAAAGTTTGAAATGTGATAAGTGTTTTTTTATGCATAATAGTTCCAAATGTATTGTATATCTTTAATTTTGTCATTAACATTGTTTCCACAATTTATTACGAGCTTTAGACCTATGAACGTGTATCATGTTCACTCATACAACAACTTATGAATGTTAATTTTATTGCAATAACTGAAATCATTAATCATGACCTCAAGTTCGTGACCGACATTTTCACAAGTGAATTCATTCACTTATCCGAGATTTCATCTCGAATAAATTTTGTGTGTCAAAACTCGAACACTCTTTGAAATAATAAATATTATTTTATCGATTAAATAATACCTCTTCAAAATAATAATATTTTATGATTTCATCTATATAATTTAGTGAGACTTTACTGTATAGTTAAGATTAGATCTTAAGAAATGGTTTGCAATTAAATAACTGATGATGAGGATATATCATGAAAAAATTAATTATATTTTCTCAATACGTTAAATGTGATAAGTAAAAGATAGAAATTTATTTTCAGAATACTAAACAAATAAAATTGAACAAATATATTCAAACTATTATTTTTTATCAAATTTCACATTATAACTATCCATTACTTCAAATTTTTTAATATTAAAAAACATACTTTAACTATCAATTATTTTTCTTTCTTATTTAAACTATCACCATCGATCTTTTTTTTTAAAAAAATAAATAATAATCCATTGATTCTTGAACACTCTTTTTTCTTTATCTTTTTGAAAACAAGTTTGCAATATTCTTGTTGGTCTCTTTTCTTTTTAATTTATTTTAGTAGTCATTATTCTTGATCTCATTATCTCCATTTTAACAAAGCAAAAGTAATTTTTTTTTATAAAAAAAGAAAAGAAAAGAAATGTAGCTATTGTGTTCATGATCCATGCAAAATTTTATTTAAGTTTCCATATTTGCAAAATTTATCTTCAAGTTATCGAAAGTTCATATAATTTAAATTTAGTTATAATATCTTGAAATTTACGAATTTACTTGCTTCAAATCAATTTTTGATATATATATATATAATTCATATGAAATTTGGCAATAACTTTTTTATATATATATTTTGTCTGAAATTTAACTGGTTGATATCCAACTTTGGACCTTCTTATTTGAAATTAAAATTAGATCTTTGTCCTGGTGCATGTGCCAAATCTTTTGTACCCCAATATAGAGCTGTTATGGAGATTTTTAAAATACTCTCGATTTGAATAAAGCAAATTAAAAATTTAATTAAAAGCGGTTCAAAGTCAAAATAATAATTAAATATATATTCTTTCTATTTTAATTTATATAATATTTTTTTGTTTTTCAAGAGTCAATTAAGTTTGACCGATGATTTGCTCGTGAATTTTTTAATTTTTTCAAATGAAATTTATATATTTGTAAACTACGTAAAAAGTATTATAAGATACAATAATTAACGATTTTAAAATAATTAAAAGATATATGAAAAATTCTACGACTACCTATTTAAATTTCAAAATCTGAAAAGTACAACATAAACTGAGACGGAACGAATAATATTTTTATATTTTCAGCACATGAGATCTCCTGGATTTGCAAGTTTTCCGGTTGGCGAATCTTTATATACATATATTTTTTATTTTTCCTTATCTTTGTTGTCATGAGTTGGAATATTAATTTTGTTAGTTGAATAAAATATTGTGAAAAAAAAAATCTTAATGAATAAAACTTTAAATTATACTTCATTAACTTATTATTATTTTTTATTTCCTGCATGATGGCTAATACTTTTTTTTTTTTTTTTTTGAGGTTTGATAATTTTATTACTTGTTTTTTATACTACCAAAGAACAAGAATTAACGATAGAAAAAATAATTGTTAATTTTATTAAACAATGAATTAGTGAGTTATCAAATACAATATAGTTACAAATAATTTAGCGAAAAAGTTTAAAACTACATTATTATTTTTTTCTTTTTATTTTATGATGGACTGATTAATTTGAAATTGTGACGAAAAAATCAAATTTGCAGCAAAAGCAATAACATTAAAACGATTTCATATGCAGGATTCAAACACAAATACTTGATTAAGGATAAATAAATATTTATTATCTCACTATAATCGTTAGTGTCATTTTTCCTTTTTTATTTTATCTTTTCGAGTGTCTGGTCCATCAAATAAAGTAAAGAAGAATAAAAGATTAAAAAAAAAATTGAGATGACGTTTGGCAATCTAAGCGTTGCTCTAAAGTGATATTAGTTTAAATTATTTAAAGAGAAAAAATATCCGTAATTAAAATAAATAGTTCTTATATGATAAATTCATAATTAATTACTACATAATAATTCGTTTATTATTAATTACAGTATAATAACCAATTCAATATTAAATATCCTTCACTACGTAAATAATTTATTTGATTCGAGGATTTTTTTGAAAATACTTCTTCGGTCTCTTTTAACTTGTCCACTTTTTCTTTTATAGTCTCTAATTACTCCATCATTTTAACAAATCAAGAAAGGACGATATTTTTTACTTATTATACCCTCAATTAAATGACTAATTACTTTGAAAAATGTAGAACTTTTCATCCACTTCATAATTAATAGGGGTAAAATGGTAAACTCACTACGCCATTAATTATTCTCTTAATAGGTGTGTCTATTCAAAAGTGGACAAATAAAAAAGGACGGAGGGAATAGTATTTTCATCTACATGAAGTAAGGGTAAGAATGTGTACACACTAATAAAAATAACTTTTAACGATAATAAATATGTATATTAACAAAAAATATTAAGATCTTTACTGACATTAGTTAATTATTATTGGATTAATATCGCTATAGACTTTATACATATTTATAAAAAATTCTAATCGTAACATATTTAGGATGTGATGATATGGTTCCGAAAGATGAATTATATATGGACTATTCTAGTGAAATATTATAGTTTAACAAAAATATATTTTTATTTATTTATTTCATCTATTCCATGATCAAAACATAGAGTGATATATGTTACACTAAGTTTAATTTATTCTTTATAGTTCATGTATTTCTATGTTATTACTGTTCTTGAATCTATCCAAAGGCTTGTAGCTATAAATCTTGTTTGGATGGTTGTTCCATTTTATTTTATGATATTTTGTATGTAAGTTAAAGGTCTATTAAAAATAACATTTTTATCATCTGCAAAGATAGGGTCACGAGGATAAGGCATGTTGTTGTATTGTAGTGCGTGCTATTATTTTGATGAATATATATAATGTTCGGATAGATTGTGTTGTGTTGGTATATAATGTCATATATCAACAGAGATTACAAAAAAGGCAAAATTAAAGTTATATCAAATCGATTGTTACATAAAATGAAACTTTGTTGAAGGTACCTTTATCCTTTCATTTTGAGTTGTTGTATTAAAATTTTATATCGTTCAAATTGTTAAAAGTTCTCGACACTTATATATTGGATGTTTTAAGAATAATGTATTTATGAAAAATCTGTGAATATGATTTATTTATTTTTGAAAAATTCAAACAACGTAGAGGTTGCAAGTTGTAACAAGGATTTTGTTATTCCCTAAACCTTGTCGCTCTGTTTGTATGTCTAGTTTGTTGCACATGACTTAGAATTAGATGCTAATATTAAAATATTGCTTATTGTCTGTTAATATAAAATATTTATTTTTGAATTGTACAAGTAGTAACTAATTATTGATTGTTTGAATTGGATAATTAATTATATTTTGATAAGTAACATGCACATACAATTAATTATAGGCCTTAATTATATTTTGATAAGTAACATGTACATTCACTTTGACAAGGTAAGTGAGGAATTATTCTGAATATTCTTTCGTAAAATTGTGTATTTTTCAAACTAAAACGAAAATTATAAAATCAAATTATCTCTTTAAAAAACTGTTTAATTCATACGTTTCAACCACAAATACGGTCTATACCCTATTATACTGAGTTCGGAGCTAAAATAGTCGTTCTTTTCTTCCAAAAATACATAAAGGGTCACCCATTTTTTTTAAATCATTGCTCCAGCAATATTTTTAAAAACTTAATATTAAAACTAACAACCGATAGACAATTTTTTTTTTCCCTATATTGATTTAGAATATAAAAATATGTAATGGAAATACATTGGAATATTATAATAATTAATAGACGTCTCATTTGCTATCAACTCTTAAAAAATAAAAGTGGGAATTAATAATTCCAAATTTATAATTAATTAAATTGACCCTATGTTGATTTAGAATATAAAATATGTAATGGAAATACATTGGAATATTATACTAATTAATAGTACATCTCATTTGCTATCAACTCTTAATAAATCCAAGTGGGAATTAATAATTCCAAATTTATAATTAATTAATCTATTTTAATTTTAATTTCAAAATTAATCAATTTAATTCTCGAAAAGGAAACATTATCACTTTATGACATTTGACTTGGCATTATCCAAGCTAGAGTTTGCACAATGTAAGCATAATCTCTCTTTTATATTATAATAAATTGACATAGAAAAAAAACAAATTTGTCTGTAGCCTATTAGTTTTAAAATTAAAGTGTTATAAAACGTTGTTGCAATAGTGATTTATGTTTTTTAATGGTAGGTGCAACGAGTTTTAAATATTTTTTAGAATTTTATTTTAAAAAATAAAATTTGTAAGTAACTCGCAAGTGATTTTGATGAAAAAAATTTAACACATACCCTATTTTTAATTTTATGACCACACATAATGTGAAATCTTCCTCGAATTGTCATATCAATCAATATGTGAATATTCTAGAGACTGTTGAGTTATATCCCTTCTCCATCCGATCGAAAAATAAAATTGACTAATCCTAGGTCGTCCTGCTTTTGAGGATGCATGGTACCGTGCGCAACACAACCACATCACCTAATGATATAAATTTAATATGTGTATAAAAAAAAAAAGATAGAGTCTACGAGTCAGGAGTACAATGTTCCTCGTTTTGTCCATCACATTTGTTGTCTGGTGCTTCTACTTCACAAAATTAGGAAGAAATATATAGATGTGAAGCGAAATTTTTTTATTGAACCGATGCAATGGCGGAAACTAATTGTGTTAAATTATACAAGTTAATGTGTTGACATAGAAAATTTATGAGACTTTACAAGACATGTTCATTTCTAGTTGAGACTCTACAAGATTTATTCAATTTTTGTTAGAATTTTTGGAGGTTACTCTAGCCCTAAACTTATAGCTTATATTTATTCGAATATTTCACAAATTCATCAGAAATGTTTGGGATAATATAACTGAATCTGTTGAGGAGTAGATTATTAAGGTTGTTATTTATCATGGAGATGTATATGTGTTTGACTTGGACACTTGGTAGAGGTAGTTGTTACGTACAATAGACCTTTGTGATCGGGGCCCTTCTCCGGGTTCTGCACATAGCGAGAGCTTTAGTGCATCAAACTATCCTTTTTTTTAAGGCATAATACATATATTGGACCCTAAATTTGGTTTCAAATTTTAACTTTGACCTCCAACTTTCATAATGCACAAACAGACACTTTAACTATCCAACTTTTAAATAAATAAACACATGAGTCCTACATGACACAATTCACGTAGGACACCACATAGGATAAAATGGCTTGTAGGATAACATGTAGGACATGTGTCTATTTGTTCAACTTTATATAAGTTTAATCATGCTTGAGTTTTTAGACTTGATTGAATGATATTTGAATATTTGGATGATAGCTTAGGTAGTTGTTTAGTTATTTAAACAGAGCGCATCTACCGAAAACAACTTCACTATCTTCGAAATAAGTCAGCAATATGATTCCATTGTGCAATTCTATATTAGGTAAGAAGTCATCCATAGTGAAATCCAAAAATCAAAATGAATGTCCACTAGGGAAATTCATAATTGTAACACACTAAGCACATTCAATTTTCACAATCAAATTGCTTGTAACATATTACTAAGTAAAACTCGATGATAATTACACTAATCAAATGTAGATTCAAGATTTAAAATTGATAAATTTTGAACTGTATTATATATAAATATTAAACTATATGGAGACTGTAAGGAAATAATATATTATCAATATACATAACATAAATATATTGAGTTTATGTTAATCCTCAATTTAATCATAGGTAATAAATTTATGAGCGGCTCAAGCATATTAGTGACCTAAAATAAAAATCAAACATGGCCTTAAACTTGAATTGTTAATAACTTTTTTACAATTGATTTCTTCTAGTTTTCAGTTGATAATATAATCATTCTTATTTTAAATTATTTTTCAAGAGATATAAAACTCCAAATATGTCAAATATTTTATAATAATTCCTTCATTTCTCATGAAAAATTTATTTTTTCTACAAATAGTATTCAATATTTGTTAAAAAATAATAACTTATTACCTATTATTTTTAAAAATGTGGCCTCTTAAATTTAGAGGCCTAAAGCACATGTCTTTTTTTTAACACTGTCGAGCTACCCCTGAATAAATTACACGACTTTGCTCTTCGTTCTAAAATATGAGGGTTAATTTGCATAGCTAGACTCTTTGGGTGTCAAATATGAAAATATATGAAAAGATAAAGGGCCTATGTGCCTTCATGTTGTGAAATTGAGGGTGGGTTGGAAAAACAATCCTCATTTTGTGCAGGTTCATATTAACTCACTGCTAAAAAGTGTCCAGGTTCATTATTAGATCATCATATTTATAATAATAATAATAATAATAATAATAATAATAATAATATTAATAATAATAATAATAATTTAAAAAATTAACTTATATCTATTTTACAATAAAAATCAACTTCTTAAACCATAATTGTGCAATTTAACCTATATATAGTAAAAGATTGTTTTGTCTCTTTTTCAAGTTATTAATTCCACAAATTACGAATAGCTAATTTTTATATATTGTAAAATAATCTCATAACATATCTATAACGGTACAAAAGTTAAACTTATCTAAAAATGCATCAAACATAAATATGTCACTTAACTTCGATTTAAGTTAAATTTATACTCTCTAACTTTGATTGTACACAAATATATATTTAAATTTATATAAAGTTGAATAAATAGACATACATTTCCAATGTGACATCTTACATGACAATTTACATCCTATGTATAGTGGCGGAGCCAGAATTTTCAATAAGGGGATTTATAATTTGAAATATAGATACACAAAGTAGACGAAAGGGGTTCGACATCTACTATATATACCTAAAAAAATTTTTAACCATGAATAAATCATATAATTTTCCGACGAAGGTGGGTTCGGATGAACCTCCTACTAGTAAAGTGGCTCCGCCACTGCGGCTATGTGGTATCCTACGTGTGTGTTATGTCACACATGACTCATGTATCAACTTGTTCAATTTCATAAAAGTTTAAGTATCTATTCATCCACACCCAAAGTTCGAGAGCATAAATGTGAAATAAAATCAAGTTAAAAATATAAGATTTAATGTATTCGTACGTCGACTTTACAATTTAAAGCCGTTGAAAAAAACAATTAGCTAATTAATATAGACGGATAGTCATCTAGGTTCAATCTTGTAGCCCCCAATGATGAATTATTGGTGTAGATTGGGGGGGAAAATTGTCATCTATATATGTTTATTAATGAATCTCACACCAGATTCATGGATCTTATCACTTTAGCTTTTTGCATATTATTATTTTTTTTTAAAATATAGAACTATATATTATACACACCCTCCTATTTCTATTGAAAAAAATATATATTAAAGACTATATATTATAAAAATAAAAATATGGATAAGAAAGAGGAAGAACAATTTCATGTATTTTATAAGGTTCCTTCAGGTGATGGACCTTATGTTAGAGCCAAACATGCTCAGGTAACAATTTTGGTTATTTTTTGCAAGTGTAATTTTCGATCATATAATTTTTATTTTACACTATCAGATCAGATAGACTTACTTGTAATTGTTCATATAGAATTATCATATAACATGTTAAAGATTCACTGGTAATATTAAAAAAAAATCGTACTAATAAATGTTCTATCGAGCCAGCTTAGGTATAATAATTGGTTGATTTTGTAAAATATTAATTTTTTAAAACTATTAAATATACTAACATGTAATTGTTCATATAGATATTAAAATTCTATCGTATATGACCTTTTAATTTCAAGTATTGTTAGGAGCAAGTTTAATTTCCGATTATTCTTCCTTTATATAAAAATAAAATTCTTTTCATTAAATTTATTTCATTTTTCTACTCGATATATCTGAAATAGCTCTGTGAACTAGTGTATACTTAAGTTAGATAATTTTTAGTACTTAGTATTTTATTATTTGTGTAACTAGCTTTTTCACACTATTTTTATGCATATGTATAAAACAGAACTTAAACTATGCTTGTTTCTATCTCTCCTTTTAAATTTGTTCCGAAAAAACGAGTTTTTTAGTACATAATTTTTTATAAATAATGTTTCCATCCCATAAAGGTAGTTTACAATTTTATATACATCACTTTTTTCGAACTTCACTTATACGTGGAATCAAATTAGATATATTGTTATTGTTATAATAGTGTGCACATAGTCATATACTATTAATAACACACTAAGGGGTCGTTCGACACTATACAGAATTAGGATTAACTTTATTTTATGTTAGTTTGAGGTATTAGCTAATTTCGTAACAATTTTATCACACTATTTTAGTATAATTATCGTATATAGAAAATGAGATATTTTTACTTATCCTCTAAATACTTTGCGATCATATTTATATAATTTTTATATACTGATAGTGTAAAGCGATTTTAATCGTATTATTTCAGCTAATTATGAAGGATCCAGAAGGATCAATAATATGGTTTATGAAAGCAATAAATGAAGGGGACAGAGTAGACAGTGCACTAAAAGACATGGCAGTTGTGATGAAGCAATTGGATAGAAGTGAAGAAGCAATTGAAGCAATCAAATCTTTTAGATACCTTTGTTCTAAACAAGCTCAAGAATCCCTAGACAATGTCCTCCTTGATCTCTTTAAGGTATAATAACGTCGTTTGTTTAGATATATTTTCACTGTTTTAGTAAAATATCGTCAAAAGATATATTATATAACATCATAAACAGAGTCAAATAGGATCGGGAAATTCATCTAAACTCTTTTCGATAAAAAATTATATTGTTTATATTTTTGATTAAATTTTCTATTACGTATACATAGTAAATAATGTTGAATCCCCTTTAAACTTCGTCTTGTATTATTTTTATTCATATATTGATTTTCCTTGATTAAAATTTTGGCTCTACCACTTATAACATACATGAAAATCAATCTTTTTTAAAAAGCATGATTAGTATAAGGAATGTTATTATAAAGAGGTTTGACGTATACATAGTTAACGATCGGTGGAATGAAAGAATTTACTAATAAATTTTTCGAGCGAAAGAAATTCAGATAAACACATTGCTCACCCTAACTTGGCTCCTAATGTTTTTTTTTTTGTGTGTGTATTTTTGGTTAATGTAGAAATGTGGAAAAGTGGAGGAACAAATAGTGTTGTTAAAGCAAAAGCTAAGACAAATATATGAAGGGAAGTTGTTCAATGGGAGGCCTATTAAAATTGCTAGATCTCATGGAAAGAAGATTCAAGTTACTATCACCCAAGAGACTGCAAGAGTTCTGGTAAGTATCATACTTTACTCATTAATCAATTTTGTTGATGGTGTTCATGACGTAACGTTTCAGTCAGAGACGGATTCAAGATTTAAATATTATAGGTTGACGTTCAAATATTTTGTCTGAAGTTCAAACATAAATGGTTGAATTTTAGTCATTTTTGTCTTTCTTTGTTCTAATTTCATGCACATATGACTGAAGTTCAAGCAAAATTAGTTGTAGTCGGACAAAAATGACTGAAGTTCAAGCATAAGTAGCTGAAGTGAGACAAAAACAATTAAACTACTGAAGTTCAAACGTAAAGACAGAGTTTTAGTATATATATCTAAATTTAGAAACATTAGACCTAATATCTTATGTTAGACTTTGTTAAGTACTTTAGACACATGGTGGTCTAAGTTATCTCGAAGCGTATACACATTTAAAATAATTTAAAAGGCAAGCACAAACTAAATGTTGACGTCAAAATCGGATATATTATTTTAATAAATAATTACTTATTTTAGCAATATTTTTTATTTATTACCATTTATAGCAATACTATGTTAAATCTGCAATATAAACTAAAAGTGAATTATGTATGCAATATATATGAATTATAATTATTTTTAAAATATATTATGTTTGTTTGGTAAAAATTTGACATATTGTATTATAAGTGTATTAAAATGTGTGATAAATGATTTATCTATCATAAAACTTTGTATTATATGTGAATAAGAAATTATTCTTTGTAATATGAATTAAACTTGTATTATAAATGAATTAAAAGTGACCAAATAAAAAAGAAATATTATTGCTATAAATGGTAAATATTTTTTTATTATAATATATTTATGAAAGTTTCCTTTAAATAAATTGTGCTTTTGTAGGGTAATTTGGGTTGGGCTTATATGCAAAAAGGAAATTTTATGGCTGCCGAAGTGGTGTACAAGAAAGCCCAAATGATCTATGCAGACAGCAATAAGGCCTGCAACTTGGCCCAATGCTTGATCAAGCAAGCCCGATATGACGAGGCCCGTTCTATCCTCGAAGATGTTTGGAGAGGTAAATATTTAGGTTCTGATGATACAAAAACAAAGAATCGAGTCGAGGAATTGTTGTTGGAATTGGACTCGAAGCAACCCCCACCCTTCTTACAAAACATACCGGGCCTCGATTTAGATGATGATTTTGTAAACGGGCTTGACCATTTGATAAATGGTTGGGCCCGGCCCAAATCAAGAAGGTTGCCAATATTTGAGGAGATCTCTACATTTAGAGATCAATTGGCATGTTGAATGGATTTCTGTTTTTAGAATTTGGGATTTATGGTTTAGTAAAGTTTAGATGTTAATTATATGAAATTAGATGTACAAAGTAAGAGACATGTGGTATGTAAAAATTGTGATGTAAATTATAGCTTGGGCCAAAGTTTAAGAAATGTCATCGTCTGTTTGATCAAGTTTTTTTAGAAGATAAAAGTGCTTAATTTAGAATTTTGCGGTGTTTGAATAGTAATAGAAGCTTTTTTCATAAGGCAAAACTATAGTTATTTCTATAAACATTTTTCGAACATTGATCAAACACAATGTACTGCTCTATATTTCGGGCCTTGATTTGGATGATTGATTTTATTATTGGGCTTTGAACAATTGATTCATGAAAGGGCCCGGCCCAAATTAAGAAGGTCTACTCATCTTGAGTTGAATGAGCGGTGTATATAACTTAAGCTCATTTTTTATAGTTGGGGTTGAGTATCGACCAAACCATTAGGGGTTGAAGCTAACATGAAAAGTACGAATTTGGAAGAACTAATTAGTTTGGCCCAAGTTTTATATGTTTATTGAGAAATCGACTGAATATGTACATATATTAAACTTCAAAACCCATAAAATTCAAATTCAAAACATAGAATAGCCAACCTCATCTCTTCCAAGTTCCAATATTGACTTTATTCGCGCTGAGTGTTTATACCAACCAATGAATGTAAGACATGTGTCTTTTATACACAAGGTTAACACTTAGTTGATCTTGATTAAGTGATATATATTCTTATCTTAATATTAACGTAATATAATTCTATTTTGTCGCAATAAAAAATTTATTTAGTCAAATTAGATGTCTATATTAAAAAATCAATAGCAAAGCATATAGTCAACATGCTGATTCCCATATTTTCAATAATTTGTGTAGATTTGTATACTAATCATAAAAACACAAAATATCATACTAAAATTTCATAAAATACAACTTTTATACTAAAATCGAGAAAATGCCATAAACGATCCCTAAACTATTACAATGCGTCTAAAATAGTCTCTTAACTATACACTTAACGGATATAGTCTTTTAACTATCTACAATCTTGTCAAGTTTGGTATGTATCCACCTCTTATACACACCGTTAACAAACGTCTGTTGATATATCCGGCCCTCTCGAATACATCCCTCACCTATGTATTCAGATGTCTGTGGATGTATCCAGAAGTCCAGTTATGTATCCAAATATCATATCTCGTCTTTGATACATCCCTCCCCTCTCTTATACATCCCTCATTTGTGATCCAATTGAATAGAGTGTCATCAGCTCGAATTATGTATACATGCATAGACAACAAAAAGAATTAAAAAATATGAATTTTAACTGATATTCATATAACAACTATTTGATCATCTCCTATTTTTGCTATACAATTTTCTATTATAACACACGATCATATTATTTTCAAGATTATAAATCTTATATTTATAAAAAATTACTATAGATCGATAATATTCTTGAACAATACATGTTAAGCAGAAGCATATTCAAAATTTCGATAAGATGGTGCACGATTATGAAAAAAATATATTTTGAACACAAATTTTATCGATTTGACATTTAGATTCTTAATATGAACCAATATTATGTATATTAAAGGAAAATGGACATATTATTAACCATCAATATATATACCATACCTTATTTTTGTATATATAATATAAAAAGTGTATTCTTCAAATTAATTACTTAATTACATCTGACGATGAAAAACAATACAATCCATTCAAATAAGACAGTACATATAATATTACAACACAATACTATACATTATGAAATGACGCGAGGAGGTAAAACACCCCTTTATTTTAAGAAATATAACAAAGTTACTACTTGTACAATTCCATAATCCAAATTAAAAATGCAGAATTTATGACTTTAAAACCAGAAAATCCAGATTTTTTTGCCAAAATTTCAAATTCTTCCATTGTTCTTTCTTTCCCTCCATGAGTGACAACCATTAGAAGCACATCAAGAAAAAATGCATTCTTGGAAAAGAAATCATTTGTTTGTGGATTATTTGGCTTTATATGTTCAACTAAAACCACTTTACCAAAATTAGGTAAAGATTTCCAACAATTCTTCAATATCTTTATGCAATCATCATCATCCCAATCATGGATTACATGCTGCATTATAATATTTAATGTGTTAGGCGGCTCGATAAAATTAATGGCTTAAAACCAAATATTAATAAGAGGACCACATAAAATTTATTTGATAAAACTTGTATATAAAATTTCTTTTATAATAGTGATGTTTTAGTCATCTTGTATGCACTTTCATCTTCCTTGCCTTGCTAGGAATCTTTTTTTGATAAGTTTATATTATGTGCATAGATATTCCCATGTCCTTAATTATTTGTCCATTTTTAAATTGACACGCCTATTCAGAAAACAATGATTGATATAGTGAGTTTACCATTTTATCCCTATTAATTATGAAGTGGATGAATTGAAAACTTAAGATTTTCACGAAGTTTTATATTTTTCAAAGCAATTAATTGAGGGTATAATAGGTAAAAAGAATTTGTCCTTTGTTGATTTGTCAAAATGAACAAGTAATTAAGGACAACTAAAAAATGAAAAGTTGACAAGTAATTAGAAACAAGGGTGGGGAGTAATATAAATTCTTTTTTACACTATTAAAATAAGTTGGTCATGACGTGACTGATATAGTAATTTGAATATTTTTTTTAACTTAGACTGAATTTATTTGCAATGATTTAAAGTTAACATCAATTTTCGCTTAGACATCTCAACTAAATTCCGTTCATTTAAGAAACTTAATGGCATGTCTATGTTACTTTGAAATCTGTGTTATAAAACAAGTTATAATTATGTTCTTGTGGTTATGAATCCTGTCATTAGAGATAGAAATAGAAAATTTATTTAAATTATTATTTATAAATATAGTAATAGATCATGTTTTGAGATTGACTAAAAAAATATATCACATAAATTAAAAAGAAATAAAACTAACTTTCATGAAGATTACATCTCCTTGAGGAACACTTTGAAACATATCTCCTGAAACATGCTCAACCCCTAACAAGAAGGAAATATAAAACTATATCATCAAACATTTTTTGATAATCAATAAAAATGATAACTAATATATGCTATTATAAAAAAATAATATTAATAGTATAAAATAACTTTATTGTTGTTTCAAGATTCTCCTTTAACGGATTAAAAGAAGTCATATTTACATTATAGACATTTTAAGGCTCCCCCTCCCCTTCCCCCCTCCCCCTCCTCCTACTGTCAGTATATATAACTTCAACTTAAATCATACCTGGATAAACTGGAGCATCCTTGATGACATGTGGCAAATCAAAATTAACACCCTTTATATGAGGATATTTTGAAACTATAGAAGCCATAGTTGAACCAAGAGCACCTCCAACATCTACCAATTGTTTTACTTCTTGGAAGCCATTATAGGTCTCAAGAATTTTATTTATGGTTATTTTGTTCAATGTTTGTGTAGATTTATTAGTTACCTCAGCATATCTACTATTTTTTTCATGATATTCAAATACACCCATTCCATGTGCTTTGTTAAATGGTATTTCTCCTTCAAGAATGGCATCCTTCAAGTAAAACCTTGCAAATCAGAAAAAAAATAATTAATTTTTATGTACATAATTCAATTGATATTTATTTAACCATAAATATTTAGTCACTCAACAAAAAATAGGGATTTTCCCCTAAATATACACTAATTATGTATAAAATATAAATATTATACATTTAATATACAAAAGAATATACATGGTATAAGCTTTTACATACTTGGAGAGACAACAATATTGTAAGACAAAAAAAATAAGTAAATTTGTTTATCTATACACCATAACATGTTAAATACAAAGACAAAAAATTTCTGCCCAAAATTTTATGTATTACGATTCGTATTTTGAGAGTCAAATATTTTATTTTTAATTCTCTAAAATTGGAAACACAATCTTTAAATTAACATATTTAATATTTAAACAAAAAAAATATTATAAATTATAATAATTAATAATTTAAAATATTTAAAAGACGTGAAAAATATCGATTAAGAAAAAATTTATATAATTTTTTGAAAAATCTGTATACGGATATATAAATTGAGACAGAATGAATATAAAAGAATGATGGTTTATACCAAGAATTAACCATGGCTTGGTCATTAATGAAGAGAAATGTGGGAGCAATTGACATTTCATCATTATTTGAGACAAGATTTCTACTCAAAGGTGTCAAACTATAAAATGGTCCATTTTCATCATCCTCTTTGAATAGAGTAAATTTCAACAAAGATTGGTTAGCAAGAAAACTCAAAATCTTTTCAATCATAATTGGAGCTTGAGGATTTTTTGTTGGAATTTTGTATGCAATTTGAGAAGAGGATAATTGTGAATTTAGTGACAAAAGATCAAAAATACCAAGTTCCATAGTGACTTTTAAGACCATATTTAGGGCTAAACTAATTGGCAATTGCATAACACTTAGCATATCTTCTTCTTCTTTGGACATAATTTTCTTGCTTTCATCTTTTGATGATATTTCCATTTTCAATATTTTGGAATTGATAATTGATGATGAAGTTGTTGAGGAGAGAGTTGGAAGATTTGTTCCTTTTTATAGTAGTAGTTAGCAAATTAAATAGGATTAATTAATTTTTAATAATGTGACTTATATATTATAAAATAAATTTTGTGTGATTCTTCTTGTCTGTTGAAGTTCTTATATGTTCTGAATTTATATAAAGAAGAATTTCGTATAATATAATAACTTTTTCATATCAACTAAGTAATTATCGAACAACTATTTCTTATCAATACAAACATCCCTAAGTCTTAAGTAGACAAAAAAAATAGTAATATTTTTTCGCCGCTGAAATTTAAAGTTTGAAGTTTCATAATTCTAAACCACACTCTAGGTAACAATGCAAAAGAAGTGAGGTTTTATACTATAACAGTGTATTTTAACTTGTTATAAAAGATAATTTGTCTTGTTTTTTATATTAACTGACCTCCAACTTTTAATGAATAATAATTACCTATATATCATACTTGTGTTTTGCAAGTTATTAAATCCATGTTTGTTATTAATAAAAAGATAATTGTGATTAACTTTTTTAAGTGATGAATTCGCATAAAATATCTATATATTATTAAGGTGGAAATGATTTTGAGTATAAGAAACAAACAGACAAAAGGATTTATGGGAAATAAATATTATGAATCTAATTATGGGAAATAAATATTATGAATCTTTTCGCGTCATCATTTTATAATTGAAGTGTTTGTAGTATTCAAATAATTACAACTAAGTGAAATGGGAAGTACTAATAAATTTCATTTCGTAAATGACCAATAATTTGAGGATAATCAATAAATCACAACGGATAAGGAGTAAAATTTTTGAATTTTTTTTTATATATAATGGTAAATTATTAATTCAAATTAAATGGTATAATCATATTTTGATTTCGTTATGCCCTGTAGCAAACTGTTTGCCAGTCGTCTCTCTCCCTTAAACTCTCGCTCGCCACCCTCCCTCTCTCGCTGCCTCTCTCGCTTTATACAATCAGAAATATATAACTTGCATTTCTGTTTGTATAAGGCGAGAAAAAATTGTATATACACATGCAAATACATATATCTCCGTCTTATACACTTATAAGTATACAATACAAATATTCCCCTGTCCAGTTCTCTTTTGCCTTTCTCTCCTTCTCGCTTTATACAAACACAGATTATACAAAATACAATGTATAATTTATGTTTGTATAAAGCAAGAGAGAGAGCGATGTTTGAAATACAAACGTTTTATTTCAATTCAATTGTACACAAATTCAAATTTTATACATATATACAAACACATGAAATTGAATTGAGAGGATGCCAACGATTTATACAAACGAGAGACTGACAGTCATTTATACAAATGACCTACCAGCGAAATTATTCAAATCTAAAAGAGGAGCCAATAAATTCTACAATTACTTCTTTTGTATATATGTATAGCGAAATAGCCTTGTCATAACATGTTTGCTATGAAGCACAATTATGCAAACTTTGTTATAACATACAAATATAAATTTTATGTTTTTTATACGTGAAAGTTGCTCTTTTTTACGAGAATATGTTATTTATTTGTCCCATGTATCACTGAACTCAAATATGACACAAACATACATATAAAATTATATGCAAATCATATATTTTGAATCAGATTCAATATAATACAAAAATTGTAGGTAAATGATAGCTAATTGGATGGACGACTATTTAATTTTTATAATATTATAGGACTTCTTGGGAAATATAAAGAGAAATAAAAAATAATAAGATCAAATCGCCTTCCATATATTTTGTTTGATTTCTTAATGGTGAATTGTTTAAAGGGCAATTTTCACCTATAGCAAACATAAAATTCATATTTGTATGCTATAGCAAAGTTTGCATAATTGCACTCCATAGCAAACATATAAATGTATAATTCGCTATACATATACAATTGAAGCGAATTGTATAAAACGAAGTGCATAAAACGAGAAAGAGAAAGAGACTTGGGCAGAGAATTGTATAAAACGAAGTGTATAAAACGAATTGTATAATTATAAGTGTATAGAACGATTATATACAATTTGAATTTGTATAAAATGAGAAAGAGAGAAAGGCAAAAGAGACTTGGGCAGGGAATATACAATTGAATCGAATTGTATAAAATGAGAAAGAGAGAAATTATATACAATTTGAATTTGTATAAAACGAGAAAGAGAGAAAGGCAAAAGAAACTGGGCAGGGGAGTATTTTATTGTATAATTATAAGTGTATAGGATGAAAATATATGTATTTGCATGTGTATATACAATTTTCTCTCGTTTTATACAAACAGAAACACAATTTATACATTTCGTTTCTGTTTATATAAGCGAGAGAGGCGAGGGTGGCGAGCGAGATTAGGGAGAGTGGCGAGCGAGATCTGAGAGAGTGGAACAAAAATATATGTATTTATATAATTTCCTCTCGCTTTATACTAATAGAAACAAATTTTATACACTTGTGTTTGTATAAAAGTGAGAGGAAGCGAGCGAGAGAGGAGAGTGGCGAGCGAGAGTTTGAGGGAGAGAGGTGAATGACAAACAGTTTGCTATGGGACACAATTAAATCAAAGGGTGGTTATAGCAATTAATTTGATTTATTAGTTTGCCATTATATATAATTTTCCCTTGTTTAAACTTGTATAAATTAATTAAGTTGGAAACAATGTACTTTTCAAATGAGGTGAGATCATCTATGGGGTCAATGTGACTATGAAACTCATTTTAAATAAATTTTACAATCACATAATTGTTTTTAAGATTTTTTTAAAAGTTAAAATAAAGAAAAAATTTATAATATTCAAATTTTCTAAAAATAATTTGGAAAAATCGAATCAAAACTAACAATATCTTAACTAGCTAAAGACATAATTAAAATGTTAGTCTATGGCCTTTGTGAGGTCACATGATTATGTAAATAACACAATAATTCATGGTCCCAAATATGAATGACACAATATATTGTACAAAATTACATTTTTTATTATTATTCACCTAATTTGGGGTCCCTTATTAAAAAATTATTGTGATGTGCATATATTGTGGTAGTTAGTGTTGGTAAAATGAACAAAATACTCAAGTATACATCTAACTCGTACAATTTGAAAAAGAATGAGAAATTTATTAGAATTGAATCAAGAATCAACTCATATAACTTGCTCCGTGAAACGTAGATTGATGATATTTGCTGCAAAATTATTTGTGCCCGGTAATAAAGAATGTCAATGTCGTTGTTTGTAAGCATTTCAAGTCATCTTCGTTCTCAAATTCACCCTCGCTTTTAATTTGTACTATATAATACGAGTGAGATTAAACTGATGATTGACACTTAAGAAGTTACTTCTTTATTCTACTTGCTATTGATTTTGTATTCTATTAATCTATAATAATCGATATGAAAATTATTGTCACAATTAACAGATCCAGAGAAAGATTTAAACAATAAACTCTTCTATTTGACAATAAACAATCAAAATATGTATAATTATACAAGTTATCCTTCATACACGTAGATCATACTTTATATATCTTATAAGACTTATATAACTTATCATATATCAGTTATTTAACAAAATATAAGCATGATATACATAAACAAGGATAGGTGAACAAAAATCGTATTTACTTTCTTTTGTGTGGATAATCAACCACAATATTTGTTATAGGTTTAGTTTGCTAAAACATAAATATAACACATATGAATATTAACATCTAAGCCCAAAATAAATATATAATAAGCCCAAACTAAAATTTTAGGAATCACATAGTTTTAATATGAAATTACAGTCTATCTCTCTTTAGTTTGTAATTACATTAATTCCTTAAAAAGTAACATAAACCGGATACATAATATGTAGCTCGGATACATTTAAGTGTATCTCGGATACATTAATACCTAAACGGATACATTTAAGTGTATCTCAGATACATTAATACCTAAACGGATACATAATATGTAGCTCGGATACATTATAAACTAGCTCAGATACATAGTATGTAGCTCAGATACATTATAAAATAAATCGGATATGTAATATGTAGCTCGGTTACATTAAATACTGGCTCAAATACATTAATATATAGCTCGGATACATTAAAAAAAATATTTTTAGAGTTTTTAGAAATAGAAGGGAATATTGGAAATACGGGAAACATAAAATGTGTATTTCGGTAAATTTTCCAAAAAATAATTAGTGGGCTTTCCCACCCCTTTTGCTGGATCTTCATTTTTTTATGTTGGGCCAAGTGAACATATAGTTGATTTTAGGGATCCATATTTAAGATATAGCCAACATTATTAAACTTTGTAAGTTTAAATTACTTTATATTAATTTTGTATATATACAATTAAAGTTGCAAAACATTAACAAATATTTCTTTAAAGTTTGACATATATTATTTGTGGAATAAAATTAACTTCACATGTACACAATTAAGGTTGAAATGTTAATAAGTGAGACTTGCTCGAGTGATTGAACACCTTTATCATCAATCGGTATACTGAGGATTCGAGAAAAGAAAAGAGTTTGAAAATGATATCATTTGAGAAATCGATTGTAAATTATTTTCAAATATAGATGATGCATATGCCATAAACATCAATTAAAGAGACAATTCTCTCAAGATTAATGAACAATTAATTAAGTTAAAAATTATTAAACTTGATGATAAGGTTTATAGTCTAATTAATGATGACACAATATAATTAACTAGTCTATAGAGTACCCTATACCTATATATATAATGACTTTCATTTTTTTATTTTATTTTAATTGGATGTAATATATGAACAATGATAATAGGCATGCTACAACATCAATCAGTTAAAATAACAGTAAAAAGATTTTATCCATTAATTCAGACAATAATATAATTTGCATGGCTCCACCAATTTGAAAGATACAAACAAAAGCTGGAAATTGGAAAAGGGATTTTTTATGAGTCCGGATTCTAAAGGGTATAAAATGTTAATAAAAATTTTAAAATGATATATGAAATTCTATATTAACCAAAACGGCAAAATCACTGGAATAGCAATGATTTTCTCCCCTGGAAAAAGCAAAATCGCTGTAATCGCTGCTACAACAGCGATTTTGCAAAATGTGATATTTATTTTTATTTTATAAAAAAATCGCTGCCTTTGTTGCAATTTTTTTAAAAAAAAAATTAAATCATTGCCAAGGCAGCGATTTTTTATTTTTTAATAAAACGCTCCACCTGGAGCGATTTACTTTTTTTTTTTAGATTCAGTTAAATCCTATGTATTTTTTTATTTTATTTTTGATTAAATTAAATCGCTGCACATGTAGCGATTTTCCAATTTTTTTTTTAAATTTAATTAAATCGCTGCACTAAGAGCGATTTCCATAAAAAAAAAAAAATTATTTTTAAATCGCTCATAAAAATAATTCTGCTTATTTTTGTGTAGTAAATTTTTTGTGAGTCCACCCAACACATACCATAGCAAAAAATTTTGTGAGTCAGACTCTTACTTAGCAAATGCTTTTTCGGGTGCTATCTAAAATAGAGATAGTTAAACTCTAACTTAAGAATGTGTGTTTTCTGGGGTGTTGTTTAAAATAGAGATTAGGAATGTTAACTAGACGGATAAGATTGAATTTGAGCAGATCAAAATAGGTTGAGTTAATGACACATACAAATATTATTTGAACCGAAATAGATTAGGTCAAAATAGATTAAAAGCCAAGTCATAACTTAATCCGTTTAATTTTAATATATAATAGAATTTAGTAATAAAAATATTAAATTAAATTCATCAAATTTTATATTATAAATATTCCTATAAATATGAGGACTAATTCAAAAGGTTTTGAACTTTTAGGGGAATATTGAGCAGCAAAATAACTTTATAAGTGCATGCGTAAAATGATTAAAATATCCACTCATCTCCTATATATCTTCTTTAGGGTTGATGTTTTTCTCTGATTAAATTCATTTTCTCTTTATATGATGAGTTTTTGGAATTTTGATTAATAAAATTTATTTTTAATTGGAATTTTTATTGAAATTAGTATTAATCGAGTCTCGAAATAAATATCAAAATACAGGTGAAAAATATATATGAGTATTAGGTTTTAGTTAAATGTCATGTGAAGATGTGTAGTACAATTAGGTGGTATGTTTGTGGAATTGTGGCTATTGAGCATGCTTGTGTTCATAAAGTCTGAATGTGATTCATTGACTTTGACTTTATTATTCAGTCCGTCCATTTTTATTTGTGATGTTGAGTTTTTTGAAAGTCAATTTAATTAATTTTTAAAGTTAAATTAGATTATATTCATTCGATATTTTTAATAAAAATTTAGACATTTAAAAACTATACGAAAAAGTACTATATAATTTTAACTTTTTGTATGTAAATTTGATAAAAAAATACATTATAAAATATTATTCAAAGTTTTTGTAGTTCGATTTCAAAAAAGAAACTATGACAATTAAAAATGGACGATTATGATAATAAAGAAGCAGATTTTTGAAAAAATTAATGCACAATTGCACTAGAATAATATTATTTTTTATCCTTTAATTATTGATGAACTTTGTTTTTGGCTCTTAGCTTGTGACATATGATTCAAGTCAATAGAGTTAATTTTTAATTAATTAAAATATGTGTATTGAACTGTTTTTAGAAGTATATTACCTTTAAATATGATTTAATGATAACAAATTTAATATAATATATGTATAATCAAATAGTGGAAATTCTAAATTATGAATATTCACAGAGTAAAGAAATTAAAGTGCATATTTCAAGTAACTCAAGATTAAATGTGTCTAGATAGGTATTAAGGACTATAATAATAATAATTAAAGTTAAATCAAGATGGGAAATTTTACAAACTTTAAAAATAAAATAAAAATTGTTATACCATGTTCCATCATTTTAATAGTTTTTTTAAAGTCAACAAAAGTTTGATTATATTCCAATTAATGGGAACACTTTGGGCCCTCCCATCAAAATTTGTTTCTAAGTAATTTATGATTTTGATAAATGTGGTGGGTAAAGGATAATCATTATCTTGATAAATCATTTTTTTAAAATGCACAACTTTATCTTTTTACATTTTTCTTAATTTTATTTCATTAAATTTTCCCAACTTTTTACTTTCATTTTCAATAAACATTGCCAATGTGAAAAAGGTCATTGAATTCTAAAAGCCAAATTTTGCGATTTTTGGGAATGGTGGAAAATGTATTTTGAATTATTTTTATATTTTGTAGGTCAATTTTATTATTTTTTTTTAAAAAATAAATATATTTTTTAGAAAAATTTATCTTGATAAAAAAGTTTTTTTAATTGAAGCAGGAGAAACAAGTTTCACATTTAACTCTCAGTTTTTATAATATTTATCTAGATATATATAAGTTAAAAATAATAGATATTTTTCTTACATATCGAACACAAGAAAATAATGTCATAAGAAAGATTCCCATTTATACCAAACATACTCATAATATAAAATATTTACACTATAATATACCACATTAAACTAATAAAGAGTTTAAGGTCATATTTACTTGCTTGAGCAACTTATTATCTTATTACCAGTTCGAGTTTAAGTTATATACATTATCAGTATAAGAAATTTTACACCAATAGATTATCTTTATTTATTGTATTATATAATTTATTTTATTTTTAAGATTATAAATCTCACATTTTAAGAAAGCTTACTATATCCTCTAATATATGGACCTCGGGTCGTAAAAAAAAGATTCTCATTGCTTATATGTAACTTGAGCTATTTTCAAAATTACAAATTCCATATTGTAACAAGGTTTACATGTAAAAAGAAAGTTTTTACACTGACGATGATATATATAATGTAATTTTTTTAAAATTAAATCCCTATAAATTATTTATTACTAATAAAAACATGTCCCACAAGAGAGGCCATTGCTTTAGACAAATGTAATCTATGATATTTGAAAACAAAAGCCAAACTTTTTGACAAAAAAAATGGCCAAAAAACTACTCAACCAACAACAACAAAATCTCCTTCTTGTGTTTTTTGTCTCTTATTTTCTTTTAACAACCTTTCACATTCTTCTTTCTTCTTAATTTCTCTAAAATTCAAATATATAAGTTTTTTTTCTTTCACCATGGCAATGGACAAGCACCACCACCATCAAATGACTCTAACCAAGTCAACATCAAGGCAAAGATACAATGAATGGTTCGTATATATTATATACACTGACAGTATAAAGAAAAACGCTATAACTCTAGTTTTACGTGTTGTCATAGGTGATTTATTGTGTATTTGCATGTTTATGAATTTATATTTTTTCTACAAAGAGGAGACATTTTTGTTGTCGTTAAGTAGGAGGAGGAGACGGAATGTTGTATTCAAAATCTACATTAATCAGGTTTTAAGTAAGTTGATGGTGTAAAAAATACGATTTTATATTGTCAGTGTATATTAGTTATAACTTGGTTGACTCATAGGTGAAATTTCATATTTTCACAATAAAAAAAGTTGTTTTAAGTTTTTTTTTTTTTTGGGCTAATTGGTTATTTTTACTTGTTATATAGGGTATTTAGAGATGTTCCAAGTGATATAACAATAGAAGTGGATGGTGCCATATTTTCATTGCACAAGGTAAAGTTCTTCACTCACGTCGTTAATCAGAGGCAAATTCAGTATTTAAACTTTGACGTGTTAACAGGTTTTGAATTGTTTGAAATATTAAGTTCAAGATTTGATATCTATACTACATTTTTCAAAGCTTTCACGTATTCATCTATATGATCTATGTTGAAAAAATGATGGATTTAATTGAAGCTGACTCTCAACATCAGCAGTGGCGGAATCAGGATTTTCACTGAGGGGATTCAAAATATAAAAAAGTAGGCTCACGAAGATGCTAAGGAATTCAACATCTATTATATATACGTTAATAATACCGTTGACCTTGTACATTACAAAGTTATTTTTCAACAATCCAAGTCTATTTAGGTAGGAGGGTTTGAAGGGCGTGGATCACGAAAGAAAGTTAGTAGGTAGTTGACCTTTATATTGTATATCTACGGGATAGGCTTGGTGGTCGTACTTGTACCTACTTTCTTACTAGTAAGTATTAACAATATTCTCGTAGTTTTATGTTCTTCAATTTCGGTTATTACCTGTATTTGTTTGTGCTTTGGTTATCACATTATTTCATTATTTTTCTTTCATATGTTGTGTACCGTTTTCCATTTAGCGTTCCTTGCTTTAAAATGCCTTTTTTTTTTTCAAGCCGAGGGTCTTTTGTAAACACCCTCTCTTTCTCTACGAGATAGGGATTAGGTCTGTCTACACTATACCCTCCTCAGACACCACTTGTCCGATTACACTGAGTATATTGTTGTTGTTTCTTATCAAACAGAACACATTCAATCTGATACAGAGTCTCCAATCATATCAATTTTTTTCAGTTTTTCATGCATATGAGCAATTTCAGATACCATAATGTAGTGGAAATTCCCTTAACAATATGAAAATTATGATTTCAGTTTCCCCTTGTGTCGAGAAGTGGACGAATTCGGAGGCTTGTAGCAGAGCACAGAGATTCTGATATATCAAGAATTGAGCTTGTTAGTCTACCAGGTGGATCTGAATCATTTGAGTTAGCAGCCAAATTCTGTTATGGTGTCAACTTTGAGATCACATCATCAAATGTTGCTCAACTCTGTTGTGTATCCGATTACCTCGAGATGTCAGAGGATCACTCGAAAAACAATCTTGGTTCTCGAGCTGAAGAGTATCTCGACAGCATTGTCTGCAAGAATCTTGAAATGTGTGTTGATGTCTTGAGGCAATCCGAAAACTTACTCCCCCTTGCTGATGAGTTGAAAATCGTTACCAGATGTATCGATGCTGTAGCCTCAAAAGCTTGTGTTGAGCAGATCGCTTCAAGTTTCTCGCGTTTGGAGTATAGTAGCTCAGGGAGATTGCATATGAGTAAACAAGCCAATTGTGAAGGGGATTGGTGGATTGAGGATCTTTCTGTTCTTCGTATCGACTTGTACCAACGTGTCATAACTGCAATGAAATTCCGCGGTGTTAGACCTGAAAGCATTGCAGCATCATTAGTAAGCTATGCACAGAAGGAGTTAATACAAAAGTCTATTTCTGGTTCAAAAGAAAAACTCGTGGTTGAGACGATTGTTAGCCTGATGCCTGTTGAGAAATTCGTCGTTCCTTTGAGCTTTCTGTTTGGATTGTTGCGAAGTGCTGTGATGCTAGACTGCAATGCTGCTTGTAGGCTTGATCTCGAGAGACGGATAGGGTCTCAACTGGATATAGCTACTCTGGATGACATACTAATTCCTTCGTTTCGTCATGCTGGTGATACTATGTTTGATGTTGACACAGTGCATAGGATCTTGGTTAATTTTTCACAACAGGAAGGCGATAGCGATGATGAGATGGAAGATGTATCGGTTTTTGAATCCGATAGCCCTACTGCTACACCATCACAAACTGCATTGTTCAAAGTATCAAAACTGGTTGACAACTACCTAGCTGAAATTGCACCAGATGCAAATCTGAAGCTCAACAAGTTCATTGCTATTGCAGAAACATTACCAGCACACGCGCGTACTGTACACGATGGCCTTTATCGAGCCATAGACGTTTACCTCAAAGTATGTATTCCTCAACTTATTCGAAATGAGAGACCTAAATCTTTCATACAATAATTTGAGCGGACTCTCCCAAAATGTTGTTGCATCTGTGTTGGTTCATCCAAAAACGCTACTTTTGGATGATCTGACACGTGCCTGATGATATTTTTGGAGAGTCCGTGCAACATAGTCTTCATAATTACTAAAAGACTCTTCATGGATTCATATTTCCAGGCTCATCTAACTTTATCAGATCCAGATAAGAGGAGACTATGTAAATCAATCGATTTCCAAAAACTCTCACAAGACGCTGGTGCACACGCTGCACAAAATGAACGTCTTCCCCTACAATCAATCGTTCAAGTTCTCTATTTCGAGCAATTAAGGCTAAGAAACGCCTTGTTTTGCTCGTATCCTGATGATGACATTAAGCCAATGCATCAATCTTGGAGGATAAACAGTGGTGCACTTAGTGCAGCAATGTCTCCTAAGGACAATTATGCTTCGTTGAGACGAGAAAACAGAGAGCTAAAACTTGAGCTAGCGCGAATGAGGATGAGATTGAATGACTTGGAGAAAGATCATGTTTGTATGAAGAGAGATATGCAGAAATCCAGCTCGCGAAGATTCATGAAATCTTTCTCCAAAAGGATTGGTAAGAAGTTCAACATTTTCGGACATAGTTCCTCGAGGGAGTCTACTAATTCTCCCTCGAGGCACTCGGAAAGAACTGATTCAAAGATAACTGATAGAACATGACTATCAATCTTCCAGGTACATCGAGTTACACGAAATTTTGTATAGATAAGGCTACAGATGTGTGAAAGGCGCGTTGAAGGATGTGATCTTGTTAGATGTTTACATTTAAAATTTTCATTTTTGCATATGTATAAGCAAATGGATTCAGTTGAACCCACAGAACCTGCCCTAGATCCATCTCTAGATTGAAAGGGCGGGCTAAGGGCACCACTTACAAGTTTGGAGTCTCATAATGAACTTCTCAACAAGTCGATCGTTCTATGTTCTAGGGTTGGGTTGGATAGAACCAGATCCAAATGTATCTAGTTATTGCTTCGAGTTCAGATGTTGTAGTAGGCCTAATTTTTCACCTAGTTTCATCGGTGAAGTGAGCGGGGATTCAAGTTTTTCATTTCATTCAATAGAAAAAAGTAGGTCATATCTTTAAACCTTTTCGAGGTATTTTGATGATCGAGAAATCTGTCTGGAGCCAACCCTTTCAAAACTCAAAGATGATGGGCCTAGGTTACACTCTTTAGGCATTTTGCTGCAATAGTAAGCCCTTTAGCATCTATGTTGCTCGGACTCTCCAACCTATGTTGAATCCCCCGTCGGAGGATCTAACACACACGTACATCAACATACATTTTTGAAGAATTCAAGCAACATAATTCTAGCAAGACATAAATATGAGAGTACATTAACAACTTTTGACTAATAGGTTTGACTGAACTCAGTAGTTTCAACACGGAATATAGATATGCAATGCATGCGCGTGAAGACGCTAGAATTTCAAAAAATAACAACTTTTCAACCCATAATTTCAAAGGTAAGTCGAATTCAATACTAAGAACCTTAAAACGTTGAAACGTCTGAGATTAAAATCTCGAATCCACACTCTATAGGATGACTCAACAATCTATTACAACAAGAACATACGACTATATGAAGTCTAAGAAGTAAAATTCGATATATTTTTTTTTGAATCGAGGGTGATCTTCTTGCAAATTCGGACTCTATTATGAATTTACCGTTGCATTCAATCTTCAAGAGGATTGTTTGGTGTAGAAGCGGATGCCAACTGCTACGCCCAAAATGATCAGGGGAACTAAGAACTGGAGAAGCTTGATTATGAATTCGGATGTCTTGTCCTGATTGTAATGAGGCTGATTGGGAGGAGTGTACGCCTTTTTAGTCGGGATGGTTGCTGAATCAATATCCCCTACGTAGTACTCGTCCAACATGGCTCGAGCACTGCTGCTGTGACCAACATCCTCAAAATCATCGGTTGCATCCTTTCCTGCACCAAATTACCATCCCATTAAACATCGTCTTCAAAAGAATCACCAACCTTTTTACATCAATTTTTCAAAGATAACACTACTGGGAATTCAGAATTTAGAGTCAGTGAGCTAGACGTAACGATTTGGGCTTAGATCCGCCACTGAATGGCACGATTCCAGAGAAAAGCAATGTTCTACTCAGCTTCACAATTTGATACTATTGAAAAACAACTTGTAAGTTACAATGTGTGGTTTTGGTAGGAAATAGTTGGTCAACGTATATTACCGGTAGCAGCCAACAAGACCTCATCGCCACCAGGGTGATCGTCCATGAACTTTGTCACATCGTACACCTATCAAATAAAAGATCGATATCAGACAATGAACCTCAATACACACTTCTCTGGTATAGCACAAGAAAAATTGAATGACCCCCGCTTTGTCATTTCATGGTTTTACTGTGGTTACTGTTACTGTCGTTTTTGAACGCTATTGTTATCGTGATGTTACCTTGGGGGTCTCTGTTAACAAAGTTCTCATGAACGAAAGTCCTTCCAGAAAGCAGTAAAATTGCATACTATCACTTGAGATACTTATTCCGGCTTCTATAAATATCGTAAACTTAGAAATTGAAATAAAAGAAGTACGAACAAACCTAAACCTAAACAAAACTACGATGAAATTTTTATGTTTCTCTCCTAGGTACTAGGGAAGGCACGATGGAAGGTTGAAAAGCAATTTACCATCTTTTGCTACCATGAATTAAGGGCAGGGCAAGATTATAACTTTCTTCGGAGAAGTTTCAAAGGTACAAAGTATAAGATTCTACGATACTTGCTTTTAGAAGGAAAAGCCCAATGGCAATAGGCATGAATTAACATGGAGGGTTTTCCCGGACCGCATCAAATCATGTTGAAACAAGTTAGAGATAAGTTGAATTTAAGACGTAGACACAACCCACAGACAACGATGACCCATCAACCAAATGTCAACAAAATGAAAACCACCAATATCAGCACTTCTAAATGTCAATAATGTCATCACTCATCATGCTAACGCAGACACTATTCACCTCTTTTCAGACCTCTTAACAGGCTTTTGCTCGAAACACAAAAAGAATGGAGAGAAAAAGAACCAATAAAAACAACAATGAACAGAAGCAGTCAAAAGTTGAATCCTTAAGTTTCACTTTTTAATCGTTACGATCTAGTTACACAGAACATAAAATGCTATCCAAAAGGGGGTGAAGAAAGCTAATTTTAGAGGTCAACAAGATTATACCTTGGGAAAAATTACGAGCCAAAGACTGAACCCTTTTTCTTTTTTGGAAAATCGTATCTTACCAAAGATTGAATCTTTAAGGGGGGCGGAGGCAGAAAGGTAATTACAAGATCACAAAGACTATATCTATGCAGGATTTGAAATTTATGGTTCCTACTACGATCTCAAGTTAATATAGAATCACAATTGGGTTCACAATAACATACTGATGTATGTTATATGAATTACAGGGTCTAGGCAATCGCCACTGGTTTGTGAACCCCAAAACTACGCTCTATATCTGCCACTATTGCCACAAATAAAGACCCAAAGATTGAATCTTTAACAGATATTCCCTAACATTGAATCTTCAACATACATTTGAAAAAAGCACAAGAAATGAATCTTCAACATATACTTAAAAACAAAAAAGCGCAAGAACCAGCAACCCCAGCAAACTAAAGGCAAAAAGGCAATTACAGAGATCACAAAGACTATTAGTTTACCCTAATAAAGAGCCAAAAATTGGATCTTTAACATATATTTGAACAAGAAACAACAATCCCAGTAGATTAAACCGAGAGGGGTGGAGGCAGAAAGGCAATTACAAAGATCACAAAGACTATATGCTGCCTCTAATAAAGACCAAATTGAATCTTTTAACATATATCTGTACAAAAAGCACAAGAAAACAGCAACCCCAGTATATAAAACCAAAAGGGGTGTTGGCATCAAGGTAAATACAGAAATCACAAAGACAACAAGTTTCCCCTAATAAAGAGCCAGAAATTAAATCTCTAACATATATTTGAACAAAAAAGTACAAGAAACAGCAACCCCAGTATAATAAATCAAAAGGGGTAGGCATTATGGTAAATACAGAAATCACAAAGACTATAAGTTGCCCCTGATTAAGAGCCAAAAAATGAATCTTTAACATATGCAAACAAAAAAGCACAAGATATAGAAAGACCATTAAATCAAAGGCGAAAAGGTAATTACATAGATCACAAAGACTATAAGTTCCCAATAATAAAGACCCAAAATTGGATCTTTAACATATATTTGAACCAAAAAGCACAAGAAAGAACCCCAGTAAATTAAAATCAAAAAGGTAATTAAGAGATCACAAAAACTGTAATTTCCCCTAATAAGCACCCAAAAAACTGAATCTTAGCATATATTTGAACAAAAAAGTACAGAAACAGCAAACCCAGTAAATTAAAAGGTAATTACAGAGATCACAAAGACTATAAGATTCCCTAATAGACCCAAAAAATGAATCTTTAGCATATATTTGAACAAAAAAGTACAAGAAACAGCAACCTCAGTGAACTAAAGGCAATTTATAGATCTCAAAGACTATAAAATTCCCTAATAGACCCAAAAATTGAATCTTTAGCATATATTTGAACAAAAAGACATAAGAAACAGCAACCCCAGTTAATTAAAGGTAATAACATAGATCACAAAGACTATAAGATTCCCTAATAGACCCAAAAATTGAATGTTAGCATTATTTGAACAAAAAAACATAAGAAACAGCAACCCCAGTTAACTTAAGGCAATTACATAGATCACAAAGACTATAAGATTCCCTAATAGACCCAAAAATTGAATCTTTAGCATATATCTGAACAAAATTGTACAAGAAACAGCAACCCCAGTAAATTAAAGGCAATTAAATAGATCACAAAAACTACAACATTCCCTAATAGACCCAAAAATTGAATCTTTAGCATTATTTGAACAAAAAAGTACAAGAAACAGCAACCCAGTAAACTAAAGGCAATTGCATAGATCACAAAAACTACAACATTCCCTAATAGACCCAAAAATTGAATCTTTAGCATACATTTGAACAAAAAGTACAAGAAACAGCAACCTCAGTAAACTAAAGAGCAATTACATAGATCACAAAACTTAAGATCCCTGTTAGACCCAAAAATGGAATCTTTAGCATATAATTGAACAAAAAAGTACAAGAAACAGCAATCCCATTAAATCAAATCAAAAAGGGGGGTGAAGGGATAAAAGTATATACAAAGAAAAAAATACCTTGCCACTAATGACAAGCCAACAATCTTTGGCATTGTTGTGAGGGGCTACTTCTTCCAAGTATAAACCTTTGTTTCACTACCCATTTATGGATACACAAAACAAAACACCCAATTGGAGTAGAGAAACAAAAGATTTGATGAATCTTGATTTGGGTGTTCAAAATTGAGGGCTTTATAATTCTTTACTATAGTTTACCAAACTATTGAAAATTCAAAGAGTGGGTGGGTCAATTTGATGTGGAGGTTGGTGAGAATAAAGATGTCACATTAGTTCATCTAAAATCATTTTATATAATATATTATTAATATGAATAAAAGTTATTAATCACTATATCACACTTTTAGATGCTTTGATTTTAATATTTATAAATTGATAAAGACATTTTTATTATAATTTAAATTATATTAAATATATTATAATTAACTTTTAAGAAATGTCCCATTAAATATCTAACTTACATTTTATATAAGTATTCAAAGAAAGTATAAGAAATTGTTTCATTAATCTAACAACATAAAATAATTTTAGTCAATTACAATATCTAAACAGTTAATTTTATGCTATATTGATTTATATATTTATTATATTATAATAATATTTATGAATTATAATATATAATTCAGAAAATGGCCTAAAATAGCCTTAAAGTATTTAATATGGACACAAACTACCTTCCATCCATCTATTGGCTTCAAAATACCCTTCTCAACCATCTATTGGCTCCAAAATACCCTTGGCATCCACCTTTGGGTTTAAAATTAACCACTTATTTAACGCTTTTAATTTAAACTTTTAAATATTTTTAAAATACGTGGCGCTCAACTATTTGTTATAATTTAATTTATTAATATTATTTATAAGCAAATTCACTACCCACCCATTACTAATTGAACCCCACCAATTAATAAACGCGCCTTAGTACTAATGCAACAACAAGAAAGCTACTGTCAATGAGTGTTTCTAAAAATTTGAGGTGAAATAGCTATAGAAGTACATTATCATATATACATTCGAGTCCTCATTCAAAATATATCATAATTGAAGTGTCTAAATAAAAATTACCGATAAACTTAAAAGTGTGACTATGTTTATCTTAATTATTCCTTCGTCTTAATTATATGATGTTACTTAATAGATAACATTTTTAAAAAAATAATATATTAAAGTTTCAATATTTAAACAAATCATAAATATTTATAAAATTATATTTTAAAAAAGTGCATGAATTATTCGGGATGTATTTCTTCTTTACGTTTAATCATAAATTCGAATTCAAGCTTGAAAGATATTCATATTGAAAGTAACCTCTCAAATAAGCGGCTCAACCTAAATTTAATTGGGGCTTTAATTCGGACTCGAATAATTTTGGATGTCATTTTCAGGAATCTGTAATTTCGTCGTGTTTTAGTAGTGTTTAGAGCGATTTTTATATTGGAATTGGTTTATTAATTGGGTGGGTAGTGGGATTTTTTTTATAAATGATATTAATAAATTAAATTATAACCAATAGTTGAGCGCCAAGTATTTCAAAAAATATTTAAATAGTTTAAATTTAAAATTGTTAAATAAGTGATCAGTTTTGAACCCAAAGATGAATGACAAGGGTATTTTTGAGCCAATAGATGGATGAGAATGGTATTTTGGAGCCAATAGGTGGATGGGGGGTATTTTTATACCATTTTCAATACTTTAAAGATATTTTAGACCCTTTTTCGTATATAATTATACATATGAATAAAATTCATATGTATATATACATTAAATATTATATTTATAAATTTTTAAAATACATATCAAGTATCTTAATATTGAAAGTGCAATATCAAAAGAAATTGATTTTAATATAATAATTGAATATCTAGCCTACCATGCCTACCCAGAATGCCAACCTCTTAACTTAATGAATTCTTAAATAGACACTCTATTTGGTAAGGACATAAAGCATAGGTTTAATCAACTCTTATGAGCAGGGGTGGACCCACGTTATGTCGAGGGTATTCACCCGAACACTCTCGATAAAAAAATACACTGTATATCTAAGGTAAATTTTTTGGATTTGTATTGATATATATATTTTGAACACCCTAAATCACAAATGGATGAGATAGCCCAGCGGTAGTTGAGCTCAAAGTTATGTGTGACGTCCAGGGTTTGAATCCCTGCATTGGCGTTTTATTTTTACATTTTTGGTTTCAGTTTTTTTTTTTTTTTTTAGTTAGATGTTTATACTTTTATTTTCCGAACCTCCTCAACGAACCTCCGCCACTGCTCATGAGTTTATTTAATATTTATATCAGAGTTTGATTATTCTATATTTATATTGCATAGGATTTTATATGAAAGAGAGTGATTTCATAGACAGGACTTAAATTTGAAATTTTAACTATGAAAGAAACAACATAATCTGTTATACCACATCGATGGTAATCTTGCATGTTCCTTTGGTTGTTCTAAACTAACATATTTTATTCACATCAAATAAAATCAAACCACATCTTCACCAACTTAAAAAAGAAGAAATCCTCTCCTTCACTTTTCATTTTTTATTTTTGTGTCTAATCAATTTATTAAAATATGCTTATTTTAAATATAATATTTCTTTTATCACAATTTTTTTTCAAAATAATAACTTTAAAGAAAAATAACTTGTGTTAGGAATTACGATGATCAATTTAAAACCTCCTTTCAATGCTAGAGGTTTTAGAGCAATAATTTAAGGTCATTTGCACTTTTGCTTCAATGTGGTGTTTGGTTTTAAATTTCTATCTCTAAATACTTTCTTTAGTTTAAAAACGAATAACTCTATTTCCTTTTTAGTCTGTTTAAAAAAGAATGACCCCTTTCCTTTTTTGGCAACAGTTTAACTTTAACTTTCTACGTGGCATGTTTAAGACCACAAGATTAAAGGGCATTTTGGTACATCTAACATAACTTTAATTTAGAACCACAAGATTAAAAAGTCTTCTGTCTTTTCTTAAACTCCGTTCCAAGTCAAACTAGATCATCCTTTTTGAAACGGAGAGAGTAATAAATAAGTGGAGAATAATTTTATATTTTCATACTATTATATCTTATAAGTTCAAAATATCAACTCATTTGAAGATCTATCTTTTAACAATTCATTTGAAGATAAAAAAAAATAAAACATCGACCCATTTGAAGAATAAAACATATAATTTTGTTGTTTGCTAAGGTTTTAAAAGTATTTTTTTCGAAGGATTTGTTTTAGTTTAGCTTCCAAAAAATAGCTTGAACGGTTTTTCTGACTTTTAATTATCTTGTGATTTATTGATGTTATTTGTTTAGAAAATATTAAAAATCACGAAAAATCTCCTAATTCGATGTGTGTTTATCGTTTCATCATTGTGTGTGTAATCTTCAGCATTTTCTCTTTTCTTTTGTATCATCCACAAAGAAAGTGTAGTATAGTTTGTTATGTAAAGAAAGTGTACAAATTTATTTTTTAATGTCAATTAAAAAATTATAATAAAGAGAGAAAATTATAATCTATTAAAATGATCAAAGGAAATGTTGGAAGAACTGCCAAATTTGCCATAATAAATATATTAAAGACAATTCAATTTTGCATTAATTGTCTACAGAAATGTAAATGCAAATATTAGAAAATTAATAACTCTTTTGAGATGATAAAGAATTATTTTTTTCAATAACTTGTTCTCTTGTTAATTATTTGAAGTATGACTTTTTGTTATTGTATTTATTTTATATATTAAATTCTTGATATTTGAATTAAAAATCTATCAAAGTAATTTTTCTAATTTAATATTGATAAAAAAATTAAAATGTAAAATTTGTGATCTATTCAAATATATCTGAAGAAATCGATGTATAAATCTCATGTAGAGAAATTAAGGATTGTTTTGATGTATTGATAGGTTGATCAATATTGATAGTATTGATATCTGATCAATTATTGATGAATAATAATGTTAAGTACAAACTCTTTATATAGAAGAGAATTGTAGAGTCCTAAGTTAACTATACTTAGAGTCCTACTACAATACCAATTACCAATATAATAATAATAATAATAATAATTAAATTCTAATTGTATTATAATTCTAATAGTAATATAATCCTAATAATAATATAATTATAGACGAAATATAACATAATTAACATAGGTAATCTAATCCTAGTGTGATTCTAATTCTTCAGCAGTGTTGTAACTCGCCAGTTAGCTTTGTTGGACCTATTCCTTTCGACATGTTACAATCCTCAGCTTTCTTCTTCATCAACACTTACTGTAGACAAGTCAGTCAACTGCGTTGGACCTGTTCCTTTGACATGTTCCAATTGTCAGTTTCCTTCTTCAACAATATTAATCACTAAATGCTTGTAACAGGATGAAATAAAGGTAGACGGAAAAAAATATGTTGAAGGAACGTATGGATCTGAGTGTAATGCAGGACAGATGGATGCAGATGAAAATGTTAAATGGGGTGGTGTAGAGCGGGTTGAGACAAAATCCGCCCTGCCCTCGCTCGCCTTACCCCGTCCCATTACCCTCCCTATTAACATTATAAGCAAATTAAAAGCGTTTATCAATTTGAGTCTTTGCTTAATGTTATTTTTTTATTATAAGAGAATAGATCCAAATATATTTTTGTATTATACAATTTTGTACTATACAATTTAGAGTTAATGTACCTTTGATTAAAATAGTTTTATATTTATATTATAAGTTTTTTCTTCTTTAGTTCAACAATTAATTTGAATTTATAGCTTTGATGATCAAATAACTTCCTTTTTCATTCAATAATATTCTTCTTTTTAAATCTATCATAGATATACCCCACCAACCCACCCACCCAAAAAAAGAAATATCTACACATATGAAGAAAAAAGTTATAATTTAAATCATAAAGAATTAATGAAAATGATAAAGAATCTTGAGACTTTGAAAGAACCTGATTTTTTAAGTTCAAATTAATCTTTTGAGTTTCTATCATTTATCGAATCAAACTTATTTTATTTACTTAGCCCATTTTGATGTGCTTAATTATTCGATTCAAAATGTGTATTTAATCCCTCCACACCCACCCCACCAATAATAATTATATACTTAAATAAAAGAAGCTTTCATTCTAAAAGCGGTAGCTTCCGTCTCCTTCGGAGTGAGAAGTTCCCTCTTTTCTAAAATGCCTGAGGAGTCTGCTCAGTAAACGTACAAAGTGGACCGCGATTTGTCATTTCAATTTCTTTTTGGTATATGAAAATTTATAATATTGATAATAGTTTGATCAAATGACCAAACAAGACAACAAAATCAAGAAAATATAAATTCTTGAATTTTTTAATACATGGAAAATACTTCTCAAAAATATTATTTTAATAAAGAAACTTAAACATAAAACTAATTATCCAATAAAAAAACTTATGGACATTTTGGTCCTCCTTTTTTTGTTTTCCAATCATTATAGCAAGCACAACACTCTTTACCCCCACTTGTTCCTGGTGGAACACATTGACACCATTCACAACATTTGTTGCAAAAAAATAAACAAGTTTTTTTGTGAGATGTAGCTGAACATCTTTGATTGCATGCATCTCCACATTCTGAAAAACACACAAAAAAAAAAAATTAAAAAAATAATATAATCATTTATCGAGTCGCTTAAATAAAAAAATAGTCAGAAAATGTATAATATATGTATAATCCATGTATAACAAGTGATGTTGTTTTGAAATCCTTTGTCAATGCAACTATTCATAAGGGTTTTTCAACGCTAATTTTTGGTTCGTGATTCATGTTAGAAGTAAAGGAAAATGTATCTAAAAGTGTCGACGCTAGGATGCATTATATATGTATAACATATGTATAACAAGTGATGTTGTTTTAAAAAGATTTATCAATGCAACTATGCATAAGGTTACGATATTAATTTGTAATTCGAAATTCATATTTATCGAACAGTTTCAACGTTCTCATTTTGAACTAATAAAAAAAAAGGTATACTCACTATCTGCAGCCACAGGACAAGTTGATGGACCAGTAGGGGGCTTGTCCACATTGATTATTTGTGCATTAGACATTAAAGCTATGATAAGTAAACCCCAAAAAATGTGAAAAAACTTCATCATGTATATATATATTTTTTTCTTAGTCTTGAAAAACTAATAATTTTCAATTTTAATTTTCTTTTGTGAGAAAATGATTTGTGATGAATCCTTCAATTTGTGCATTATTTATAGGCAAGATTAATTAATTTATAACCATAATATTAAATATTTTATTCATTATAGATATTGCTATATTATAACATTTACTTAACATTTATCTAATTATGAAGTGCATATAAAGATATAATTAATGCTCCAACCATACATTTTAGTTTTCACACCTCATTTAAATAATCATAAATAAAAAGTGTTTTTTTACTAATTTAGTATTTATTCTTTTTGTGTAAGCAATATTGTTTACTCTCGAAATAATTATTATATTACTTTTTTGAATATAATAAATTCAATTATTTGAATAAGCATCGAGAGATGACTGATGACTCTTATTATTTATTAGGGGTCGTTTGATTGAGAACAAGTTATTTCAAATATGACAATCAAACAAGATACAAATTTTTTATCTCATCAGTATTTTCTTATCCGATTATTTATTTTTACCCCAACTCACACCAGACGCCCTCTAATAAATAATAATTAAGAATTCATTTTAATAAATTATATCTTCATTTTAAAAATTGTACAAGTAAAGTTGACATTTTTTTAACGTAATAAACAAGTAAAAATAAATGAAGGGAATAATTAATCGATGTTAATTTTATAAATTGATAAGTTTTTAAGACGACACTGTTGATAATATTAAAACTAATAGTGGACTAAATTTAGCTAAAAGTCGCATTTATAAAAATAATTAAATTAAAGACTCGTATAGATAATTCCATTTTGAAATTTACATTAAATGCATCACATTATAGGTGAAGTCTATTATTCTACGTTGTGAATTTATGATTTTTAATTAGACAAGAAGTTCAAATATGTTACTTCTTTTGTCTCAATTTATGTGATATTTTTTAGATTTTGAGATTCATATAAGTTTATTTAATTTTCGTATATCTTTCAAATATTTTAAATTGTTAATTATTGTAATTTATAATATTTTTTTACGATATAAATTTTATTTCAAAAAATTTAAATAAATTCTTGATCAAATTTAAATTGTTTATATAAAAAAAGAATAGGGTAAATAAATTAAAAGGAGTACTAAACTTTACCAAATAGACTAGTAATGTCATTTGTTCATAGTTGATATTAAATATGTGATCATCATTATAAATTTAGGCCATATATGCCCTTATGCATTAACAAACTCACAAAAATATAATTAGCCTCTAATTATGGTTGTTAATATTCTATTTGTTACTATTATTTGTCATTTTATTAAAAATAAATATTGCTTAATACTTGTCATTTCACAAAATTAATACATAAATAATATTATTCTATCTATTTCATTTGTGAGAATCACTATATTAGCCTTGAAAGTATAAATTTGACTAACATAGAAAAACTAAATATTTAATTTATGTTTATTGGTTAATATAATTAATTAAATAAATAAATTTATATTCATTAATGAAAAATTTAACCACACAATATCATTAAATAAAAATATAATAATAAATTTATCTAATTTCTAAAAAAAGCGTACAATATAAAATAGTGACATAAATAAGAAGGAAGGGCGTTCCATACATGTCACATGGTATAATTTAAACCCTCATAATTTTACACCACTTTTATTATCCATACGATGCTTTTCCTAAATATAATTCACTTTCACACTTTTTATATACGTATTTCATAAAATGTATAAATTTCACTTAATTTCAAGTTAGATTTTCAAATCGAAAAACAAGGCCAAATATGGCTCATATTTGTAGAGTCCGGAGTCAAAAGAGCAAAAAAAATTATCAAAAATTTCGAAAAGGCATATTAAATTTTTTTTTTAATCAAAAGGATGAAATCGCTCCGTCATCGCTTCTGAGTTTTATTTTTATTAATATCGCTGCGAGTGCAGCATTTTTTTAAAAAAAAAGTTAAATTGATTAAGAGGCAGGCATTTTGGTCACAACAACGATTTTTGTGTTTTTTTTTAAAAATTAACACGTCAATTTTATCAGGAAAAATCGCTCTATCAGGAGCGATTTTGCCTTTTTGATTAAAAATTTTTTTGATATGCTCTTTCGAAATTTTTGATAATATTTTTTGCCCTTTTAGATTGGAACTCCATATTTGTACAAGCAAAGGCATATTTGATGATATATTCATGATGCATTTCGTATAGTTTAATGATATATTCGAATTTCGAACTACTGCTAAAATCAAGAGTGAAAAAGAAAGACCAAACATTGAATTTGCTATATACTTTCTCCGTTGATTTTTACTTGTCACTGTTTGACTTGTTACACATTAAAAATATATATATTAATATAAATATTTTTCCAAACTATCCCCCTATTTAATGATATCTTGAAAAATAAATATTTAATGCTAAGAATAAATATGAAAAGAAAATTATTATTTTTTATTAATATTAAAATTGACAAATAAAAATATTTTAATAATAAATGATCAAGTAAAATGGAAGAGTTACTCAATAAATAAAGAAGAATCAAACTCCTTTTGGTTCATAAGAATTTATAATATGGATAATAGTTAGATCATGTGAATCTAACAGAAAACATAATCAAGAAATATTAATTCTTGATTTTAACAACACATAAAGAAAACACTCCACAACGATCAATAGCGAACAAGTACCGCGAGGGAAAAGGTAAAAACAACCCTCTTTTTCGCCTCGTACAGTCTTGGCTCTAGTAAAGAGAAAGATATCTCTTCCTACGCTACGATAGGAAAATAAATACTTCCTCAAGAAGATCAAATAAAAGAAAAATACACATAAAACAGATACAATGAAAGACACGGAATTACAAGGTGGAGAATCGAACAATCACCAACAAAGTGAAAAATCCAAGTAACCAGTCAACCAATACAACCAAATGAGCTACTAAGATTCTCCGACACGCTATTTTTCCGTGATTAATATAAATATCATGGACACTTTGGTCCTCCTATTTGTGTCTTCCAATTGTTGTAGCAAGAACAACACCCTTTATTTTGCCCAACATAACCTGGTGGAACACATTGGCACCATCCACAACAATGGTTGCAATAAAACAAACATCTCTTTTTGTGACCTTTGTGTGAACATCTCTTAATACATGCCTGTCCACATTCTGAAGAAAATAAAAAAATTAAAAACTAAAAATAATCGACGATATATGTATAATATGTGTATAATCTATGTATATTTGAATAAATATTGCTCAACTTATACATAACTCATCGAAACAAGTGATATCAATGACCCCATTGATTCAAATAATTCTTTTTTTAATATATATTAAAAATATCTTGAATAATCTCCATCCCATTTTACATTAATTTTTATTTTTTTTTAGAGTCAATCAGTTTAAGACCGCGTATGATTTTTTTTTAATTTTTTAAAATAAAATTTATATATTTATAAATAACGTAACTATAAGTCACAATAATTGATAATTCAAAATGCTAAAAGAATATATGAAAAATATACGTTCAAACATAAACTTATTTAAATCTCAAAATGCGAAAAATATCACATAAAATGAGATGGAGAAAGTAATATATTTGAATTAACCATCAAAATTAAAAATAATTTTAACTATCAAAATTTTCAATACCATATAAATCGAGATATAAAAAAAAAAGTAGATCCATCGATCTTACTTTAAAATAATGTATACAAACATCAATTTGGGGATAGTAACTACATCAATTTAACCATTATAACCTTGCAATTCCAGATCGATACTGTTCATAAAAACCCCAAATTTCAAACCATTTTAAATAATAATTAACATAATCTCATTACAAGAAAAAGAAAAAAACTGTAAATTACATAAGGATTTTTCTGTAAATTATCGCATAAAACTTAATATCATACTAATCCTCGATAAAATCTCAATGTAATACATACTTTTCTGATAGTGAATCGGTACTACAACAATATATTCAGTATAATCTCATAGAATATGCTCAGAGAAGATAAAATGTACACAGATCATATCTCTAACTTAAAATAAATAAGTTATTTTCGATAAATAAATAGTAGCAATGTAAGAAAAAAAATATATAAATCACAAATAATACGATAATCGAAGCGAAAGTACTTACTACTTCTAGGGACAGGACAGTTAGTTGAACCAATGAGAGGTTTAGCACTTATCACAGAAACAGTGATAAGCAAAACCAAAAAAATGAGAATAATTTTCATATTGTAAGAAAAGATTTTGTGAAGAAGGAAGAAGAAAATATCCAAAATTATGAAAACTCAAAATGGATTTATAAAGATATAAAAAGCGTGTTTTTTTTTTGTATTGAACTTTTCACATTCTGTCTAGATCTCAGGGGAATCATTTAATGCTTAATTTAATCACCGTCGTTGGATTTGATTGATGGACGGATGAGATTAATTTAACATGGGACTTTTCGTATTATGTCTGGACCTCACATGGGCTTTGCTTTATCCCCTTCTTATTTTATGTGATACTCGATCGTTTAATTTTTGATCTAGCATACTTATTAAGAAATAATTAATGTAATATTTATTCATATTAATCAATAAAAATTTTAAATTAATTTACTCATTAAACAGTACTCTTTTCGTCTTTTTTTACTTATTTATTTTTTAAATTGACACACCTATTAAAAATTATTAATGATATAGTAAGTTTATCATTTTATCCTTATTAATTATGGAGTGGATGAAAAGTTTTATATTTTTTAAAATAATTAGTCATTTAATTGATAATATAATAAATTAAAAAAATTATTCTATCCTGATTTGTCAAATACGAACAAGTAAATAGGAACAATTATAAAAGAAAAAGTGGACAAGTAAAAAGGAACGAAGAGAGTGTCAAACTTCTACTCTCTCCTTTAAAAAAGATTGACCTAGTTTGACTTGGAACGGAGTTTAAGAAAAAAAGAAAACTTTTTAATCTTGTGGTTCTAAATTAAAGTTATGTCAAATGTACCAAAATGCCCTTTAATCTTGTGGTCTTAAACATGCCACGTAGAAAGTTAAAGTTAAAGTGTTGCCAAAAAAGAAAATGGATCATTTTTTTGAAACAGACTAAAAAGGAAATAAGGTCAATCTTTTTGAAACGGAGAGAGTAATAACTTTTTTAATATACTATCAACTCTCTAAATAAATTAAAGATATAATAGGAAAAAGAATATTATCTTATCTTGATTTGTTAAAGATGATAACTAAAAAAAGGATAAAGGGGATATTTTAATTAGATACTAAACTTAAGTAAAATGGAAGACTTTCGAAATTTATAGTATTTTAATTTTGAATTAAAAATAACACATATCACATTATTTCTAACAAAATATATGTTTATAAAAATATATTTTATAAATATGGTAGTAAATATGTGAAGAAGATTTGAAAGGTAATTATATTCTTAATTAAGCTAGCACATATAGTAAAATCATTCACACATTACTACTAATATATTTTATATTTTTCGTGTATTAATTATACATATCAATTACTATCATAAACCAAATAAAGTATGTAACTAATAATGTGAGTTGTATGTAGGTTGAGAAGGTAAATCAAATAAGACACTAATTAAGGTTATATTTAATTTACTTCAAAATGTTAAAACATATTTAATCGTCCGAATAATTTAAATGTATCAATTGTACTGCTAAATTTAGAGGGAATTTGATATATTTTCTCTAAATAAAATTAATGAATGCATTTTTTTCAAATGCATTTTATCGAGCCACTCGTTGTTAATTGCTTTATTTTTTCATATGTATTTTAACATATGAAATAGTCTTTAAAATCAGGTTTTCTACATTTATAAAGATAAAAATAAGATAATTAGTACATATTATTTATCCACGATAAAGTCAATCCGCTCTTCATTTATCATTAGTTGTTATATTTTATTTTTCGAAAGTTAATTTAACTAATTTTTATAAATAAAATTATAGTACTTGATATTTTGAAATAAAATTTTAAATATCTAAAAATTATATTAAAATATTATAATTATTTTTAAAAAATCATAATAAAATTATTAAATAATTTTAAAATTTAAAAAATTCATATACTTTGACTTTCAATTTTTTTTTAACAACAATTAATTAAAAAAGGAACGGAGAAAGTACGGTACTTGTTATTGACTAGATCTCACATGGGAGTCATTCAATGCTCAATCAATCACAGCCATAGGATAAATTTGATCGACGGCTAAAATTTAATATGAAATTAAATAAAGAAATGTATAACTAATGATTGCTACTTTGGACTTTTTTCATATTTTGCTTAGATCTAACATGAGCATAAAGCTGTTAAATTGCTTACAGATTTATTAAATTAATCTTGTTAATAATATTTTACGTAGTTATTTAATACTTTCTTAGGAAGAATGATCTTGACTTGAAACGAAGTTTAAAAAATAAAAGAATATTTTTTAATCTTGTGACTCTAAATTATTTCAAATGTACCTACTAAATGATTTTCAACATGTCCGTGAAAAGTTAAAGTCAAAAGGAAAGGAAACACGGTTATTTTTTTAAACGGAGGGAGTAATAGAGATAATACGATTAAGAAAAACCTCTTCTAAAATAGACTAAAAAGAAAACACGATCGTTCTTTTTTAAACAGATAGAGTAATAAAGATAAATACGATTAAAAAAAACTCCCTCCAATTTATTTATTTAGTTTATTTTGATTTGATATAAAGTGTAATTCTTTTTTAAAAAAATATTATGATTTGAAACTAAAAATATATCAAATAGATTAAAAAATTATCTATTCTTATAATTTTAAATATGTTAGTTAAAAAGCAGGAAAAAAATTTGCTAAAGGGAAAATAGAGTGAAAAAATTGTCATATAAAAAAAATAGATCAAGGAAACAGTAATAAACTCTTTTAGATTGTTAATATAAATAAATATAATCAAACATTTGTTCTTAATTATATAGAATGGATAAAATAAACGACAGTCTATGTAATGATTGATAATTAGAGTTTCATATCGTGTCTAGATCTTAGTGGAGTGTTTTAATGCTTAATTTAATCACAGCCGTAAGATTAGATTGATGGACGGTTAGGATTAGAGTTTCAACAAATATAAGAAATGTATTTTGTACGTTGTAGATTGGTTGACATTATAGTTATCTACGTAGTAATATGTTAATTGACAACATAGAAAATAGAGTTTTAACTAATATAAGAAATGTATTTTCTACGTTGTATATTGGTTGACATTATAGTTATCTACTTTGATATATTGGTTGACAAAATAGAAAATATATTGATAAGTCGTTATTGCTGTAGCTTCTGCTCTTCGGGTGATCACCTGATAAATCTTTACGATTTAAAATGTAAATCTCATTAGGTAAATCTTATACAACAAACTCGACTCAAAAGTAAAGAGATCGAGAAGAGATCGATCCCTGAAAAATTTCGAAAGACACTAAAATTAGTTATTTTAATTTACTTTTCAATTTATAAAATTAAGAGAATTTATTATATTGTGTTTTTACTTTTTAATAATAATTATAAACAAAATAATTCAAATATCACTCCTATTAATAAATTAATTTAATAAAGTACACCCTCTAATTAATTTTTTTTGTAAGAAATATGTTAGGTTAATATTAATTAAGTAATATAAAAGAGAAAATAGGCAAATAACCACCGATTAATTATTAAATTTTTAACTATACACTTATATTTGTGAGTCAAATTTTTTATAATATTTAAAATAGAATATATACATAAAAATAAATATATATGTAATGATTTTATGCTTGGACTTTTCATGTTGTGTCTACACTTCACATGGGAGTCTTTTAATGCTTGATTTAATCTCAGCCGTAGGATTTACATTTATCAACGGTTAGAATTAATTTATAATAAAAAACAAATGTATATATTATTTGATGCTATGAATATTGTGAACCGTTGGATGAAGTAAATGAATGGCTAGGATGGAGTGTGTTTCTTTTGTGAGTGAGAAGATGGTGGGGTTGTGTTTGTTTGACATGGATTGATGACGTGGCGTAAATTGATTGGTGCTGAGGGAATTACAAATAATTGATGAGTTTTGGATATTTGAGCTAGGGTATGGGCATTTTGGTCCAAGAAAAAAAATAAATTGCACTTTTTTATTTATTTATTTTTATGACAAGATAAATCCGTCGTAAAATCTCTGTTTCTATGCCATAAGCTTACGAACCACATAAAAAAAGTAACCTGTACTTGATAAATCTGATACAATGAACTCGATCCAAAAAGTAAATCTTTATATTCACTGACAAAAGTTTTTGAACTTGAGACTTTATGTACCTTCAAAGTACGTATTATATATTAATAGAGTATCATTACATGTTGATTTGTTTTTTTTAATAAAAAGTTAAACGAATATCAATGATACGCACATGATATATATCATATAACCGAAAGTATATTATAAAAAAATAATCATTCGTGTCTTCCAAGAGAAACAGTTAATCTTTTATGATAAAGTATCATAGTTATCACATTTAAAATTTCAAAGTTTGGCCAGTAAGTCAAGTAATTATTATAAAGTACACAACTGAAACAGATACGTTGATGTTTAATTACGTATTTATTTATTTTTGGTTAAATATATAAATAAATTTTTAAATTTGTTAGATTTTTTTATCACGTATTTTAATTGTGTTATTTTCATATTGAATCATTAAACTATTCATAATTTGTTCTTTATAAAATTCATTGGCTGATGTGAAATCAGATTTTGTGAGGGATACTGATAGATGATACATATGTTGTTCCATAACTCAATAGTCCAATTGATAGTGAAAATATTCGAGAATAGTTTATGTTTTACTTCAAGTCATTTGAACACATTAGAAAACAAATGAGACTAACATACCGTTTTCATTTCTTCAATTAAAATCTCTACAATACTGAAAAATAACGTAGATGAGGTACCTCTGAGGAAAAACCCAACAAGTTTAGGGATTTGTTTATAAGTTCGGCCTTTCTTTTCTTTTAATATTCTGTCTGTTTTTAATTATTTGTCTATTTTTTTAGTTGTCTCTAATTACTTGTTTCTTTCAACAAATCAAGAATATAAATTATTTTCCTATTATACCCTTAATTATCGATTTTAAAAAAGGTAAAACCTTTTTGAAAATTTTAATTTTTAAATTTATAAATTTTATAATTAATAGAATGATAAACTCATTATGTCAATCGGTGTTAATTAAGGAAAATGAGTAGTAAAAAAACTACTACTACTACTTATCTCTCTATTATAAGAACTAATTATATACATTGATAGGGTATTTAAAAAATAGTCAAAATAATACTCCTTGATCCTTTATGAGGATTTATTCATTATTTCAAGAAAAATACAATTTAAATATTAATGAAAATAAACAAGTATTTATTTTGTATTATTTATCCATAAAAAGAAAAAGAAAATACAAAAATAGAACAAAGAAAAATGGAAGAAAATAAACAAACCAAAAATAAATATAAATTTAAGAGAAGACAAAAAAAGAAATAAAACAAAGTCAATACGAGAAATTAAATGCCGCAATTCAAGGCCAATTTAATGGGTCGAAAGTTAAGATGGGCAAAACAGACGGCGCAATTTGTGTGAATTTTTAAATTTTCGATTATTTTCGTTTCACGGTTTTCTTCTTCTTTCAATTCATGACTAATATTTATTTATTTTTATTGAGAGTTCGAACACGAGTGATGAGACTTCTAATTAAGAAAAAAGTAGCTTAATTCACGAATAAAACGTATAATTTGTGGAAAAGTGAATATTGGATAAATTACAAAAAAACACGCATTTTATTTCACTTATTTTTATTATCTCTTATTACTTTAAAAAATCTTCAAAATCCTTTTTTTTTAATGCATCCGAGCTGGATAATAATATATTCAATCCAGTATTAATGTATCTGCGCCACATATTATGTATGAGCTAGTTTTTAATGTATCCGAGCTACATATTAATTTATCGTCAGTATTTAATGTATCTGCGCTATATATTATGTATTCGAGCTAGTTTTTAATGTATCCGAGCTACATATTAATTTATCGTTAATGTATCCGAGCTACATATTAATTTATCGTCAGTATTTAATGTATTTGCGCTACATATTATGTATTCGAGCTAGTTTTTAATGTATCTGAGCTACATAGTAATGTATCCGAGACAATATTGTAATGTGACCGAGCTATTTATTAATGTATCCGAGCTTTAATTATTGTATCTATTTTTTTTAATTATTAAGATATTAATGTAATTAAAAACTTATTTAGAAATAAATTATAATTTTATATTTAATTATTAAGATATTAACATAATTAAAAACTTATTTAGAAATAAATTATAATTTTATATTAAAAGTATGAAATTTATAAATAATATTTCAAATTGGGTCAACTACTAGACTTTTGGGTTGGCTTAAGAATAATAATCCAATTTTTCATGTTCTTTTTTCACTTTAAATTGATTTAATTGAGCTTCTTTTGTGTTAAACATTTCTTCAAAATATACTATGTATATTATAAAAAATATCATATAATGTACTTGTATATAGCTCAAAATTGAAGAAATAAAATTGTAATTGATAAAATAGAGTAATAGCATTGTAAAAATGATTAAAATGGTGAAAACACAAACAAAGAAAATGTAGGTTGTTAATATTAACACAACAAATTTATCAAATCTAGTGAGATTATTCGTCTTTTATATGTTTACTCTCTCTATATACAAAAATTATTACATACAAGGATAGTTTCTTATATGGAAACTTACATAAATATATTATAATAAAAAAATATTTATCATTTATAGTAATAATATTTCTTTTTCATTTGATCACTTTTAATTCATTTATAATACAAGTTTAATTCATATTACAAAGAATAAATTTTTATTCACATATAATACAAATTTTAATGATAGATAATTCATTTATCACATATTTTAATACACTTATAATACAATGTGTCAAATTTTTACCAAACAAACATAATATATTTTAAAAAACAATTATAATTCATATATATTGCATACATAATTCACTTTTAGTACATATTGCAGATTTAACATAGTATTGCTATAAATGATAATAAATAAAAAATAGAAAATATTGCTAAAATCAGTAATTATTTATTAAAACGTATCAATTTATTTAATTTTTCCTTCTTATATTAATCAAATATTGAGTAATATTTATATTTGTCAATGATAAATAAAAAAGGTGCAACACATAAATAGCCTTCTAAACTAATTCATTCAACATTACTACATTTGTTTTTTTAAGATACCGGATCGTTAGATAAATAATTTTATCGAAAAACTATATTATACAAAAAGTAAAAAATTGTCTAATATCGATATATCATAACATTCGATTCGCTATATAGTCAATAAAAAAAATGTTTCCTTTTGGTTCATGAAAAATTGTAACTTTGAATAATAGTTTGATAATGTGATCTAGCATAAAACATAATCAAATATATTAATTCTTGACTTTAACAACACATGAGAAATCCTTCTCAAGAAGATCAAATAAAGTAAATTAAACATAATAAAAACCATATTATTAATCCATGATTAATTAATTTAATTTAATTTTAATTTCATGGACATTTTGGTTCTCCAGTCTGTTTCTTCCAATCTCTATAGCAAGGACAACAATCTTTATTTTCACCACCATCTTTTTTTGTGACCTTTTTGTGAGCATCTCACATTGCATGCCTCTTCACATTCTAAAAAACACAAAGTAAAAAAAAATAAAAAAAAATAAATAATCGACGAATGCATAATATATGTATAATCTATATATAATCAATGTATATCGGTTGAAAAAATTATAAGTGATATTTCGATTGACTATTTGCTTAAAGATTAATTGTTTTCTTTTAATGAAAAAGGGATAGATTTATTTACCTCTCTACTTTCAAGATAATTTACGTTTAATATGTGTTATACTGTTCAAACAGAATTACATGTGTAGTAAATAAAGTTGTCAAAAATGTTCATTTATAGATAAACAAATGTTGAAGTATAATTAGTATATAATCAACATATATCGGTGGAAATAACTATGTAATATTTTGACTGATTATTTGTGTAAATATTAATCATCTTCTTTTAGAAAAAAAGGACAAATTTACGTCTATTTTCAAAGTAGTTTACATTTAATATATGTTATACTTTTCAAACAGAATCACATGTGGAGTAAATAAAGTTGTCAAAAATGTTCATTTATAGATAAACAAATGTTGAAGTATAATTAGTATATAATCAATGTATATCGGTGGAAATAACTCTGTAATATTTTGACTGATTATTTGTGTAAATATTAATTATTTTCTTTTAGAAAAAAGGAACAAAGTTACGTCTTTACTATCAAAATAGTTTATATTTAATATCTGTTATACTTTTCGAATATAAACACCCTTTCACTAAATAAGGTACTTAAAAATGCTCCAAAGTGCATTTCTAAAGCTTTGTTGATGATATATGTATTTTTGTTCCCAAAAAGTACACTAAAAGTGAAATATAAACTATTTCTAAAAGCAAATGATAGATATGATCGGTTTTCCTTTCTTTTATTCCAATATAGATAATCGAGTTAAAAATAATAAATTATTTTTTTGAACAAACTCAACGTTCTCGTTTTGAACCAATGAGAAGATGGACATGTTAAAACCACACAAAAATGATTAAAAGAGGTACTTACTATCTTTAGGCACAGGACAAGTTGTTGGACCAACAGGAGGTTGAGCTATTGACATTGAAGCCATAATGAGCAAAGCCAAAAAAATGTGAAGAAGCCTCATCTCTATTTTTTCTTTAAAAAACTAATGTTAGTTTTCAATTTTAATTTATTTTGTGATAAAAAGATTGCTCTGAATCTACTAATTGTGTGCATATATATATATATATATATATGTGCATATATATATATGGGAAACGACACTTTTAGTCCCTATGTTAAGGCTAATTTCTTATTTTAGTCCTTATGTTATTTAACTTAGCACTAGTAACCTTTAATTATGTCAAGTGAGTGATTTTAATCCTTGAACTAACAGACGCCAAAAAATTAACAGAGAGTTCACTACTAAAAGGGGTAATTCGAATATTTTAAAGTAATTGCTTGAGAAAACAGAAAACTTTTTTTTAAGAAAATCATTTGTTGCATAATTTATCGTTCGTCGGTGTGAGCGGGAGGGTTAATGCCTATCAAGTTGGTTTTTAAAATTGTAGCTCAAATCGACGGGCTTGTTCTTCTAGATAGAGATAGGGAAGACTTAGCTTGTTCTTCAAAGAGAGAGAATTAAAAATGAAATACCCAACTACCCCTTTAAGCACTGAACTCTTTGTTAATTTTTTTTGAATCTGTAAGTTGAAGGACTAAAATCACTTACTTGGTATAATTGAAGATTCATAATGCTTAGTTAGATAACACGAGAACTAAAATAAGAATATAGTCTTAACACAGGAACTAAAAATATCGTTTTCCCATATATATATATAGGCAAAGAATAATTATAATCATAATATTGTAGATTATGTTGCTAATATATATAGCATTTAATTAAGACTTATCTACTATGGTTGCATTTATTAATGAGTTAATTAATTACATTAAAGACTCTTATGACTAAATTACAACTAAACTCTGTATTTTTTTAAAAATTAAGCATTTACATCCTTGTTTTAGAAAAAAATGAAAATCATACACTTGCACCTTTATTCCTAAAAACATTTAAACCTTTTATACAAGGAGAATCCTACATAAATGAAACATCATCTACTTAATTAGAAATGAAACATCATCTACTTAATTATATATAAGATAATTTTGAAGCATAATAATAATAATTTAAACATATAAATTTACATTATAGTAAATATTCTAATTAAATTCTTAAAAAAGTTATATTTGTGCTTCAATCGATCAATTGATCAATTTACTTTTGTGCTTCAATTTTCTTTATTTATATTGACTCTCCTAATTTATTCTGTTCCACATAAACTGAGACAGATAAAATAAGATATATGAAACGCCTACTTGCACGAGACTCACATATAAAATTAGTAATATCAATAGTAATAATAACATCTAGACTCATGTTTTAAAGCTCCCTTGTGACATCAAACAAATAACAAGAAACAAATTGTAGAGTACATACTAAGGTATTACACCAATTGAACCTCCCAATAGAGTGTTGATAAGACAACTAATTGAGATTATTTATACTTAGTACTTAGTAGGATGGAGTGTATTTCTTTTGTTAGTACAAATTACAAAGGTGAGGTTGTGCTTGTTTGATAAGGATGGTTGACGTGTCATGGTTTCATTGGTGGAAATAGAAGGACAAGGATTGATGAGTATGGTATGGTTTTTAATATTTTGGGCCTTGTTATGAGGCATTTTGGGTTAGATTTGGTGTGAAAAATTGAAAATTTAATATTGGCCCAATTACTAGACTTTTTTTTTTTTTTGAATTGGCTTGGAGAAATTTATAGGATTAATTACGGAAATCCCACATTTTAGTTTACTTATTACCATTATCCCCTATAAGTTTTACAATTTTTCAAAATTCCTCATTTTCGCGCATCACATTAATGTATCTCGCGCATCAAATTAATGTATCTCGCGCAACAAATTAATGTATCTCGCGCATCACATAGTGTATCTCGCGCATCACATTAGTGTATCATGTATAAAATATACCTTACGAATCAGATTAGTGTATCTTGTGCATCAAATTAGTGTATCATGTATAAAATGTAATGTATCTTACTTAACGATTAATGTATTTCGGGCATTAGATTAATGTATCAACGCTTATATTATTGTGTCAGTTTTGAGAAATTTTTGTAATTATAAACTTTTAAGAGATAGATTGTAATTTTTCTTTAAAAGTATGTGATTTTTGTAATTTGTCCAAATTTATAATACCAAATGTAGATAGAGATTTTTGTTCATCAAAAACATATCAAGTGCCTCTTCTTTTTTGTCAAAATATATACGAAATCATACTTCAAATCTCGCTTAAGAATTAAAATTTTGCTCATAATCTCATGTATGAAAATAATATGATATCAGTCTAAAATATGTATATAACTGTATAAATTTTGTATAAAGTTCTAGGTTTATGAAAGGAGAAAAACACAACTTTTGACTTTTGCTCAAGGCTTAGAATTTCATTCACAATTTCATGTATAAAAATTATATAAAACATGTATATAATTGTATCAATTTCATGTAGGTTTCTGAAATTATAATCAAACTACAACATTATATACAATTTTCATACAAATTCAATATAGCTATAACAATATACAATTTTCATACAAATTTAATATAGCTATAACAATATACAAACTTACACTACTATTTCATACAAATTAAATATAACTATAATAACATACAAACTTCAAATACAATTTTCTTACATTATAATACATGCATTTGCTTCACCACTCAAAATAAAGTTCATTTGTGGTAAATTAATTTTTCAAACTTCAGCCTCCACACATATACATTTAGTAACATAGAGTTAATAGTTTTTTTAAAAAAATATAATAACAAAATACACATTAATGTTAGTTTCAAAAAAATCTATCAGTCAACAAGCGAATAACTAAAAAAGGCATGAAAGTTGAGAAAAACTTTACAATTCACGTAAAATTAAATAAAAATATGATTTTGTTTTTTTGTTTTTAAAAAATAATTATTATCACTAATATGATTGTAAATAGATTAAGCTCATAGGAGTTGTTCATGGAGAAATTAGAACCTAGGGCAATGGAGATTGTGAAAAACTTAATAATTTGCATAAAGTTAAAAGGAAAAACATGATTTTTAACCGCTTCATTAATTAATAAAATGAAGGAAAAATGACATAAATTGATACATTTAATAAATAATTATTAATTTTAGCAATATTTTTTATTTATTACCATTTATAGCAATACTATGTTAAATTTATCATATGTATTAAAAGTGAATTATGTATGCAATATATACGAATTATATATGAATTATAATTATTTTTAAAATATATTATGTTTGTTTGGTAAAAATTTGACACAGTGTATTATGAGTGAATTAAAATGTATGATAAATGAATTATTTATCATTAAAATTTGTATTATATGTGAATAAAAAATTGTTCTTTGTAATATGAATTAAACTTGTATTATAAATGAATTAAAAGTGATCAAGTGAAAAAGAAATATTACTGCTATAAATGGTAAATATTTTATTATTATAGTATATTTATGTAAGTATCCCATAAATGAATATGATTTGAGGGAGGGCGGAGTGAGAGAGTTGGAAGAACATGTCATGATATTAGAAAATCTAATAATGTTGATAATTTAGATAACAAATTACACATTGATTTTATTTATAAAATTATCAATCAACGAACGAATAAGTCAAAAATGCATGAAATTTGAGAAAACTTTGAAAATTCAAGTAAATTAAATAAAATATGATTTCTCAACCATTTTATTGAACAATAAACAAACATGAGAGAGAGAGAGGGGACGGAGTGAGTGAGAGAGCTAGAGAGAGTAGCGGGGAAACGAGCCTTTTTTTGTTTCACTTTCCTTTCTTCCTCTTCTCTCTCTTCTCTCTCTTCCTCACTATGAAATGTGTGTATTTTTCGCTTTTGTACCTTTTTTTTTCTTCTCTTGATTGATTTACAAGATATGAATTTTGTTTGATTTAACGAGATATGCCTTCTCAGGTATGTTTTTTGTACCCCTCTAATCTTTTTGTATACATTTGTCATGAGATCTTGTGTTTACAAATCTCACATGTTTGAATTGAGAAATTTTATGATTTGGATCTATAGTATTATTTTTTTATTTAAACATAATATCTTTCTTCTTTTTTTTTGCATGAATTTAATTTTTTATTTTTATTTTTTACTTCAAACTTTATCTATGAACTCCCATCATTTGATAGATCGCATCTAGAATTTTTGGTTACCGATTCTTAATTCTTTTTTCTCTCTTTGATTTTTGCACTACAATTTTTATGTCTAAAATCTGTGGAATAAATAAAAATTCGTCTCGATAAATTGTTGATTTATTTTTTATTTCATAACGAATTAATACTTTCAAATTATATATATAATGTTCATCGCACTAGATTTGCCATTGCCTAAGAAAATTCACAATGTTATTTTTTAAAATTTCAGTTAGTATTAGGTTTTTGAATTCTAGTCGAAATTTCTCATCTTATTTGTATTTTGTAGGAATTTCCAACAAAATTGTGGATGTGTTATTGTTGGTGGCAAGAGTACTAGTGATAATTTAGTCAATTTTTTGAACTCCCAGGATTTCTGAGAGTCGAAGAGAACAATAACAACAACAATAATAGGAACATCAATTTCAAAATAATCTTGCATGTCCTTATAGAATCTTCTAGAAACCAAGGAATACTTGCAAATACTTTAGTGAAAAGTTAAAATGGATTCGATTACCACTACTCCTGTTCCAGCTTCTGACATTCCAATTAACCAAGGTAATAATAGATCAATAAATCGTAGGCTTTCAGCCCGATTTCCTTCATCGAAAGATACCACGTACCCTGATGACATAGCTAATGAATTCGGGTCAAGGAATCGATCGTTGAATAGAAATGCAAGTAAAGCTCAAAGAGGGAGCCCTAGCACGAAATTTGACCCTTCAATGTCAATGAGAAGATCAGGGGCGGATGGTGAATGTGAAGAGGACGAGTCAGAAGAAGAAGAAGAAAATGAAGAAGAGAGCGCGGAGGAAGGAGAGGAAACAAAAGAAGGAGAGGAACCGGTTAGAATGTCATTGATGGCATTGTTAGCGGAGTCAGAAGGTTCATCATACATGATGGGAGAGGACGAGGACGAGGATGAGGATGATGGTGGTGGTGATGTTGGTGGAGATCATTTAAATAATTGTTGTGTTTGTCAAGTTAGACATAAAGGTGCAGCATTTGTACCTTGTGGACATTCATTTTGCAGGTTATGTTCAAGGGAACTTTGGGTTGAAGGAGCTAATTGCCCACTTTGCAACAATTTCATATTGGAAATTCTGGACATTTTCTAATTACTTCATTCAACATTCATCAAAATTTTCATTTAGATTTGTGTTATTATTTATTTTCATTTTTATTAATTTTTTTTTATGCATTTTTTCTTGTTTGTTAATTAGAGCAAAAAATGTAACTAGTAAAAATTGAAGTTAATGAATACATAGTATTGGTGCACCTACTATTTTTTTTTTATATAGCATGAGCATAAAATGGGGTTTGACATAAAATGGGATTTATGTGGTGTGTGGTTAACCTATCTACTTGTATACGATTTATAAAAAATCATAATAAATTATCATGTTTATATATTGACAAGCGATTTATTTTTTGAATCAAGCATTTTGATTAATTATTGATCAAATTAAATTTGAGTACATCATGAATCAAAGATAGGGGGATCTATTATCCACTCCATAGCATCAATCATAGAACCTGAAGCCCAAGCTAACTGGTGGGCACACTAGTTGGCTGATCTTTTAATGAAAGACAAAGAAATAGAAGTGAAACCACACAATGTGAGTGCTTTACAATCATGAATAATAACATCAAAGTATGAGTAATTTTCGCAGGCCTTTTCTAGTGCTTGTTTAACCAAGAGATTGTTTATCTCTACAATTATCGGGGTTGCTTCAAAGTGTACCTTTAGTCAGCTTAATGCTTCTCGAACACCCAAAGCCTCGTCCATGAGTGGGTCCTGGTGTCTTCTTAATCGACTAGAGCGGCCTGTGATGAAGCTTTCATGAGAATTCCGAACTATCATGCCAATTCCAGTTATTCCAGAAACAAGATCCCACGAAGCATCAATGTTGCATTTAAAGATGTTCTCACCACGAGAAGACCATTTTGTTACAAAATCAGGTTCTCTTGCAATTGAACTAGAGGTTATTTGTCTTGCTTTAGACAAGTGAAATATATAAACGAAGTTTTGAAAAAAATTCTAAATGTATAAGTATAGAATTTATATATACTTACTTATTTGTATATTTGATTGCAAAAATACAAACCGCCGCTTTTGTAGAAAATAAAACTATAATTATAAATAATTATCAAAATTAAATATAGAATTTTATTATATCTATTATGTTTTGTTGTTTACATAAGGCAGGTAACCCAAAGTAAAATTTGGCTATTATTATAATAAACATAATTATATTTGTGTCTTTCTTAGAAGTTTGTGCAAACACTATAAAAAGAAATATATATTATTTTTTTAAAACATAAATGATAAATTTTTTGAGGCTATTAGATTAATTATTGATACTACAATTCAAGAAAAAGTTAATATTCATTTCATGTTCATTTTCTCTTCAAGTTATTTCTAATATGAGCAAATTATGATGTGTTAAATTGTCGGTGATTAATGAAGTGATAAAGATTGTTGACCAACTCATACTACTCTTGCCTTCATTCTTAGGAGGCTTAAACTTGATCTTTTACGAGTTTAAATTTTATACACTGATAAATAATGATGATAAAATATGAATAATATAAAAAAATTATTTGTATTTATATTTGATAAAATAAATATAAAAAAAATTAGAGAGATTTTATTCTTTTTATATCAATGACGAATTTAGATTTAGAGCACTAGCCAACAAATTCATGGAAATCTATTAGGTATATATTAAGAAATTCATAGTCTATAAATAATTATTTTCTCTGTCCCATTTTGCATATATAATGTTGAGTCCGAAGCTTAAAGGGCAAAGAAAATTAACAAAAATTTTAAAAGGGCACATTAAATTTTTTTCTAACCAAAAGGGCAAAATGTTATTAAGGTAGCAATTTTGTTTGACACCGTTCAAAAACGCCGCTCTATCAGCGTTTTTACATATAATGTTTATCTTTCGAGAGTCAAATAGTTTAAGTTTGATCGAAAAATTTACATATGAAATTTTGAGTTTTTTTTAATGAATTTTATATATTTGCAAACTATGTAAAAAGTCATATAAGTCACAATAATTGACAATTCAAAATAATTAAAAGATATATAAAAAAATTACGGTGAAAGATAAACGTTTTTGAATCTCGAAATCTGAAAAGTGTCACATAAATTATTACGGAAGAAGTAATTGTTAGTATAAAATTATTATTATTATTATTATTATTATATTAATTTAAAGTCTTTGTACGAATTTATATATAAACTATAAAAATTAAATTTGCATAAGCATATTTTAGTTAAATCAATTCAACATTGCTCAAACTCTTTTTTTTTTTTAAATGACAAACGTTAATATGTAATATAATAAAAACGACAACTAACTTATTATTACTACAATACGCATTACAATAAAAATGACCATTATCGATATTTAATTTTTAATTGTCAATAAATATGTACTTTTAGCGGATATTGTCACTCTTTGTATATGTCCCTGAAGCCTTTAGCGATATTGGTTCTAATGACACTTAACTAATGTCGATAAAGACTTTATCACTTTTTATTAGTGTCAATATTTAATGCAAAAGTTTTTTTGTTGTAGTGACGTTATACTATAATGATTACATTATCATTATTTGAAATTTATTGATTTATTTTGGGTACCAATCAAGTTAGTTGGTTCAATTTTCTTTATTCATAATGTGTTCAAAAATTATTTCCAATATTTATGTATGCCCAATTAGGATTTATATATGACTTAAAGGAAAGGATTTCGACCACACAACATAAACCCATATTTTCCTTCTTTACCATTTTTTTTTCTTCATTTTGGGTGAAGTATTAGGATGTGTTTTTTTACGAAGAAAAATATTTTTTTTTAAAGTAATAAAGAGCGCTAAAAGTCTTATCGGTATTGTTAATTGTCATTGGATTCAATATCGCTATAGACTTTACAAATCATATACAAAGAGTGTTAATTGCTAAAAATACTTATTTAATGATGATTAAGCTATTGCCGTTAATTAATTGCTGCTAAAGATCATTTTCTTGTTTACATTGACGAAATTATTACCCTGATTTTAAATAACTTGTTTTTCTTGAAAAAATAATAACCAATGAATATAGAAAAACTGAAAAATTCTCCATTACCAAACACACCCTTCCTTAGCCCCCACCCCACCCCCACCACCCCAAACCAAACCCCCAATATATATATGTCCCTCTAGTATTCAAACATCTTCATTAAAACCAACAACAATTCTCCTTTAACAACTATAAATAGTTTACATCAACCATATAAAATTTTATTTTATATTTCTATTTTAATCGTCGCAAAATATGTACTTTTATATAAAACTTGTATGTTTATATGGTATTTTCCTACTTAGAGCTTTAGCCAAAGATATACCCTATGATGTCAATTACAATATTATATTTGGGAATCAACATGTTGTATCCTTCAACCAAGGAAGAGAACTTCAGATTTCAATGGACAAATCTTCTGGTATTTTTTGTTATTATATGTTGTTTTATATATTTCGATTTATTTTTCATATTTTGATTTGGATTGAATTTTAAAAATGGAAAAGAAAAAAAAGTTTTTAAAAGTTGTATATCATAAACATGCATGGACAGAGTTAGAACTTAGAAGTCCGAATACAACAACCGTGTAGCTTTTACTCAAATACTATATTTAATTTTTATTGACAAATGCATTAAATATAAATATAAAAAATAAATTTAGAAAATTATTTTTAAATTCAGAACTTAAAAATTAAAATTCTGACTTCACTTAAACACTTGCATGTTTATAATATTTTTTAAATTTATAGCTTGAAACGTATCATAACATATATATATATATGGCTATAATTATATCATTAAGAAAATATTGAAATGTGTCATTATTATTATTACTATTATTATTATTATTATTAAGAAGGAAATAATGTCAAATATTAAAGTGAAATGAAGGAAGTATTTATTTTATTGTTTTGGCAATAGAAGCTACAATATTTATCACTACAAAAAATAAATAGAAATTAGCTACAAAATTAGTTACTAAACACCTCTTGCTAACATAATTTTTCGATAATTTTTTGCTAATTCATCATTAAATTGATTTAGTGATAGAAACTTTTAATTTAACAAAGTGGAATTTTCTTGTATCTTGCATCAACCAAATGTTTACAAGTTTAAGCAGTTAAAAAGAGCACACGTTTCGAATAGTATATAGGAGAATTTTTTTTATAGCTTAATTAATTTAGTAATTTATAAATATTACTATGAATTAATTTGTTGAAATTATTTATAGGATCTGGCATTGGATCTAAGAAGAATTATGGTTCAGGCTCCTTTCACATGAAAATAAAACTACCAAATAAAGACTCAGCAGGAGTTGTTGTTGCTTTTTATGTAAGTAAAATAATATATCTTCTATTAATTTGCGTAAATATTTTTAAAATAATATTTTTATTTAATTGTCAAACACAAGTACGAAAACTATTTATTTTTATTTTTTATTTTTTATTCATACCAAACATACCTTAAAAGTAACCGACAAATAACCGTCCATAAATAAGGGTACATAGACATACTATGACATATTAAAATAGGAAAAAGGTCGAAGTAATATCTCTATAGACATTCGAATCTCAGAGATATAATTTAACTAAACTAAGGTCCTATAAGGCTATAACTCTGCCTCCGAACTCTTTTTTTTTGTAATTTTGTACTCTTTTTGACTTACGTAACATTCAAATATCTCTCACACGTCTCCACTGCGTGGAGTCACGGAGTGTGTCATATAAGACAAAAGGTGTACAATATTATATATATATAAAATGAGTTCAGGAAGTAATAGGACCTTAATTTAGTTAAAGTTTGTCTTTGAGATTTCGTTTATAATCTAGGGGATACTTGTGCCTTCTGCCTATTAAAATACGGTGATAGTGTAACAAAATTTACGTTATTAATGTATATAAAAAAGTTGAATTCAAGTTATAAATTAAATATTTATGAATTAATTTTATATATATATATTTTTGCAGCTACATTCAAATACATACAATAATGATGAAATAGATATTGAATTTTTGGGCAATAGAGAAGGCAAACCATATAATTTGCAAACAAATGTGTTTGTAAATGGTGTAGGAAGTAGAGAGCAAAGGGTGCATCTTTGGTTTGATCCAACTGCAGAATTTCACAACTATAAAATCATGTGGAATGAACATCAAATAGTGTAAGATATAGTTATGTACAATTTATGTTATAAAATACATGTTTTTTTTATGTCTTTTTGAATTAGCGATTTTTGATCCTGCTGATTTTTATATTCCGATCCAATGTGGAGACATAGTATGTTTGTCATATCTTTCATGCCTCATTTATGATTTACAACTATCTTGATCCAATGTGGAGACAGTGTATGTTTGTCATATTTTCGCGACTCATTTATGATCGAGTTAAAATTGGGTAATTTAAGTGAAATTGAGTTATTTTTATTGATTTGAGATTTTCCATCCAATATAAGGGTACGAGCGACAAGTTTGTAGATGACAGGGGTAAGAATATAACTTCATTTAACAGTAAAATCATAGTCAACTAATAAATCAAAGTTGAGGGATATTTTTGACCATTTTCCTTAAGTTAGTCATTAATGCATATCTTTCGTACCCTAAATTTTGACGGACGTAGTTATTCCATATTTATATTAGTGGTCAGTAATTGATGAAAGATAACATATATATATATATATATATATATATATATCGTGTAACATTACACAAGACACACACAAGTTCGCCCGAATAGAACCAACTAAAATTATACTCCCTCTATTCCAATTTATATGACACCTTTTATGTTTTGAGAGTCAAACAATTTAAGTTTGACCGAAAATTTGCGTATGAAATCTTCAATATTTTTGAAATGAAATTTATATATTTGTAAATTGCGTAAAAAGTAATATGAGTCACAGTCATTGATAATTCAAAAATGTTTAAAAGATCTATAAAAAATTTATTGTCAAAGATAGACTTGTTTGACTCTTTAAATCCGAAAGGTGACATATAAAATGGGACGGAGATAGTAATAGTTAAGTTATATATATTTACATTATCGGTGCATATAAATTAAATCTTATTTTTGTATTTTATTTTCTTGAATATTTTCAGGTTTTATGTGGAAAATATTCCAATTAGGGTGTTCAAAAACAATGAAAAAATTGGAGTTGGATATCCAAAACAACCAATGCAATTACTAGCCACAATATGGGATGGAGATGGTTGGGCAACAGATGGAGGATTAACAAAAACCAATTGGTCTTTTGCACCTTTCAAAGCTTATTTTGAAGATTTTAATATTGGTGGATGCCCAATAATTAAATTAAATACTAATAATTGCAATTCACAAAGTTTTTGGTGGAACCAAAAAATATATTGGAGGTTGAGTTCTACACAAAAAAAATTATATGAAAAATATAGAGTCAATTATAAAACTTATGATTATTGTGATGATAGGATTAGATATCCTACTCCACCCTTAGAATGTGTTTCATAAATATAATCAAGAAAAATGGTTTTTATAGATTTTTCTATAATAGTCATCCTTTGCAATAACATTTTACTGTAATAATTAAGTTTTTTTATCATGTTATGTTATATTATTATTTTTTATAATAATATTTTGTTATATCGATCAAAAAGATAATTGAGACAAATATTGAGACATACTTCAAGGTCTAAACAAGTCTTACTTACCTTGTTCCCTTTCTTAAGCTGAATTGATTAACCATGCTTTAAGAAATAATATTTTGGATTTTGTGCCACTTTGAGGGTGTGAAAAAAAATGAAAAATTGACTGGATTGATCGAATTAAATCAATTTATGTAATTTTTTAAATAAAATTATAGACTTTTATTTAAGTGTATATTCGTCTGAATAATTAAGATGGTCTTTTTATGAAGAAAGAAAAAGAAATTTTTTCGAACCGAACCGAATAACCTTGCAATACATATATTTTATATATTAAAATATGTTAAATTAATATATTAAATATATTTCATTACATTTTTCAAATCTAAAAATAACCTAGGTCCTAGATCTCTGTTGACTAGAAGACTTTGTCTCTTTGTTTTTTAATTAGTTTTAGTTAATTAGGTTTAAAATTAAAAGAAAATGTTTACTGTATCAAACAATACAACACTCCTATTAAATGTTTTAGATCAAACAATATGGCAACAAAGTTTAACATTCATGTCTTCTTGGTGAAGAATTAAAATGCTTCTTCAATAACATATTTATAAAAAAAAATATTTTAAGTGATATTTTAAAAGTAAAAAACAAAAAATCAATCAAATCATATCGAAATCGAAAAAAAATTCAATATAATGGAATGATTTAAGAAGTTAGATTTTAGATGCTTTAAGAAATCAGTACGAATCACAAAACAAATCTAACATTTTGGATATGTACCGCCCTTAAAAACGAATGTTTTTGTTTTAATTTATATAAATGACATATTTCTTTATTTAACAAACATTTAATGATTTTGTCAATATATTACTTATACTAGATTCCATATATTTGGCAAAAACAGTATGTAAGTGTACACTTTTCTATTTAAAAAATAAATTATATTAAGTGTAATTTTGGAATATTATTAATTCTTTTTCATATTTTAAAAAACTCCCATCCATTACCCTACATCACATAAGTTGACATAAAGGGTGCAAGGAGTCTTAGGATCCATTTGACCATGTAATATAAAATTATGATATGAAATATATATATAATCATGATATAAAATTATGAGATAGAGTTAAAGTTTTATTTGAACATGATTTTTTATATTGTATATTTTTTCATAAACATAAAAACTCTTATAAGTGGTAAAATTAACAAAATTTATTTATACAATCTTAACAAATAAACAAAAAATTATAAAATCGCATTATACATCATCATAAGATTATTCTAAAAAATACAATATTTATTCATCAAACCTTAATTCAATAAAAAAATAAAATTGAACTTAAATTATATTGTTCAAAGTTCTTAGTAGCTAAGGAAATTGTTTTTGCAATTAATGCCACAATATTAATCTTGTCCAATGATAATTTTTTTTTTCTATTATTGAACATTGCTTTGAATGAAGTAATAAATTTGATAAATAATAAGGAATTTGATGAATATAAATAGTAAATTAAGAATTGATTTGAAGTAAAAATGATTTTTTTATATTAGAAAGAGTAATCGTTACATGAGATACAAGTGGTATAAATAATGAAATGAGTTATAAATTTTTGTTTACATATAAAACATATGACTAGTGATATATAAATTAAATGTGGTTTTTTTTTTATAAAATATAAATTTGTGGGTCAATTTTTTATTTGAAAAATTTCATATCATTATTTTTGAAGAATTTGGGAGTTCACTTCACGATATAAGATGAAATCAACGTGAAATCGCAGGATCAAATGCCTACTTAGTAGAGTGTATTAAGAGAAATAATGCATGCATTTTACCCGTATGTATAACACCTTATTTGATAGTTTTTCAACATATATATACACTCTATTATGTATTACTATTTATTAATATCATGAATTTCTATTATCAGTAAGATAAATATTTAATACATACATTAGCATGGTTAAAGTCTCCCGAAACCCCTTGTTATATTTTTTTTAAATTAATATTTTTATGCTATGCATACAATTTTTAATACACCAAACCAAACAATACAAAAAAATATATATATATATATATATATATATATATATATATTTAATACAAGTATAACTGATACAAATATTACTACTAATACACACTTACTATCAACTTCAATTACGTATTGTCAAATTATTTATCAAAAATTAATACTATATCAATTAATATAATTATTACAATAAAATATACATATTTATCATTATTTTGTTAAAGAATATACCAAATCTAAATAAACAAATAAAAAAAAACAGATAAAACTTATCCGCACCAAGTATTTACACCAAATCAACACATGCATATCATGTGTTAAAACTTATTATTCATTTTACTTTATTAAATCACTTAATAATAAAGATTGAATTGATTTGATATAAATATCTAATCAGATAAATTTTTCAAATAAAAACATAATTTCAATTTTTAAATCATAATATTTTACAAATTATATTCCGCCCCGCCCGCCCGGCCGCAAACGGTGCAATTAAAAATGGTATTTCCTTATTTGTAAAAAAAAAAAGTTTGTGTTGGACAGTATTTGAATTTCAAATTCACTCTCTCTCCTCTCTCTCTCTCTAAAACCCTAATTTAGGTCCTTTGTGTTGTTGAATTTTTGGAGTTTTGAACAAGTTCAGGTTTGATTCTCATTCGGATCCTCTAATTCCTTTGAATTATCGCCTCATTTGTTTTGTGTTCTTCGTTTTTTTTTGGAATGTTTAATCGATTTATTTTACAGACTTGTGTTGTTATCTGCAAAATTTTCGTGTATATGTTTGTGTTGTGATGAAAAATTTAATTTTTTGCTTCCATTGTTTGCTATATATATATATATACATACTGAAATTGTTGTTATTAAGTATGGACAGATAGATAGCGGACTGGTTGTTGTTGCTACTGTTCTGTCATGTGTGGCTAGGTTTACTTTCGAGCAGCTTAAACTAGGAGCGGGTGGATGGGGTGGGGTGGGGTTCGTAGACTAGACATTCGGCTAAAAATGGCCAAATTGTGTACCTGGTACTTGTTGCTGGTGGGAGTTGATAGGTATTTTATGGAATTAGTCGAGGTAGGTGAAATTTGGCTTGGGCACTAGGATTAAAAAATAAATAAATATGGTTGACTGGATATGTTGAATTTAGATAGCCAACACACTAGTTTGGGATTGAAGCGGGTTGAGTTGATTTAAGTTGTGTTGTTTCTTTTCGAGCATCATGAAATAAATGAAGGTTTGTATCCTGATTCCTGTGGAGTGCATGCAAGCTGGCCTGGACACTATGATTATAAAAAAATAAATGAAAATAGAGTGGAACGGATACGCTGAATTTATATAGCCAACACACTAGTTTGGGACTGAAGCGTATTGAGTTGATATAAGTTGTGTGGTTCCTTTCGAGCATCACAAAGTAAATGAGAATTTCTGTAGATTTGATATTCAGTCTGAAATTTATCAAATTATGATGAATCCTCTGAATAGGGACGAACGGATTGCAATGGATACACTGGATTTATACAGTCAACCCACTAGATTTAAGTTGTGTGGTTTCTGGTAAAATTTGCCAAATTGGTGAGTTTTTGTTTGAACAATTTGATTTAAAGGGAGGGTCCTCTTCCTGCTTTCACACTGTTGATATTGGTTTTGAGGTTACAATACAACAACAACAAACCCAGTGTAGTCCCATAAGCGGGGTTTGGGGAGGTCGAATGTATGCAGGCCTTACCTGTATCTTGTGGAGGTAGAGAGGTTGTTTCTGAAAAATCCTTAGCTCGAGTAACACATGTTAAAATCAGTTCAAAGGAAAATACAGAAGTAAAGAGGACATGACAAGATTTGAGGTTACGGTGTGGAAGTTAATTTTGTTGTCTGGGTCCTCTTTAACTATGTGTAAGATTCAATTTTGGAACTTGAATGGGCTATGGTTAAGCCGGATAACTTTTCAAACTCAAAGACATTGAGAGGCGGACAAGGAGGTTATATCGCTCTAAAACAGGTACTGATAACGAACCACAATTATATAAAAAGAAGAAGCTATTTGATTCTGTTGTATGGAGCTTAGTATTAAGCTGTAGAGCTTAGTTGGAGATGATGTGTGAAGGGTTCTAGAGATACTGTCACGTTGCTATCAAACTTTCGATGTCCGTGCTTTCCTTTCCATTGATTGCAGCCCGATTTAACTTCTACTTAGCTAAAATACACGAAAACATGCAACTTGCAGTTTGCAAGTCTATTCATTTCTGCTTCTCGCCATGGTGTATGTCAAAAGTCAACTTTAAGTGTTACTGCAGAAGTGTATTTAGTAAATTTAAGATACTCGAATTACTGCTAGTTCTTGTCCCTTGCATTATGAGATAACAAATTATGATGAAAATAAACCCTAGCATAACTTCAAATTTATCTGTCTTTCCCTGTTCATGATATATAATATCACTTGACATCTTAGAATCACTGTCGAAGCTAACCCCCTTGAGATCACGACTGAGCAAAGCATGAGTTCCCAAGAAAGTAGCGCACAACCAATTAGGCGTACAAGGTCCCAGTCGAGAAGAAATACTGTGCTAAATGTGGATCTAAATGCTGCACCGCCAGCTGAGAACAGAGATCAGGAAGGAGATCGTATTCATGTTGTGTCTGGGGATACACCACAAGGACCAAGAGGTGCCTCTTTGACAGCTGGAGCAATTGATGTTGAGGCACTTGATGATGATGTGATAATATCATCCCCTAGGGCGTTTGCAGCAGTATGTACTTTCCCATACTATTCTATTTTCCTTTGTTAAGATTGTTTAGTGGCACATCATGTATGTGATTATGGCTGATGTTTCACATTAAGTCTGATATATTGGATATCTTCTCATTTTTCATTAGGCTAAGAACAACTCCAGAAGGAATCAAGGACGGGTTATTGTGCTTGATGTGGATTCTGGTAATTTATTCTTCTCTTAATCCTGTTACACCTGCACGTTGTTTGTTCGTGTATAGCTATAAAACTTTTTTTTCCCCAATCAAGAGCTATAGAACTTTTTTATTTGCTCTAGATAGGAATTATCTGACTAGAATTGCTTAGAGTAACCTCTCCTTTCCTTCTTTAATGGTCAAGTAGATATGAGACTGTAATTATAGTATTCTCTTTATGGGTGGAGCATGAAGATCTTTTCTGGACCTATGATAATCGTCTCTTTCCTTGAGGATACCAATTCAATGTACGAAATTTGTGCACTCGAGGAGTATCTGTTCTGATGGAATGGAGGATTTTATTAATTCTTCTTTTTGTCATTATATAAATGCAGATCAGGATTATGATACAGGAAAAATCAGGATTAAAATGAATCATAAAGTGACATAACACTTCGCCAGTATCAACTGAACTTTCTTTACAGTATTTTTTTTTCCGTAATCCTCTTGTGGTTGGGAGAAGGAGTGTTGTGTAGATAACAAAATATACACAAGGAATTTGAGCTATGGCATGTATGGTGTTCTAATTGATTTTGCATCAAAAGTGCTTGACCTGATGTACTTTTGGGTTTATTCCATTTGCATGGAAAGCTTGGCTTGATTTATATCTTCCTTTACCCTTTGTGATTGACTTTGGTTGGAGTATGGCTATTGCAGAGAACCGTGCGTCTAGGGGTAACAGTCGTAACAGGCGTAGAAGATCTACAAATCAAGCTACAAACAATGGTGATATTCACATAGATCTAGAAGGACATAGCTGCCCAAAGGTACAGTCCATGTACTATATCTTGTTGTTTTTTTAGAAGAATATATTTTATCGATCTACCATCTCAAGTTTCAAAACGTTATTCTAATTAATTTTGTTCCCCATGCCAGAGAGTTGATCTAAGAAGTGCAATACCAGCACCACCAAAAGAGCCTACATTCAGCTGTCCAGTGTGCATGGGTCCATTAGTTGAGGAGATGTCAACGAAATGTGGTCACATTTTCTGCAAGGCGTGCATAAAAGCATCCATTGCTGCTCAGGGAAAATGTCCTACGTGTAGGAGGAAACTGGCCTTGAAAGACACCATAAGAGTATATCTTCCCGCCACAAATTAAGTCCAAGGTTTGTTTACCGCTCCCTCAAATTTTTTTCTCTCTCTGCCCCCGTCTCTTTCCTGATTAAATGGATAAGGATTTATTCTTTTGTGTGCTTGTGTTATAATCTTCTCCGTCCACACAGGAAGTGCTAAGTGGTCGTTTGGTTCACTTTCTAGTTATGTGAGAATTATAACGTAAAGATGATTTATGCCTTGAGAACTATTCACTCTTTTTCCTGGAATAATTTCACTTTATTTCAATATCAGTGTGTGGTTATAAAATCTCCAAATCCAACTTGGATTTGGATTCCAAATTTGGGGAAGTGCTCCGAACTTGTTTTCCAACCCCATCTTAATAAAATTCCAAATAAAGTGTTCTCTTCTCCTCTTCGCATAAAGTATAACCAAATCACCCCTTAAAGTTTTGCTACCTTTGCAGATAGAACATGTCATGGCTATTATATAACATGGTTAACCACCTTCTTTGACAGGATTTTGCTATCATTTACATGACCTCTGGATGAAGTGTATGACTATGTGAGTGGAAGGGAAAGTATGACTGGAAATACTTTTATTCAGTTAAGCTTTAGGTCAGAATCATTGATGGTACTCTTCCAGTATGTGCCTTTAAAAGATTGGTGTAATTAGTAAATGGATTTTAGCTACATGCATTGACAACTTTTGTGATATCATTTGTGTAATATACCTTGAAGAAAATCTATGAACCATTCAGCAAGTTCCTGCCTATCTCCCCACCCACCCCACCCCCTTTTTTTAATAACCTAGAAATTCTCGAGCGTCAGTGATGCGCGGTTTGAACTCGGTGGAAAATGACCCTGCTATCTCCTTTATGGTGTTCCCTTTTTCGATATCTAAGAATTCCTTGGAGTGTCTTGTCAATGAAGAATATGGGGACAAAGAATGGTTTTGGGGAAGGCTTGGCCCCTCTTACTATTAGATCTTATCAATGAAGAATATTGGGAAAGAGTGTTTTTTGATAAAGGCTATTAGGCCCCCTTCTTTTAGATCTTATCAATGAAGAATATAGGGATGAATCATGGCTTTTCTTCAACTTTTATCAATGAAGAATATAGCTTTAGGCTTGTGTCTAGATTGGTGAAATGAAAAGAGCTACAAGAAGATCATAAGTGAGAAATGGGTTCACCACCAAAAGTCTAGTGGAATGGTTGAGATTCTTTTACCCTTAACTAGTTGGGTTCGAATCCTAAGAATAGAGATCATTTTGGTGCGCTTTACTTCCTCATATTAGGTCTATTCATCGTGAATCGAGATTAGTCAGATCAGTGGACTTTAATAAATTGGATGGTTTAAAAAATGGATTTCCTATTGTTATTGAATTGGATTTCGATCAAGGCAAATCCCTTATGGTTTTTGAATTCAATTACTTAGAAAATGAGAAGAAAGATAGAGTGCACAAATATCTCTCATCTACACCATTTCGATATCGACTATTTAATAGAGTGAAATTTAAATCCTTATGAGATTTAAAATTATTGCATATTGATCGTTCATAAGCTATCGTACTCCCTCCCCCCCCCCCCCTATTTAACCATCTGATATTCGAATCTTACTGGTTTAACCACTTGAATATGTTCTTCCTATAGATTAACACAATCTACACACACAAATACACTGTACAAGATCAATCCCTAAACAGAAAGAAACACAAATTTTCAAAATACTAGAAATTATAGTAGCATCAATAATAAACAAAATTCACCTAATATGTTTATTTCCCAGTTCTTTTTTATTGAAATACAAACAAAGCCTCAACCATTGACCAACTCTTCATAAAAGTCAGACTAGAGTAAGATAAGGACGAGTTTTTTGGGTATATATGATTTTTGCTCGAACTAAGTATACATACGCATAATAAGATCACATTCATGTTCATCATAGTCTTCTGAATCTTGGATCCGCCTCTCCAGTTAGGTGGAAGCTTGACCATCTTTGCCTTGAGTTAGATACTTTGCAACCATATTCATTATGGCCACAAAGGGTTGAATATTAACAAATGAGGCATTAGCTATTGCTTCTTCCTTGACTTCATACTCAATTGTTGATTTTGTGATACATGTTTCTTTACCTTTCTCTATGACTTCAAACTTAACTTTATAAAGTGTAAATCCAAGATCAAGAAGTCCACCTTCCACCACTTGAGCTATTTTCACCCTCTTATCATCATCAATAACAACAAATTTCTCTTTGTGAGATGTGAAAAGTGGTGTTCCTGGTGGAAATGTTACTTTGAGGACTGATCCAACACCACCATCACCTTCGAGTATATCGACCTTATGAACGATATTCGGAAGCTCTTTAACTACAATATGTGCTAGTTGAATAGTGCCATAGATTTTCCAAGCTTCATTTGCTGGCACATCAACTTCAATCTCTTCACAAATTGTTCCAAACATGTTGTTTGATGAATGAAAAATATAGTAGCTTTGATTATTGTATGTTTTCCTTTACACACTAAGTTATATGTATATATACACAAAAAAAGATATTTTGGAGCATATAATTTGTTAGGCCTTGCCGAATGAGAGATTGTGATGTTGACATATGGCCGGCCAATTGTACCATCGCACCTCATTATAAACGCCTCGTTCGTATCGAGATTTTTTTAAAGTTATATAGAGACTGATATACGATTTATTTGGATGTTATACGTTTATTTAGATGTTGGAAAAAAAAAGAATGCAAAATGGGAATTTATATAAATATACTATAATAAAAAAATATTTACCATTTATAGTAATAATATTTCTTTTTCACTTGATCACTTTAATTCATTTATAATACAAGTTTAATTCATATTACAAAGAATAATTTTTTATTCACATATAATACAAATTTTAATGATAGATAATTCATTTATCACACATTTTAATACACTTATAATACAATGTGTCAATTTTTTATCAAACAAACATAATATATTTTTAAAAACAATTATAATTCATATATAATTCATATATATTGCATACATAATTCACTTTTAATACATATTGCAGATTTAACAAAGTATTGATATAAATGATAATAAATAAAAAGTATTGCTAAAATCAGTAATTATTTATTAAAATGTATTAATTCATGTAATGTTTTCAATAGAAAAACCTAATTTTCTAATGTTGTCAACACAATCAAATTATGAAAATTTTAAAATCTTAAAAGTGTTTGTGTTTCAATAATTCAAAATTAAAGAAGGATAATGCATCAATAATTATTGTGTAATGAAATTCAAATATGCGCGCGGATCTTTCAATGTAAATTACTTTGATTACCAAAAAACTTTGTAATATATAAAAAATTAAAATATTTGATCAAAATATTAACCTATACTATTTCTGTATATGGTTTTATAACAATAAAGAATTTATTATTTTATTTATTTTATGAAAATAATGACTAGCAATAAAAATGGGAATACTGTAAACTAGAATAATTAATATTTGATTCCTACTAATATAAAGCTAGTTATTGTTGTTAACTTGTTAAAGATAAATAAATAATTATAATATGGTAATATTAACATATAATATAAAAAATCAGACCCAATGTGATTTGCTTGTATGATGATTTGTATATATGATGACATATAAAAGAGCGTTTCAATGCATGAATAAAATTATTTAAAAATAATAATTGATATTAAAATAAATGTTATATCTATTTAAATGATTATAATTTTATACATCGAGCTTAAAAAGTGTTAACTATTATACTAGTGAACAATTATCAGGTGTTAATCAGCTTATCGCGATTGAGTCGTTGAGAGTGACACATGGAACTTCGTGATCAGGGATGGAGCCAGCTTATTGTCTGGGGTTCGTCCAAACCTCTATTGGCGAAAAATATTTCAATAACTACATGGTTAAAAATATTTTTTAGATTGATCTCCTTCGACTAGTTTGTGTGTTTATTTTTTTTTATGTTAAACTACTTTATTATAATTCTAACTCCGCCGATATGTGTGACTCAGATCAGAGAAGACAAAAGAGGCTAGAGCAGTCAAAAATATGGTTGTCACTTGTGAGTTATGTTTTATTTGAGTTAGGAATTAGGGGCCAAAATTTGAAAAGTGAAATGAGTTGGGTTAAAATTAAATCGAATTTTTATATAAATAGTATATATTTTATTTGATTAATTATGCTTATAAGTATTACTTTATTTTTATTATCATATATAACATAATTTTAGCTTTAATAATCATTTGATATAAATCTATATTAAAGTTATATTTAAATTATATATTAGGTAAAGTTCTAAAAAATTGTATTAAAGTTATTTCAAAATTGTACTAAATATAAATAATTGGTTATCCGGTGATGGTGATTGCGAAAAAAAGAGATGAAGCTCTGAAAATTTATATTAAAGTTATACTAAAATCGTATAAATATAAATGATAGTTATAATACAATTCGATTTTAATATTATATATTAACCCATAGTTATTATTCCAGAACAAATATAATACACTTATAATATATTTGTATTAAAAACTTTTTTTGTTATATATATTAGGTGAAGTTCTAAAAATTTATAGTAAGGTTATATTAAAACTGTATTAAATGTACACATGATAGTTTGGTGGTGATGGTGATTTGCCGAAAAAGAAGATGTGAAGCCGTGAAAAATTGATATTAAAGTTGTATATAATGGCCTTGTTATTTGCGGTAAGAAAGTACGATTGATATGCATATAAGTGAAAAATATGTATAATTCCTAAATAAAGTTATATCTTACACAAATATCTTTTACTCTTACACATATCAACTTTACTTTGTCCAAATTGCCCAAATTAAATTTTGTTGGCTCAAAACTCAAAATATATAATTAATATAATTTAACAAATACTTTTTTTTTGGTTTTATTTAATGGAACTTTGATTACCGACAGACATAATCTTTCTTAGGAACAACTTCTACGACGACATGCATAAAGGCATGATTAGTTCCACAAATCTCACTACACTGACCATGGTAAACTCCTTCTCGTTGTACCGAAATAGAGGTCTGATTTTAAACGACCCGATACAACATCACATTTGACACCTAAGGAAGGTACAACCCAACTATGAGGTACATTAGCAGATGTTACAATAAAACACGCATATAACTCTTTGGTAGAACCACTCTATTGTCGACTTCTAAATAAACGTGATTGACTCAATTCTAGATCTATCTTCTAAAATCGTATAAATATCAAAAGTAATTTGATACACCATGAAATCGTGATCAAGAATCAAATTATCTGTGGAAAAAAATTAACGCTGAAATAAAAAATCGATATTAAAAAATTGAATTAGTTCAGTTCAATTTTCAATATTTATGTCTACCCCTAATTAACAGTTCAATTTATGAACTATCTTTCAAGTGTTCTACTAAAATCATTCAATAGCACGAAATAAATGTTAGTATATCCATTTTTAATCAATAATTCAATTAAGAAACTCGATATCCTTTGTATCATACTAGGGCATCACAATAGTAAATTAGGTCACAAAGCACAGAAAAACTGAAGATGGCAATGGAGATGAGGAGAATTTTTCTGCGGAAGTGTAATGGTATTCGCTCTATCTCTTCCTTTCATATTTTACATTCTTATTCTTATTCTTCGCAGCGTAGTGAAGTAAAGGGTAGAGTTGGGTTAAGTAGTAGTAGCAATTTTGAGTGTTTAGATGATGCTGTGAATCTCTTCCATGAAATGGTTACAATGAAGCCTCTTCCATCAGTTGTCGATTTCTCTAAATTGTTTAACAATATGATAAGGATGAAGCATTACTCTGCTGTCCTTTCTCTTTTTCGAGAAATGCAGAAATTGGGTATCCAAATTGATGGAGTCATTTTGACTAGTGTGATTAACAGTTATTGCTTTATGCATCGTGCTGATTGTGGATTTTTTGTGTTATCAATTTACTTAAAGAGTGGTTTTGCGTTTGATGTTGTCATCTTTACAACCCTAATAAGGGGATTCTTTGCTGAAAATAAGGTTAAAGATGCTGTTGAATTGTTCAAAAAATTGGTTACAGAGAAGATTTGTGAGCCTGATGAAGTCATGTATGCAACCGTCATGAATGGACTTAGTAAAAGGGGTCATACTCAAAAAACTTTAAGTTTGCTCCGGTTAATGGAACAAGGGAACACTAAACCCAAAATAATTAACTACAATATCGTAATAGATGCCCTATGCAAAGATGGGAACTCAGATACTGCTATCAATCTTTTGAATGAGATGAAGCAAAAAGGCATTCATCCAGACATATTAACGTATAATTCATTGATTGATCGTTTGTGTAAGCTCGGTCAGTGGGAAAAGGTTAAAACTTTGTTCTCGGAGATGGTGAACCTTAATATGTATCCAGATGTGCGCACCTTCAACATACTAACAGATGGACTATGCAAAGAAGGGAAAGTTGAAGATGCTGAAGAAGTAATGAAACAAATGGTTGAAAAGGGTGTCGAGCCTAATGTAATTACCTACAATGTGATAATGGATGGATATTGTTTGCGTGGTCAACTAGATAAAGCGAGGAGAATTTTTGATATCTTGATAGATAAGGGCATTGAGCCTACCATTTTTAGCTATAACATACTAATAAATGGATACTGTAAGAAAAAGAAAATTGACAAGGCCATCCAATTACTTTGTGAAATTTCTCAAAAGGGATTAAAGCCTAATATTGTTACCTACAATACTATCTTGCAAGGTCTGTTTGAAGTTGGAAGAATTGGTGTTGCAAAACAATTGTTTGTTGAGATGGTATCTACTGGGCAGATACCTAACTTATCCACTCATAACACTTTGCTTGATGGTTATTTTAAGTTCGGACTTGTTGAAGAAGCTATGTCACTCTTTAATAAGTTGGAAAGGAAGACAGAAAATATTGATATTGGATCTTACAATATTATCATTAATGGGTTGTGTAAAAACGGTAAACTCGATGAAGCTTATGCTATTTTTGAGAAGCTTTCTTCAATGGGATTGATTCTGAATGTGAGAACATACAATACAATGATAACTGGATTTTGTCTACAAGGGTTGTTAGATGAAGCTAAAGATATGCTTAGAAAAATGGAGGGGGACAATTGTCTTCCAGACAATGTCACTTACAATGTTATTGTGCAAGGGTATCTTAGGTATAGGAAAATAAATGAAATGCTAACTTTTATGAAGGAAATGACTGGAAGGGGCTTCTCATTTGACGCAACTACAGCTAAGTTACTGGTAAAGGAAATAAGTGAGAATCCTTCCATCCTTGAGATGATACCAAAGCTCCACACGGAAAAGAAGAAGTGAAAATTGCTATCGCTTGGTTTATTCGGCTATGTTTTAAGCTTTGATACAGTTTTGTTTATCACCTCAAATGAAATTGAATCCAATGCAATTGTGGAAGATGAAATATGGCAATCAAAATGTTGCTTTGGCGTTCAGGCTGGCTTATCGAGGAGGTACATCACTGTTGATGTTTTGATTGTTTTTCCACTATTTTTTATCTTGGAAATCAGATATTACTGTTCTCTTGATATGAGAAATAGTGTGATTTACTCTTATGTGTACACATTATAAGTTTAGGAATATCATTTCCAATTCTATTTGGTATCAACATGTAGTGTCATTTTCTATCTATTTGAGAATAAATAACAATGTCCTGCAATATATTGAGGAGTAGCATATTTCAGACCGGCACTCCATTATATGATGTCACTTTTGTTTATGTGTGGGGTTGCAGAACAGGTTCATCACGGTCACGCCAGTAACTGAAGTTCTGAAAGCGAAGCAACTGACGATAGGTACTACTTTCTGCTTCGTTTCTTTTTTTTAATGCCTTTTTTTGTGTATTTGCTTCATGCACAAGAAGTTTGCAATAATGTACTTTATGATGGACTTGAGGAGTAACAATTTAAGCAACGCCAAAAAAAAGAAGAGATTATACAAAAACAACAATTTTGAAAGAAAAAATTTCGGAATACCTAGCAAGACTACTGGTTTTTAACTATAAAGCACACAAAATGAAGAAGAAAAAAGGGAACACTGAACAAGAGTAGTGCTGTAATAATTGATATCAATACAACCCTCCATCACTTATTCACCACAACAGAGTTGTCTGAGGATTTATCTTGACCCTCTAAGGCTGATGTACTGGCAAAGAGAATTGTATCTCATATTCCTTACATGCCCTCTGCAAAGAAAATTACAAGAAAATTACACTGGTCAATGTAATCGGAAAAAGAAAGAGAAGCTACTCCATTTTGTGTGGCACTTCTTTTCTTTTTAGCATGTTTAAAATAGAACAACACCTTTCCATAATTGAAAATAATATAATTATAAATTTCCCACTTACCTTTGATGACATGCTTTTATAGCCACAAATATGACATGGCACGTTTAAGACTAGAAGTTCCTTTCTTTTGTCAAACTCGGTGTCCAGTGAAACTCCACCGCATAAATTAAATGGAATAGGTAATAAGTTCCGTCTATACTTACATATTTCCCAGGGTAAGAGCGCTCACTATTTTTCACACATGGTGCTTAAATAACGAGATATTATTCAGGCCAAGGACCTGTAAGTTTTAAGTTCTTCTCTGCCTGGTGGCTCTGATGTACTTCTCTGTTAACTGGTTCCTTATCCAGCTTACACTTTAAGTTGCTTGACATGGATATTACTGCTGGTGCTAGATTACATTGAAGATAGGGTCTTGAGGAGATTGCATAAGGAACTTCAAGAGCTTTAGGGTGTTCCCTTCTGGTCCATTTGCTCCAGGACCGAATGTATCCTTGATGAAGCAAGACCTTGTAGCTGTCTCAGTGGGCTTTCCTAAGCTTCAGTCAGTTTTATACTTCTGCCGCCAAATGACAAATGATACCTTGGTTACTATTGCAAGGAACCATTGTAATATGATCCAATTTCGTTTGTGTGTATTATCAAACCTCAAACTCATGTAACCCTTGAAGCAGTTGATGCTGGTTTTGGGTCATTATTCAACACTGCAAGGAATTGCAGCAACTCTCTCTTTCTGGCCTCCTTATGGACCGTGTGTTTGAGTACATCAGGGTCCATGCTAAGAAGTTAGAGATGCTTTTCTTGGGGATAACCATCTATGCCTCCTCTACATGCTCTCTGGCTGTGATAGCCTCCGCAAGTTGGAGATTATAGACTGCCTCTTTGGCATTGAGGCTCTGTTGTCCAATGGTGCAAAGCTGGAGACAATGTAATCCCTTTGGATGTCTAAATTGTTCAGTATGTATCCTTCTAGCTCAGAAGTTGCCAGGGCTTAATGTTGAAGTTATAGACGGGAGGGTTATCCGGACACTGAGACAAGAAAGTTTTCCTGTGTATCATTATGTATCCTCTAGTAACTTGTTCTTCTGGTGAAATGGTGTTGTCATGTAATTCTGGGCATGTGGTTGAACTTTAATTGTAATTCTCTTTGAAGATTAATGTGAACTAAGTCATTCATTTATACATCTCAAGTGCATATCATGACCTTGCAACATGATGCAAATGAAATCCCATTTGTTGAACTTTCAAAAGGTATTTTATTGTTTTACTATTTTTTCGTCTACATTGATAAATTTGCTTTAATACTGAAGAGGTTATTACATCAAACAAATAAAAAATACTCCCTCTGTTCCTAATTACTTGCCCATTTTTAAATTGACACACCTATTAAAAAAACAATTATTGACATAGTGAATGTATCATTTTACCCCTATTAACTATGTAGTGGATGAATTCAAGAAATTTTATTTTTTTAAGTACTTAATCGAGAGTATAATAGGTAAAAAAAATGAAAAAATGACAGAAATTTCACCTTTAAGCTCTCTTATTACAATTATTCCCTATTAGTTTTATAAATCTCCAAAATCTCTCATTTTTCCCCATTATATTAATGTATTAGCGCATCAGATTAGGGGCGGCTCTACAACTTTGCAAAAAAAGCACTCGTCTTAGGTCCCCAAATTTGAGGGCCTCATTTTTAAAAAAAAATAATAGGCTATAAGTCTTTTTTTAAAAATAATATCGAGTATTATTTGTAGAAAATAATTTTTTTATATAAAAAAGTAAAGAAGTAATAGAAGTTTGACAAATTATGAATACTATGTCTCAAGAAAGATTAGGTTATTGACTATAATAAACTTTATAAAAATATATATTCAAATTTAAGGCCTCCATTTAAATTTGACTTTAGGCCACCGATTTATTAGAGTCGCTCCTGCATCAGATTAATGTATCTCGCGCATCAGATTAGTGTATCATGTATGTACATCAGATTAGTGTATCAGGTATAAAATGTAATCTACGTTATTTAGCGATTAATGTATCTCGCACATCATATTAATGTATCAACGCTTATATTATTGTATCAGTTTAAGGGATTTCTGTAATTATAAATTTATAAGGAACAAATGGTAATTTCACTTTAAAAGTATGTGATTTTTGTCCTTTGCTCCAAAAAATTATCCTTTCTTAATAACTATATATAATAATAAATAAAAAAAAAAAGAGGACAAGTATTAATATTATTTTGTTATCAATAATTTTTTTGATATCGCGCGGATATTAATACTAGTTATAATAAAAACATGAATCAAGTGTATTTGCTTGTCCAAAAATGCCCACCTTGAGTTGTGCATGGTCAAATGACATTTCTGAAAATTACAATAGGTCTTAATTTTCTTTAATTAGTAGTTAAAAAAAAAGTTCTGATTTCGCACTGATCACAACATTTCTTATTAGGTCACACTGAAAAATTATCTCTTGAGTGTCAATGGCGATGAGCAGAATTTGTCTGAGGAATTGCAATGGTATTCTCTCTATCTCCTATTCTTCACGCAGCAATTTTGAGTGTTTAGATGATTCTGTTACTCTATTCCATCAAATGGTTAAAAGGAAACCTCTTCCTTCAGTTGTCGATTTCTCAAAATTATTTAAGAATATGATAAATATGAAGCATTACTCCAATGTTGTTTCTCTTTTCCGAAAAATGCAGAAATTAGGTATCCCAATTGATGGGTTCATCTTGACTAATGTGATTAACAGTTATTGCCTTATGCATCGTTCTGATTGTGCATTTTCAGTGTTATCTATTTACTTGAAAAATGGCATTCCATTTGATACTGTTGCATTTAACACCCTACTAAGAGGTATCTTTGCTGAAAATAAGGTTAAAGATGCTGTTGAATTGTTCAAAAAATTAGTGAGAGAGAAAACTTGTGAGCCTGATGAATTCATGTATGCAATCGTCATGAATGGGTTAAGCAAAAGGGGTCATACTAACAAAATTGTAAGTTTGCTCCGGTTAATGGAACAAGGTAAAACTCAGCCCGATATATATATCTACAACATTGTTATAGATGCTCATTGCAAAGATGGAAACTTAGATGGTGCTATCAACATTCTGAATGAGATGAAGCAGAAAGACATTTATCCCGATAGAGTCACATATACTTCAATAATTGATGGTTTGTGTAAGTTTGATCAGTGGGAAAAGGCTACGACTTTGTTCTCTGAGATGGTGAATGTTAATATGTATCTAGATCTGCGCATCTTCAATATACTAATAGATGGACTATGCAAAGAAGGGAAAGTTGAAGACGCGGAGGAAGTAATGAGACAGATGGTTGAAAAGGGTGTAGAGCCTGATATATTCACACACAGTATGATAATGGATGGATATTGTTTGCGTGGTGAAGTAGATAGAGCTAGGAGAATTTTCGATATCATGATAGATAAGGGAATTGAGCCTACCATTTTTAGCTATAACATACTAATAAATGGATACTGTAAGAAAAAAAATCTTGACGAAGCCATGCAATTGTTTTGTGAAATTTCTCAAAAGGGATTAAAGACTAGTATTGTTACCTACAATACTATCTTACAAGGCCTGTTTGAAGTTGGAAGAATTGGTGTTGCAAAACAACTGTTTGTAGAGATGGAATCTGCAGGACTTGCCCCTGATTTATACATGTATGGTACTTTGCTTGATGGTTATTTTAAGTATGGACTTGTTGAAGAAGCTATGTCACTGTTTAATAAGCTGGAAAGAAAGACAGAAAATGTTAATATTATATATTACAATATTATCATTAATGGATTGTCTAAAAACGGTGAACTTGATAAAGCTCATGCCATTTTTGAGAAGCTTTCTTCTATGGGATTGATTCCGAATGTGAGAACATACACTATTATGATAGCTGGATTTTGTCAACAGGGGTTGTTAGATGAAGCTAAGGATATGCTTAGAAAAATGGAAGACAATGGTTGTTTTCCAAACAATTTCACTTACAATATTATTGTGCGAGGATATCTTAAGTGCAGGAAAATAAATGAAATGGTAAGTTTTGTGAAGGAAATGAATGGAAGGGGCTTCTCATTTGACGCAACTACAGCTGAGTTACTAGTAAATGCTATTAGTGAGAATCCTTCCGTTGTTGACATGTTACCAGAGCTTCATGCAGAAATCAAGAAGTGAAAATTGTTCACCGCTTGGTTTGTTCAGCTGCAGTATGGCTATGTGATACAATTTCCTTTTTAACCTTGCAAAAGAATTGACATCCAGTGCAATTGCAGAAGTTGATGGCAATTAGAGCGTTGCTTGAGGTTTCTAGGCAGTCCTACTGAGGAGGTATATCGAATTTTGAGTTCTATATCCGTTTTTCTTTTTCTCAAAAATCAAATGTTATTGCATTATTAATGTGAGAATAAAATGGTAATCTTGAGTTTCATTATGTGTTTTAAGTCTAGTAATATCATTTATCAGGTGCTATTTAGTCATCGAATCTGATAGGAAATACTATAGTTGCCAGATTTGTGTTCTTTCCATTTGGCCTTGTCTGGTAAAGCATTTTGCAGCTCTTGAATCCTTCATTCACTGGCCAAAATTGGCTTATTTCCTCCATTCCAGTCATGATACACTTCTATTGTTGTAAAGCTGAAAGTCCTACTCGAATCATGTGTTCCCTATCCACCTATTTTACCAGGAAAGGGCTTTTATACCATCTTTCAGTTTAATGTGAATGTGCTCTGAGAATTCACTCCATAAGTTTCTGACATATTTCCAACTCCATAAGAACAGTTAGGAACCTTCGTGATACAAAACTTCTCCATCCCATATTATTTCTGCAATCAGGTGCTTCTTCATTTCTTCGTTCTCTTTGTAGAACCTCCAAAGTCTCACATCATAAGGAGATTTTTGTTGTTTATCCTAAGGTTTCTTGCTCCTATTTCGCGTTCCTTCTTCCTTGTTGTCACAATTTCTCTCTATTAGCTTGCCACAAGAAGCCTTCCCTGAACTTGTCTCTTTCTTCCTTAGTATTGGGGTATTGGATACAGAGACATAATATATGTATAGAAAGAGTGTCCAAGACACTATCACAACAACAAAAATTGCTTTTAGCGGCAATACATATGTACATTAACAAAGAGTGTTAAAGCCTTTACCGGCATTAATTAATTGCCATTAAATCCAATGCGACATTTACAAAGAGTGTTAAAATATAATTGTCACTAGTAATAGTAATTGCCTCTAAAAACATGTTTAGTTGCAATTAAGTTATTGTTATTAATTAATTGCCGCTAAAAATCATTTTTTGGTATAGTATATTGGTTAGGACTAGTCTTCCTTCTAAGGATAAATATTGCTTCCAATGTGTGAGTGTCTTCTCACACTTTTCCTGATTGACATTCCCAAGTCTTTGTTTGATAATTGTTCCACATTGCATCCCAGGTGTTCTACCAACTTTGTGTGATTTACCTTGAAAATGTCACTCTGCATAATTTGCTTGTAAACCTGATACAGATTCAATCAACAATCAGATTGTCTTCAGGTACAATACTTGTTTTTCATTTGCTTCGCACATTCTAAGAGTATCATCTGGATTTAAGAGATGTAATTGATCCTTGGCCTCGTGTATTTACTTGAAAGCATTTTTTCTGGTCAAGCTCTGTTTGCCTTGCTAATCTTTCTATCAAGGCCCTCCATAACTAAACTAAAAGGTAAAAAAGAAAGAGGGTCACCTTACCTTAAACTCCTATGAGCAATGAAAAAACCTACTGGTATATCACTTATCAATATTGAGAAGTTGACAGTGAATGTGTAAAACTTTATCCAATCTCTCTATTTGTATCCAAACCCCATATCTACAATCGAGTTCATCAAAAATCCCCAATTTACATGGTTGTACACCTTCTATATGTCCAGCTTTATCATACCCAAGTGCTCCTTGTCTTTTCTTTTTTTAATCCAAAGTCATCATTGGTGCGCCATTATTTGCCTATCTTTAGTGAATGCCAACTGTTTTCTGTCCACTAAATTGCTGATAAATTGCTTCAATCTTTGTGTCAGCTATTTAGCTATAATATAATATATATATATATATATATATATATATATATATACTATTAATCAAACTAAATGTTTCAACTTTTAGTTTCATTCTTGGACTATCACTTTTTCGCGAGTTCAAGCTCCAACACCAACTATCTGTTGTTTTCTTTTTCTGCGTGGACTATCACCCTCTATGTATTAAAACACACCTCAACTATCAGTTTTTCCCTTTTTCTACTTGAAAGATGGTGATAGTTCAGGTAGAAAAAGAGAACAGTTGACAGTTGAACTGTGTTTTAATACTCAGATGGTGGTAGAGTATGTAGGTGTGAAACTCGCAAAAAATACGATAGTTCATGCGTGTTTTTGACCATTAACTCTCCATTCTTCATGGGAGTTAAGCCAAGCAGTTTATGTTGCATCATGCATGTATATTCCTTGCAAAATGTTCGTTCTGGTGAAAATACTCTACAACTTTCAACACCTCATCCTTGACACCTTCACTTGGAGAGCCTAATATGGCATTTATTCGACCCAATATTTATTCAGTTGGCACTTTCTTACCCCAGTAAATAGTGTGGATAACTTTTTGGATTTTGTTAGCTCCCTGTCTGCTTCATGTTTTGTTTGAAGCAACTTCTTTTGCTCTCTTGTAATATTGCATTCATTGGGGCCTGTTGAGCTAGACTTACAAATAAAAGGCTATCTTTATTATTTCTAGGTTTTAGTTTTTTGTAAAATAGTAGTATTTTTTGTGTATGTTCTGAATTCTAACTAAACTATGCGTTGCCTTCTATAAATAGTGGATAACCCTTTCTAACCAACCTCCTTGTGGTCAAGAACCCGCGCATAGTGAGAGCTTAGTGCACCAGACTGTCTTTGCCCTCTTTAACCTATATAATTATATCTTCCTTGTAAATTGGCTAATCGATTTGTAGTATATGTTTCGGCTTGCAGAGTTGTTTTTGTCCCCTAAACAAATATGCATGCATTATTTCTCTTGTAACAATAATTTTTCATGCCTCAAAAATTTCTTTCAATTTATGTAACAGAACATGTTACTTGCCAGGTAACCACATTCTTGTTGTTGATCAGACCAGTATGATACAGATGGTATCTACCGGAGATGTTGTCCGTGCTGTTGCAAGTGAGCGTAGGTATAAGCTGAACCGATTAAATGCTTACATACAAGGAGGTTACTAGACGATGATGACAGGCATGGAACCTGAAAAGCGCGAATGTATAAGCTCAATCACTTGAGCCGACCTTAGGCAAACATCACCCTGGAGTGTTGAGGTGGCATGTCACGCGGCATCTATGACATAAGCTTAACCACTTGGGCCGATCTTAGGCAGACTTCGCCTTGGGGAGTTGCGGTGGCATGCCACTCGGCTTTCACCTGTAAACTAGAGCCAAATGAATATGAATGAAAATTCAAACTATAGCAAATATCATTGTGCATTGACAGCATTGTACTAAAAAAAAAGTTGTTTAAATTGTAAAAAAAACATGGCAGAGCTCAACAACATAAAGTAAACTTTGCCGCTTATGTAACATGTTATTTTTGCCATAACATAGCAAATATTTATTCCAGATCTGTACTCTCCTTCAGTGTAACTCAACTTCCGTTGTAAGCTTGGGAAAACGTTGAACAACCATCAAATGCTTTGCCATTTCCTGTTTCTACGATCTGTGCCAGTAACAGCCAGGCAACTGCGCTAAAGTGTCTCAATCAAAAGCCAAAGGATATTGAATTGGAAGTAACATGCTGATTTGTTTCTCCATCATGATTCCTTCTTCAGATTGTGGACACTTCTGTATAGCTCCTCTTCCCGAGCACGCTTTGCAGCAAGAGCTTCCTCGTCAAGCACTTTGATAGGCGACCATTCAGGAAGTTTTAGCCAATCATCTTTCTTATTGACCAGAGAGTCGTAGTAGCTTCTGAAGGCTGGTTTTACTCTTACAGTAGCATAATCTACTGTTGTTCCCACAACTGCAAACATGACAGAATAACGAACAGCACCAAGTTGACCACCTGATAATCATCCAATAGAACCGGTCAGCTATTTATCAGGTTCATAGAGATCAAGCACAATCAGTAGTACGTCTTGAGAGAAACATATCGGAAATCATAGATTTGAAAAGCATAGATGAAATGCTGTCATAAAAAACATAGATTCGAAAAGCATAGATGAAATGCTGTCATAAAAAACATAGATTCGAAAAGCATAGATGAAATGCTGTCATCAAAAACTTCAGCTCAAACTGCATCCAAACTGAAAGTAAGGGAAATATAGTTCACAAAGCTTCTGATATGCATTGTGACTTTGTCGGTTTCAAATCCAACCGCAACAACAAACACAGTGAGATCCCACAGGTTGGGTCTGGGGAGTGGAAGTAGAGAGGTTGTTTCCGAAAGACTCTCACTTGTGGGCTTCAAACCCAATGAATAAAATATCAAAAACATAAGCAAGGGTAAACATGACCAACGTAGAGCATTTTCCAGATTACAGAGTAAAAGCTACAATCTTAACTGGTCTCTTTGCACAAGTATTTATCTAACATAGCTATGAGATTAAACAAAGCTTCTGCACCATGAGAATACAACTTTATATTGAACTGATAAAAGGTATGATACATACAAGACTTCTATCGATAGTATCGAAGCCATAATAAACTTTAAAAGTAGATGTGCTGAGAACAATTATTTTGAATTAATATCACAAAAATGTCAGTGCCAACCCCAACTAATTTGGGACAGGGGGAAATTGTTATGTTGCATGACCAGAATGTTGAAAAACAAATGCATAGAGTAACTGTTCACCAAACTACAGAATATCGAAATACTTCCCATAATCATTGGATCACAAACTAAAGTGAGCATAACTAGCTCGGTTTTTAAGTTGGATCTAACAAAACATCTTCAGCATACTTTAACTGATGCTTGGATTCATAGATTGAGCAAGAAGCTCATTAGATTTGCCACCCAAGGGTGTATCCTAGTGGTCAATAAGGTGGGAGGAGAACGAGGTCTCAAATTCAATCCCAGTAGGTGAACTCTTCCCATCGACCTAAACCTGACCTTAGTGGGCAAAGTTACCCAATACTTGTGCTGGTGGGAACAGTACCCAAGGGAATAATCGCGTAAGCTGGCCCAGACACTACAGGCATTAAAAACTTTGGATCCAACATCCAAATTCCAACAACTCTCCACGGAATCATTTTATATGGAATGCAAAAATATCACTCGCCTAAGAACCTCTTGCCAGGAGTCTCTTCCATTTTTTTTATCTTTTTTATATATGATGCAAGGTTCCTCCAATCTTGGTCTCCTCTCAAATGGACATGTAAGAGACTTTTTTCCCGTTAAAGAATCTTAAAAAAAGGCAGTAGTGAACAAATCTAGCTGCCCTGATTTGCAAACAAACATGACCATGAAAAATCAGCGAAGGGGCTAGCTCAGTGAAACTATTTGTACCATGATTATTTATAAACATAACCGTTTTTTAAAAAATAAATAAATATCTAAACACATGATGTCATTAAAAAGAAAGACCACACGTCTAGTTAATGTCTAAATTAGCCTATCCTGCTGGAGCCTTTGATGCGCAGGCGGCTAGCGCACACAGAAACACATTGAGGAGAGAGAGTTGCAAATTTTACCTTGCAGACGTCCAAGTATAGCACCACTACCAAAACCTCCAATAGCTGAGTTCAGCAGATCATCAGGCTTTCCTGTTCTACTTGCTCTTACGAACTCACGAGCACCTGCCACACAAATACAAAAGAACACATATTAACTTCAGATTTATGTGCCATTGGACACAAACAGCACCACAATAGTGAAATGGCTATGATCACTCTTTTGACTAAACTTCACCCATGGGCTTCTAAGAAATAGACGATCTTAAGTGGAATCAACGTCCCAAGTCCAGAGCCAGGTTTTTCATATATAGTTGCAGTATGAGAGTCCATCGTGCAATGAAGACTGCATAAATTATGTGGATTAATTTGTTGTGGATAAAGCTGTTATAAACATTTTGAACATGGAGTATGAAGAATGGTCTGTAAGAAGATGAGTTTATTCATGACAGCTAGACTAGATGACTGCTAAATTTGTGATAAAAATTAACATCACCAAAAAAGTGGAGTGTTCATGAATAAACTATGTGAGGAATGCAGATGAGGTGAATAAGATTGTCATGTGTGGAATCTGAAAGATGCAAACTTATGAAGCAGAAATCTGAACAGAATACCAGATTATTGGCTTTCAAATTATAAACGGCACAGAGGAGAAATTAATAATACAATCAATCAAGTAACATCACTCCCATGTTAGTGGAAGTTGGCTTGAATTCTTTGTCTCCATTCTGTCCATTCAAATTTATTCATTCTATAACACTAAGATTGCCTTTTAATAGTAATTAGGGGCTCTCGATTCTCTAAACCGGTAAATCTCCCGTCATTCAAGTCTAACCAAAATAAAAGGACTCCTAATAAACATGGGATCTAACATATGTGCAATACAGCAACATAATCATTATACCGACTAGTTTTTTTTTTTTTTAATGAGAATGGTAACTTTTTCTTCTATGTATCCCCCAGGTATACTACATCAAAGTAGCCCCCTTTCCAAAAGTATTACAAACTAAAGAGACTCCATACCGACTAGTTTTTATAACTGTGGTACAACAAGAAGCTGGACTTATCAACCAAAAAAATAGAAAATAACACAAATCTAGAAGCCCAGTAGGTGGAATCTGCTACTGTCAGATCGACGGGTGATTTAACAATAGAAAAATGTTGCGAGCGTATCTGAACCAAAAGGTGGATGAGGGATAATTTTACATCATTTACTAATTCATAGTGATATTTTTTGGCCCTTTTCTATTTCCATTTTGATGTTGCTGGGGGAAAATGTTGCAAAAAGGGAAGGGTCAGAGGAAGTAAGCAAATATGTAGTACTACAACAACACAGTACGTGGCCTAACATTTTCAACATCTTGGAAACAACATGTCTCCCCCAAACCAAATTCCAAAATCAAATTCAACTCAACGCAAGTCTTCATGACATGATTAAGGAATATAAAATTTTAAAACAAGTAAAAGAGTGAGATTACCGCAATAACATGCAGTGACGATAGCAAAATTAGTTGCATAAGTTGCACAAATGTTTGCTAAGCCATGAACTTTCCTGTGCTTTGATACCAAACCAGCTCCTCCACCAGCCACCCCTAAATTCCACACGAAAAAAAAAAAGAGTTACAAATATCAAAATAACAATAAACTTAGACGAACAATCAACTGATCAAATCAACTATCTCAAATAAGTTTGAAATCAACTATTTAAATAAAGTACCCACAGGAATCCGGTCGGTTTTGCTCAAACAATGTATATGTGTTAATAAATTCATTAAATTTATACATATATTAACTTTAGCACCCAGTTATTATCACTTAAAATCGTCCTAAAATTCAGAATACATAAAAATTGAAATTCTAGCTTCGCTTATGAGTATATTCATTTCATTTTCGCTGTAATTCGATCGATTTAATCACTTACAAGCTCAAAATATCAATTTAAAAGCGTAAATCGAATTAAAATTAGGGTTTTCGTGAGAACTAAAAAGTACCAGCTAAGAGAGTCGGAAGAAGAAACCGGTCCTTCCAATCTGATGATGATGAAGACGAAGATGAAACTTGTTCTTCTGAATTACTTTTACGCATGGAATCCATTGATTCTCAATTTCGATCTTCTGGTGAAGTTGATCGGAATCGGAGAGATTTGAGTGACCCGAAACAAAATGAGGAGGACTGAGTTTTGGATTAAAAGAACAAGCCCAATTAAAAATGGGCTAGTCTTGATAAGAATTTGGAAACTTACATGAATATACTACTATAAAAAGGGTAAATTTCACATATAGCCACATTAAAATAGTCTAATTACTCTCCATAAGTCCATAACTATAGTTTGATAATTATAATTCGTAGCTACATCTTATAGGGAGTAGAGAGGCGAGCGAGACTGTGAGAGAGAGGGGAAAAAGTAGGAGAGAGGTGAATTGTATATGTATATTGGTTAGATAATTATATATTATACATATGTATTTGTATATATGGCAAGCGAGATTGAGAGAGAGAGGAGAGAGAGCGAGATTGGGAGAGGGAGGAGAGCGGCGAGCGATATTGGAAGAGAGGCGAGCGAGAAAGGGAAGAGAGTGGGAGAGAGGTGAATTGTATATGTATATTGGATAGATAATTGTATATTATACATATGCATTTGTATAAAAAGCAAGCGAGATTGGTAGAGAGAGGAGAGAGGCGAGCGAGATTGAGAGAGGGAGGAGAGAGGTCATAGAAGTGAATTGTATATGTATATTGACTAAATAATTTTATATTATACATATGCATTTGTATATTCTGGTGAATTATACATATACAAATATTGCTAATTATACAAACTCGAAATCAGCTCACATAATTAATGTACAATGTTAGTCGTGAGTGGTAATTATAGCAAACTATAGCTATGATGAGTAATTAAGTAGTATAAGTTTGCTTAACCACGTAATTTCCCTTATAAAAAATATTTATCATTTATAACAATACCATTTTTTTCACTTTTGTACTTTTAATATATTTATAATACATGTTTAATACATATTACGAAGAACATTTTATCATTCACATATATACAGGTTTTATTGATGGATAATACATTTATCACACATATTCTAAAAATAATTATAATACACATATATTGCATACATAATTCACTTTTAATGCACATTGTAGATTTAACTTAATATTGCTATGTATTGCTATAAATAAATAAAATATCGCAAAAATCAGTAATTCTTTATTAAAAAGGTACCCATCCAAGTTATTTTTTCTAAGAATTTCACGGTTCACCTTCCTCGTACGAGTATCGAAGAAGTGTAGTTCATTTTGATTAGTTGTTGAAGAGAAATGAATTGATTCGATCATTCAAGTCAACTAGCATTTATTTATATCAGGATTCGACCTATATGGACTTCTTCCTTCTCTTATGATACTACTTATGAGATTTTCTTTCATTCTTTTTAGCATTTTGGCTTAACACCACGATGGCAATTGCTAGTACCTTTTCAGCTTTTTAGGTGGGGATGATCGAAAAAGTATTCCTTCTATTCCAATTATTTTATATATATCGTATTTTTCTAGTTTGTTGAAAATAAAGTGTCACTTTTTTTAATTATTATTAGAAACAACTTGATTTTAAAATTCTTATTTATTTTTAATAAAATGATTTTCAGTCACACAACCATCTAGAATTTGTTTCTAATTTGTATTTCTTTCTCAAATTTTATACTTAATTAAATAATATCATGTAAATTGAGATAAAAATTTATCTTCAATTTTATTGTATTGTCAATAACGTATGAAATTAGAAAAATTCTAATTTTAATGATGTTTTTGTTTTGGATGATGTTGATGTGTACATCTTAACTAGTTGTAGCACTAAGCTAACTAGTAATTATGCACTTTATATTCTTTATTATCTTTTGGATACATAATTAGGAAAGGAGATAGTAATTATTATATACATGTTAAATGTTATTGACTAACTAATTAAAGTTTGATCATAGAGGGGACAAAGATGAAAAAACTAGTGAAGGAAGGTACCCTTTTCTACATAGGTCCCTTGGATGCTTCAATCATCGAACACAGGTAAAATTAAAATTTAAATTTTATGAAATTAAAATGTTAAATGATAAAATTAAATGTTAGTCCTTCAATTTTTATTAAATTTAAGCATATATTTAATAAAGAATTAAAATATAAATTTATAATTAAAATTATCGAGTTCAATTAAATTTGTAAATTTGTAAAATCATTCTCTAGTGCAAATATCACGTTTGAATAAAAGAGCTTTTTGATCTCTTTTTTCTTTTTTTCTTGCACTCAAATTTAAAATTAAAAAAAAAATGACCAAAAAGTTGTTTCTTGTTACTTCTAAGCCCTATAAGAGGGACAAATGAATGGATTAAATATGATAGGGAAGGTTGAAAAACAAATAAAATATTCAATTCACTTATATTTAAGGAAAATTGTATATAATGGCAAACTATTAATTCAAACTAAATATTATAATTACATTTTGATTTAATTGTGCCCTGTAGTAAATTGTTTGTCAATCGTCTCTCTCCCTAAGACTCTTCCTCGCCACTCTCCCTCTCTCGCTCGCCTTTCTCTCTTTATATAATAAGAAATGTATAAATTGTATTTCTGTTTGTATAAAGCGGGGAAAAATTATCTATATACATGTAAATACATATATTTTCGTCTTATACACATATAATTATATAATACAAATATTTCCCTGCCCAGCTCTTTTGCCTTTATCTCTTTCTCGCTTTATACAAACACAAATTATACAAAATACAATGTATAATTTATGTTTGAATAAAGCGAGTGAGAGTGATACTTGATATACAAAAGTTTTATTTTAATTCAATTATATACAAATTCAAATTTTATACTGATATACAAACACATAAAATTGAATTAAGAGGTTGTCAACGATGTATACATGAGAGGCTGCCAACAATTTATACAAATGGTTTGCCAGCGAAATTATACAAATCTCAAGAGAAGCCAACGAATTATACAATTATTTCTTTTGTATATATGTATAACGAAATAGCCTAGCTTCTTTTGTATATATGCATAGTGAAATAGTCATAGCATGTTTGTTATGGAGCGCAATTATGCAAACTATAACAATAACATACAAATATAAATTTTGTGTTTGTTATGTGAAAGTTGCTCTATTTAATATGAATAATAAACGATATAATCGATAAATAATACAAATATTTATATTATTCATAATTCCATAAATATTTAGGTGAGTATATATGCTAAAACTCAAAATAAAATTAAAATTCAAAAAAGCAAGAACTTGAAGAACTCATACAAAAATAACAAGGTGAAAAATATATTAATCTCCTCTATATATATAGTACTATTGTTTACTTGAGCAATTGTGAGCAGAGTAAATATTTAGGATGTGTTTGATATAAAAAAAAAACTTAATTTTTTTAAAATTAATTTGACCTTGATTTTTTTTTTTTTGAATATCATACCAAAAAACACCCTTAAAAGGTGGTAACAACATTGGTATACCTAGAAAATAAATAGTATAGAGCCTAGAGGGTGTGTTTGATAGGAAGGAAGATGTTTTTCGTGAAGAATGAACCTTTTGTTTGGTAGGTTGTTAATTGTTTCAGTATTTTTTTTATAATATATTGTATTTATATTGTATATTATATTTAATGAATATAATATTTGTATAGATTGTATAGTTCTCTGTCATTATATAATGTCATACATCAATAATTTGAAAGACAAATCTCTCTCTCTCTCTCTCTCTCTATATATATATATATATATATATATATAAAAGTAGATTACGAGATAAAGTTATTATAAATAGATAGGGTAAAAAATAAAATTTAAAATAATAAATAAAGACAATGAAAATTACTAATTAAAATAATAATGCAATTATATCAAATTAATCGTTACATATGATGAAACTTTTCATTATAATCTAACAATAAATTTAATAATACAATATAATAAAATTTAAATAATAATCAAAATAAATATTATATTTAAATAACGATAAAATACAATATTATAGATAAACAACCATCCAAACAAGTAGAGGGAGAGTCAAAGTTCATAATTAAAGTGGAACAACAGACATTGTGGGACACTCTTTTTTATTTATAAAAAATATTAGGAAAATAAAAAGGCTTGGTATATATGGTAATGCAATGAGTAGAAATTGAGTGGTTTCCATGTGAAATTGCTTCAAATTAGCCTCCTCAATCACACTCTATGTTAACCTCTTTTCACACTTTAATGATAAAGTCTAAGATTTTTTTATTTTTTTAGAATTTATATATATATATATTGAATTACTTGAATTTTTCATGTGTACATTTTTTTTTTAAAAAAAAAATCTTAGATGAAACTGATGACCCATCAAAGGCAAGCAATTTATATCATACTCTTTTCTTTTTTATGGTGCTTATGACTAGCAGCATAAGCAAACTTACACTGATGAAGTATTTTTTTGTGTGTGTGATATGATATAATGGATTTAAATAGACAAACTTAGAGTTTGGAGCCTAAAGGGCACAAAATATTAACAAAAATTCCAAAACGGTATATAAATTTTATATTAACCAAAACGGCAAAATCGCTGCATCAGCAGCGATTTACTCCACCGGAAAAAGCAAAATCGCTGCCTGTGCAGCGATTTTGCAAAATGTCTTCTTTTTTTTAAAATCGCTGCCTAAGCAGCGATTTATATAAAAAAAAATAAAAAATTCAGCGATTTAAAAAATAAAAATAAAAATTCGTAAATCGCTGCCTTTGGCAGCGATTTACCCAAATTTTTTTTTTAAAAATTTTTTATTTAAATTTTGTTTAAATTATTATTATTTTTAAATTTTATTTTTTATTTTTTGCTTCTTTTTTTTAAACAAAAAGTTTAAATAAAAAAATAATTATTTTTTAAAATCAAATCTTTGCCAAGGCAGCGATTTTTAATTAAATTTTTTATTTATTTTTTAAAATCAAATCGGAAAAAAATTGATTTTAAATCGTTGCCTTGACAGCAATTTAATTTTTTTAAAAATAAATAAATTAATTAAAGGCAACTATTTTATTTTTTTAAAAAAAATTGTTGTTTTAAACTTTTAAAAAAAAACATTAAACAAGTCGTTGCCTCAGCAGCGACATTTAAAAAAACTTTTTTTATAGTTTTTTTTAAATGTCGCTGCTGAGGCAGCGACTTGTTTAAATTTGTTTTGTTTTTTTGCTTCTTTTTTTTAAAAAAAAAGTTTAAAACAATTTTTTTTCTTTTTTAAATAAAATAGATGCCTTTAATTAATTAAATTTTCTATAAAAAAATCAAATTGCTGTCAAGGCAACGATTTAAAAACAATTTTTTTTCCGATTTGATTTTAAAAAATAAATAAAAAATTTAATTAAAAATCGCTGTCTTGGCAAAGATTTGATTTTAAAAAATAATTATTTTTTTATTTAAACTTTTTGTTTAAAAAAAAGAAGCAAAAAATAAAAAATAAAATTTAAAAATAATAATAATTTAAACAAAATTTAAATAAAAAAATTTTAAAAAAAAAAAAAAATTTGGGTAAATCGCTGCCTAGGCAGCGATTTACGAAAAAAAAAAATTTTTTTTTTCAAATCGCTGCCTTGGCAGCGATTTACCAAAAAAAAAAATTTTTTTTTTTTCAAATCGCTGCCTTGGCAGCGATTTACCAAAAAAAAAATTTAAATTTTTTTTATATAAATCGCTGCCTAGGCAGCGATTTAAAAAAAAAAAAAACATTTTGCAAAATCGCTGCACAGGCAGCGATTTTACTTTTTCCGGTGGAGTAAATCGCTGCTGATGCAGCGATTTTGCCGTTTTGGTTAATATAAAATTTTATATACCGTTTTGGAATTTTTGTTAATATTTTGTACCCTTTAGGCTTCGGACTCGAGAAACTTAATCATTCATTATTGTTATACTTCTTTATAAATTTCTTTCATTTATTTATTATTTGGTATTATGAACTCTCATATATTTCTATCATACAAATTTTATATATAAGTGAGCTGATTACATTTATATATTTTATATTGTCAGTTGATAAAACTTAAACTCTTAAAGTTTCTATTCCAATTATTTTTAGTAATATGAGTAATAAAACAGAAAATAAAGATTCCAATTTCCAATCAGTGTAATTTTCAAGTGAAAAAAAATAATTTGGTGGTTAATTAAGGAAAATAAAAGTTTCCAAAGGAATTGATGTTTCTCCTTCCATGGTAATTTAGGCAAAACTTCAAGAGAGGGAAAAGGGTAAATTATTACTTTCTTCATTTTTATTTACTTTACACGTTAGTAAACAATGATTAATATAAGTATTTTATTATAATATTTATATTAACTGATAAATAGTCTTAAATTTTGAAAAATAACTTAGAAGATAATTAATTAATGTTGAGGGCAAAATATGAAAAATATATTGATTTTGATATGCTAAAAGTGACTAGTAAAAGTACTGAAGAAAAGGAATATTTGGTGGTTATAGAAGTAAAGTTTCAAAGGAAATGATGTTTCTCTCCCTCTATTATTACTTTACTTTTTAGATTCTCACACAACACATTCTACTCCTTTATTTACTTTCACAAGCACACAAACATTTCTATGCCTAAACAAATTTAGTAAAAACAAAATCATCATCAATTTCTTCTTCTTCCCCTTTTCTTTTGTCCATCTTCAAATTTTCAAAAGTTGTATATACTAATTTCCCTTCTTCTCCACTATCTTCATATTCTTATTACATGATATCTACTCGATAAGTTGACTGGTACTTAGTCAGGAATTATCTTTAAATCTCCAACAACAAAAAAGTGTTGATTTCAATTGAATCGTTTTGCATCCTCGTGTGGTTTAAGGACAAATGGATTGTGAATCAAACATAATCGAGTAGTTGATTCTATAAAATAAAATATATTGTCTTAAAGGTTACGAGAGTGATTTTTGAAAGAAAAAAAAATGTCGGAACTGAGACCTCAGTATTTTCAACTTATCAAATCAAAATTCTTCTACTTATGTTCTTTCATTATCTCTCACCCTCTCTACTTCTCCTACTTCATTTTCTTCTCTCCTTACATCCTTAAACTCCTTTCATTCCTCTCTCCACTCTTCATCACAACTACCCTTTTGCTCCTTGCCCTTTTTACCATCTCTCCAAGTCTCATTCTCCACAACAACTCGAAAGGATTAACACGAAAGGACGATGAAGTAGTACTCGAGGAGTTGGAGGAATTTGAAGCCTACAAAGTTGTGTTTGGCGCGTCCAAAGTTGATTATCAAGAAAACCATGTTGAGTTCTTGGACTATAAATCAGCTGAGGAAAGTGAATCCCCTATTCTTGATCAATTGGGAGAAAATCAAGGTGAAATGGAGAGTACTAAGCATGTCATAGAGGAGAAGACATTGGAAAATTTCTTCAATGAAGTTGATGAATTTGAAAACACCACTTTGAGTCATAATGTGGAAGTGAAGAAAGTAGACAAAATGATTGAAAAACAAAAGGAAGAGGTACTTGTGGGAAATGAACTTAGAAAAAAAGTTGAAAATGTGGGAATTGGTTATGGATCAATGAGGAAAGAAAAAGAGTGGAAAAGGACATTGGCATGCAAACTATTTGAGGAAAGGAACAATGCTAGTCATAGCAATAGTGAAGGAATGGACATGTTGTGGGAAAAATATGAACTAGACACCACAAAAAACAAGGCAAAGAGGAACAACAATGTAAAGAAGATGAAAAAGAAAGCAGAGTTGAAAGAATATGATGAGGATGAACAAGAAATGAATGATCAATTGTGTTGTTTACAAGCCTTAAAGTTTTCAGCTGGAAAAATGAATTTGGGCATGGGAAGGCCTAATCTTGTCAAGATTTCAAAAGCATTTAAAGGTTTTGGATGGCTACATCATGTGGGAAAGAGTAACAAGAAGGTGCATTGTGGTGATCTAAGTTGCTCAGACTCTTAAAAATGTCAAATGGGGTTATGCATGTTGAATGCTCCAAAAATTGATAGGCAGAGTTTATGAATTAAAGTTAGATATAAGGTGAACAATGTCTAGTATTAAATATGGTTTGAAGATAACTACATTACTTGTTTTAGTCCTTAAGTCTTATTCAAGCATATTAATCTATTATAATGTGTTCTTGTTAGCATGATAATGTGTTTACACTAAGCTTTTCTTCTTCTTTTTTACCATTTGCAAACTTATTTGACTTAATTAATCCACCACGAAAACCCTATCGCAATATTCTATTTAACACAAGGACATGCATATATATGGGGGGAAACACCAAGGTTTGCAACAAATATTTCAAAGTTGAAACCATCAAAAGTTCAAATCCTAAATCCATCGGCGACAAAAACATAGTTAGTTTCCATATAGACATTTAAACATCTATATTTAAAGATCAATTGGAATTTTTGCTTCTTTAATCCACCATTTTCAACATATTTCTTGATATAACAAAAGGCATAACTAGAAGTAGAAAACAAAAATAATGCAGCAACAAGGGACCAATGTTGAAAGGGCAGCATGGTGCATTAAACACCTGCTATTGGCAGGGTCCAGAGAAGGACCGAACCACAAGAGTCAATTGTATGCAACCTTACCTCCGTTTCTGTGAATGGCCAATATTTACATTCACAAAATCAATCACAAATCAAGAAGGTGCAAATGGGAACATGTGAAGATGGACAGTATCCTCTGTTGATAGCTGATAATAAAATCCATGAGATATAAATGACTAATATAAACTCATTGCCACAAACACAGCCTTCAAAGTAAACATAGTTCAACTCATACAATGAGCAAAAAGGGCTGGATACTCTTCATGGGAAACTTAGATATTCTATATACTGCATAGCAAAAGCTACTTAAAAGTCAATTCCTACCCCCACCTATACCAATTAAAGGGAATGTTAGGGAATTGATGATTAACAAAGTGAGCTCTAAGAGAAATTTTATAGATCCTGACAAAACTTCTTCTACCTGGGGATATCAACTGTTAGAAAATGCCAATGTAACAACGGAGCTACTACATTACAGGTGCAGCAATACCCTGTGGTGTCATGTGTTTGGCAGTTCCATTAAGCATAGCCCCACCACGATTCGTTCTCACAACATAGCCACCTGGGTTATCAGTTCGCTGGTATGATTGATATCCATCACCCCCACGATTAGATGACCATCCGCGGTGTCCACCTCTGTTGTTGAACTCATTTCTTTCGCCAAAATCATCTCGAGCATAACCCCTGCCACCTCCATAGTTTCCTCGGCCTCTTACTCCATAGTTCCTGTAACCAGAACCCCCTCCAGATGGAAATCTACCTCTAAAGTGACCTGAAATAATGAAAGAAGATTGACTCATAAAGAAGAAGGATCTCAATCAGTCTCAAGGGAATAAAAATACGTTCTCTGCAGATTGTAGCAAGGTAGCGCCAAAGCAGGATACAAATTCACTGTAAGAATTGATGAATGTGCTATACAGGCTCGTGACAGTACAAATTCAGTCTCAACCAAATAATCTGAGTCTGTGGAAAGAAGAGCACAAATGTCTGAAACATGGTAATCATATGGCAACACCTCTGTAACAACCTAAGTTGCTCGGACTCTCAATGTTGCTGCACCCGCGTCCGATCCTTCAAAATGTTCTTAGATATTTCCCTTTATATATGCTACTCTGGAGAAACAGGCAGCCTTACACACTGAGGCTCTTTATCCTCACTTTAAGTAAACAAACAAACCAGAACATAGGCCATTCACAACACCCTTTCAGTTTCTTGTTCTCAATAATGTTAATGCATGTCATTTACACAGTTTTTCAAAATTTCTATCAATTAATTACACAGATTAGTCATTCTCAATTTATTTCAGATAATATTGAACTTGCCTCGATAATTGGTAGACTTCTTCTCCTCAACGTAAGCTTGACGTCCTCCAATTAAAATTGGAGATGCCTGAAATATAGGAAAAACCTTATCAAAAAAGATGAAGAGGAAAAGAGAACTCAAAAAGGCATTTCAAGCTAATGACAGTAGTTGGAAACTAGTGGCAATAAAGAGTGACAGCACTGGCGGCAAGTACTGTTTGAATACTTATAGTGGAGTGGTAGAAGTAATCATGTTTGCTAGCATAATTTTTCTCACATATAAAGCTGAAGTGGACTGCGTAAAGGAAAACCCATTTTTCTGCTGCTTCAACCCTTCTTATGTTACCCTGACCAGTAGTTCTACTTGATAGGTATGTCAAGGTGAAGATGGAAATAAAAGCCTACTGATAAACGCTTAAAGGATTTGATTGTGCTTTTTCTCTTAACGTAAATTAACTGTGATTTCGTACTAGAAGATAATAGAAGCAACAACTAGGAAACACAGAAATATTATAATTATTCTCAAATCACAGGTGATCTTGAGATGGCTGTATGAATTTCAGACGAGGGAAGAAACATTGCAGCATGTTGTTGTAGTTTTATCCAGTCATATTCATCTATGCTAACTAATAAATCAGACATGATATTTAAAGAATGAAACTGAAGATACCTCAATAGCTTTCTGCAAAGCACTTGCCTCCTCAAATTCCACGAAACCATAAGAAAACCGTTGTAGCTGTCATCCACCAATTACAATTATTAACAAGATCAGTGACCGCACAAAAGAAACTATTAGCCAACAATCTACTCGGGTTTTTTCCTTAATTAGTTAGAATGTTAGGGGATTAAGGCAAACCAATTTATTTTTAACTTGAATGCCTCCATTCTTTATAGGCCCAAACTTCTTGAACTCATCAGCAAGTAAGCCCACAGTTGCAGTCGGAGGCAGACCTTTTACGTAGATTGAATAGCCATCTGTGACTGGAAGAAATTACAGGAAACATATGAACAAGAAATCAAACATATTAACAGCAAGACAAAATTATAAAGAAGAAAGCAGAGCAGAATAGCAAAGTTGTATACCTTCTCCATCCTGGTTATTCACATTATCAACAGAATTTGAGCTGGAAGATGGGCGAACAGTTGCTGTTACAGGAGGTTGATTCACTTGCTCAACACTCCTTGCCGTGGACTTCCGAGAAGCAGGTGCTGGAGCAGAGGAGAAACTCTCAGCACTTCCCTTGAGATGCATGACCTGGAAGAAAGTTGCAAATTGTTTTAGCATAAGAAAAGTTCATCATTACCCTCTCCCCTCTAAAAAATCATCTTAGCCAGAAATCAAGTCAGTAATCAAATATAGACTTTTTGACAAATGATCTAATCTGTACTCAATAAACAGCACCATAGAATCTTACAGCTATCTCGTATGTTAACCTTCCCAAATTTAGCTCAACCCTTCTGAAATAAACATGCAGAAGCAATAGGCTTCCAGTGATATTTTTTCCCAATCAAACTTACAATTGAAGCATACGACTTCTTAGGAGCATCTTCACTTTTGATGTTAGACTCAACTACAATTTGAGAGTCATCTTGCATTTCATCAACGACCTCAGCGACAGGAACTTCCTCTTCAACAGGCACGTCACCATTCTCAGGTGGATTGTAAACTTCTCCCTCATTAGCTTCCTCCACTGATAGTGTACTCTGCTCAGAAATGTGATTTTGCTGCACTGGAGGGGAAGCTGCAACAGATTGTAAACACTTACTTCAATCCTCAGTTGCCAATATAAGACAATATCAAACTTATAAATAATCTATCAGCTTAAATTACCTAGTTCAGGAGTGACAGGAGCCACCACATCAGTCTCCGGGACCTCAGCGGGATCATGTTGATCGACACTCTCTACATAACGAAACATGTCATTCAGAACAAAGTATCCTCGGTCTTGTGGTGCTAGGAAGAAAGTTTGGGAGAAATTCCGAATCAATGTGTCGTTCCCAGTCATACATCCAGTCACAAAGACATGCACTCCCCCATTAAAGGATTCTTGCGAATCCACTGACTTAATCTCCGCTCTGAAGTCCCCATAGTTTAGTGAGAGTATCTTATGATTGATTGCCTAGGTGTTTGACATCAAACAAAAGAAAATGAGGGTCTTTATCATATTAAACTCAAAACATAGCAGAGGGAATAACAGAGTAGCAGAGTAATGAGTCAAATCCATCTCAATCTTGTAATGAAAAGATACAAGACAAATTCAATTATATATACCCAAAACAAAAAGACCTGCACAGTCAATCTTAGCATGCCTACTCGTCATGGTATAACATAGCCATGACTACCCATCTGAGTGCAGAATTAAATCAATTCAACAACAGTAAAAAGGCTAAAGCCCCTTTAACACCTTTTTACACCTATGTTTCATTTTCAAAATAGTTGCCATAGATTATATAACTCATCATTGTCTATTTTCTTCAACTTGGACATGTTTCATTCCCATACTCCATAATTCATCTTTTAAGATAAAAAAGGGGCTCTGTAACACTAAAACTCTAAAAGTTATTTCTGAACACTTTTCTTTTAAGACAAACTAGGGACTCTCTAAGAGTAGAAAGTTTTTACATTTTTTCTATCTGACATACAAATTTCCAAGCAAACTAAGATTACCAGATACAAGAAAATACACATTAGTTTTAGTTCAGTAGCTTACTTCCATGGTAGTGGTGATGCTCATTGAACCATCATCTTCAGGTCGTCCAAGTTTGCTTATATCCTGATAAAACCTAAAAACAAGTCCAGGAGAATGGTGCAGAATATGATAATACTGCTGCACAAATGCATTTCCAACCTATAACCAAAAAAAAAAAAAAAAAGGTGAGCCCAAATTCAGTATCCAACTCACCCTAGTGTTATCACAGGCGAAAAGCACAATAAAAAGTTCTAAGGTCTATAGCAAAGTGCAAATAACACATGGGGGGGCTTTTAATGAAGAAAGGTGCAAATGGAGAGAACAATAAAAATATGAATGTGTCGTCCAAAACTAATAATGAATAACAAAACACACGGACAAAGAAATTGAAAACTAGTTATTTATAAAACGAAATATCAACTATTTACTGTTGCCTCTTCCGAACTACGCTCCTTGGCAAGAAAAAAGTTGCCACAGATCCCTGATGACATCTATAATAGAAAAGTAGCGCAGAGCATGCAAGCAAGGAACAGTAACATCAACATAGTGTGATCACCTTAACATAATAAGCAACAGTACATCAAAAAGGCTAATGGAGAAAACAATACAAATGTTTATGTTTCATCCAAGACTAATAATTATTAGCATGAATAACAAGCATGTTGACAAAGAAATTGAAAACTAATTATTAATAAAACGAAATATCAATATGTTTCACGCCCCAATGACAGCACAAAGTGCCTGCTAAGCAAAGCAGGCAACATGTTTTAGGCCTCAGGCTTAAGTGAGCCTTTGACAACACTGAACCAACAACAACAACAACATACCTAGCAAAATACCACAAAGCGGGGTCTGGAAGGGTAGAGTGTAACCAGACCTTACCCCTACTTCTTGGAGGTAAAGAAGTTGTTTCCGGAAGAAAAGCAGTTACAGAAAGGAAAAACAGCACTGAAGTAAACATGCAAACTAATTGTGAAGTAGTGCAGAGCCTACATGCAAGGAACCGTAACATCAACAAATCACAGTGTGATCACCTAAACATAATAAACAACAGATGAAAACAATACCAAAAGCCATACATACCATACATCAATAAGTCTAATACTACCAAAATACACAACACTAACACACCCATGAAAAAACAGAACACCCAATACAAAACTAAGCTCAGAAAACCGAAAATCTCACAAAGGTAGGTTAAAATACGCACAACTTGAGCAGGAACAGGTTGCTGCACTACTGCCGCTGCTGCAGCCTCCATTTGTTGATCAAACTCGAACCCACAAACTGTCAAAAACCCAAAATTGGAAAAAGCAAACAAAATGTATAAGCTCAAAAGTTCAAAACCCTATATATCTATCATAAAACAGAAAAGATACACACGTAAAACAGAAATATAGAAACAAAACTATTCATCTCATCAATCAGTAAGCACAAAAAAGAAAAACAAATGTTATACCTGGATATATGAACTGTTCGCCGGTGAAGTTCTCCGGTTTACTCGCTTCACGAACACACAGAGTTTCTCTGTATCTCTGCAACGGAGAAGTGAAAAGGGCAGTATTTGTAGGGTTTTTGCAGAGCACGAAGAGAACAAAAGGGTTTATGCCAATAATAAGGGCTCGTTTGTTTAATTGAAAATAAGTTATTTCACAATTTTATTTTAATTAAATATGAAAAAGTTTCTTTTATTTATTTTATCAAATTAAAGATATTTTCTTTTCTTAATATAATAATATTATTAAATAATTACGTACATAAAAAGATTAATCTAATAAAATAATTTTTTTAATGGGCATACCAAACAAACTATAAATAATTGAAGAAAATTGGCAAATAAATTATGTTTGAGATTATAATTTATAATTTTTGAGTATTTGGTTGATTACTTGATTAGACTTGGACTAGACTAGACTAGAAAAGGGATAATAAAGTTTTATTTCTTGACCTTTTCGACATGACTTTGGGAGAAAGTTTTGTAAAATAAAAAATATTATTATTTATTTTGAGACAAGTGATTCCAAAATTGTTAAGTCACGTAAAGTATGTGATAGAAATAAGGGAAAAGGTCTAGATATACCCATTAATTTTATTATTTAAAGCTGATATATCTCTTATTATGAAGTGACTCATATATATCCCTACTTATAAACAAATGGCTCACATATACCCTTTTTCTAACGGAAAATGAAAATAATAATAATTTTAATCTAATTTTTTTTTTCTAAAATATATAGTCCATATGAGTAAATTTAATCCTCGTCAAATATACTTTTTTTTATTTTTTTTATTTTAAATGACTAATTTAGAATTATTATTTTTGATGATCAAATTTATTAAAGTTTCACTAATATTCTTGTAAACCTTATTGTAGATGACCAATTTTTTTTCCGAATACAAAAATTAAATTACAATATAGACATAAAAAATAGTTTAAAATATTTTTTCTTTACACTAAGGAATGAAAGAAAAAAAATAAGAATAAGAAACTCAAATAATTATAATAAAAGAAGTCAAAAAATAATTTATGTATGAAAAAAATTAAAATATACCTTGAACTTTGATAAAAGAATCATATATACCCCTAACAATTTTTTTAAAAAAAATTAAAATTAAAAATATAAATTTAAAACTAATTTTTTCACTTCCGTTAAATGAAGGGTATATGTGAGCTTATTTTGTAACGACAGGGGTATATGTGAGTCGTTTGTATAACGGTAAGGGTATATATGAGTCACTTTCATAACGAGGGGTATATCAGCTTCAAATGACAAAGTTGAGGGGTATATCAGACCCTTTTCCCTAGAAATAATATTAAAATTATGATTTAAATAATTTTGTTTAATTTTTTTATATATAAAATGTGGGATTAAGTAAACACATATTTAGTCATGGAAAAGTTTCAAAGTGATATATACTTAAATTGTGTGATAATATAAAATTGGGAAAATAGTATAAAATAGTAAACTATTAATTCAAATTAAATGTTATAGTTATAGTTTTATTTAATTTTAATATATAGCAAATATTTTGTCATTTCCCTCTCTCCTCAAAAATCTCCCTCGCCACTCTCACTTTATACAAATATAAATGTATAAAATTTGTGTTTGTGTTTGTATAAAACAGAGAAAATTGTATATAAAAATACAAGGGAAAAGGGTCTGATATACCCCTCAACTTTGTCATTTGGAGCTGATATACCTCTCATTATGAAAGTGGCTCATATATACCCTTAATGTTATACAAACGGCTCACATATACCCCTGTCGTTACAAAATGAGCTCACATATACCCTTCATTTAACGGAAGTGAAAAATTAGTTTTAAATTTATATTTTTTACTTTTATTTTTAAAAAAAAAAATTGTTTAGGGGGTATATATGATTCTTTTATCAAAGTTCAAGGTATATTTCAATTTTTTTCATACATAAATTATTTTTTGACTTCTTTTATTATAATTATTTGAGTTTCTTATTCTTATTTTTTTTCTTTCATTCCTTAGTGTAAAGAAAAAATATTTTAAACTATTTTTTATGTCTATATTGTAATTTAATTTTTGTATTCGGAAAAAAAAATTGGTCATCTACAATAAATTTTACAAGAATATTAGTGAAACTTTAATAAATTTGATCATCAAAAATAATAATTCTAAATTAGTCATTAAAATTAAAAAAAGTCAAACAAAAGTATATTTGACGAGGATTAAATATATTCATATGGAATTATATATTTTAGAAAATAAAAATAAAAAATAGATTAAAATTATTATTATTTTCACTTTCCGTTAGGAAAAGGGTATATGTGAGCCATTTGTTTATAAGTAGGGGTATATATAAGCTATTTTCATAACAAGGGGTATATCAGCTCTAAATGACAAAGTTAAGGGGTATATCAGACCCTTTTCCCAAAATACAAATACATATATTTTTGTCTTAAACACTTCTCTTTTGGCTTTCTATCTTTCTCGATTTATATAAACACAATAAACAAATTATAATGTATAAATTGTGTTGCATAAAGCGCGCGAGACATATTTGATATATATATGTTTTATATCGCTTCAATTATATGCAAATTTAAATTATATGCACAAATATCTAACTAACAATCGATGTACATTTATACAAATGAGAATCTAGCCTTCAATTTATACAAATCCAATGCTCAATAGTTTTATGAAGCGCAAATAGCAAAACTGAGTCATAGAGCGCTAATATGATTTTTATATTTACTAAACCTAAAATTTACTCTTATAAAATCACCGATCGGAGAAAAGGCAAAAATCATACATAATATATTAACAATGTAGGTCAATTTATGATCTTAAATAATATTTTAAACGTTGATATTTAGATTTTTTATGATGCAATCTTATCATGTAATTGTGTGTATATCTTATCATTGTACGTAGGAGAATACTTATAGCTAAACCTCAACTCAAGAAAAGATAAAAAAGCAATAAAAAAAAAAAATGACTTGTTAATGTGACATTGCCATAAAATTATAGTATTTATTTATTTATTTGTTTATTAACAAGAAGATAACATGTTAAAAGGAGAAGCTGTAAAAACTCTTTGATTGCACATTACAAGCACCAACATATGTTACAGTTTCTAATTAGAGTTCAACACCTTATGCTGGAAGTCGAACCATCATTTGACCTTGCATGACACTGCAAATCAAAGAAAAACACCTAATTGTCAAATGAGTTTAACTTTTATATACTGACATTCAGTAACTGTTAATAATCGTTCATGAAAAATGAAATTAGCAGGTTACGTGTTGTAAAATGTTAAAATATACTGATAATAGGCACACCTCTTGACGTAATAATAACAGAAATCAGCCAAAACGAATGTTTGAACAATTTCTGCCAAAATGATCATTGGTATCCAAAAGAAGCCTCCTCCACTCAAAGACAGATATGAACCAGATGTATCATAGACCTGCATATGAATAAACTCGGAGACTATAAGTGTTAACGGATTCAGAATTTTAAGTCTATGAATATGAAGTGTTATTGAACTTACTAATAGTAACAATAGGTGACAACAAAGTATAAAGTTGCATATTTTCGAAATTTCTACTTGCACACACACACACGCGTCCATTTTGTGAAAGCCGCGAGTGCAACTGCAACTGCCTCTGGTTACAAGGCCTAGCATGGGGAAGTGTACAAACAGAGTCGAATCCTAAACTTTTTATCAGTGAATATGAAGTGTCGTTGAACTCACTACTTGCAACAATTGGTGCGAACAAAGTGTTTATTTTAGAACTTTGTTCACATATTATTGTTCTCGAAAGTAGTGAGTGCAACTTCATCCTCCACTAGTTATGGGGTTCTGCCACACTCTAACGTGGGAAAATGTATATATCGTGATCTGTATGCGCATTAAGCTTTGGAAATCCAATCTCGAGGGAGGTAAATATTGAACAAATTGATGTGTTTAGTTCAAAACATATAAGCTAATACAAGAAAAACTCCAGAACAAACCTTAATGATCCAATGAGCACAACTGAAAAATCTTGAAACGCCCAACGCGAACACATAATGGGCTGTAAACGGCTCAATAATCTGAAATACAAAAACAGGAAACAGTATTGGTACTTCATTTAGAAAATTAAGAACGCGTGAATTCAAAAAAAAAATTATTCTCTTTTCTAGTTCATGTGACGGAAAGAACAAATATATATGTACCTTGACATTCTGCATCAAGCGAAGCTGAGGCAGCACGGAGACGCCTTCTATATACACAGCAAAAGCCCAGAGTATACTGAGAATAAGATTATTCGTCCGAGGATGGATAAAGAAAGCTATCACCAAAGAAGGTACTATCTGTGGAGAGAATAACATGATCCAAAAAGCAATGTCATTACTCATTAAGCAATTTTACTTTCAATGTATACTTCACAACTATCTAGCACGAAACAGCTAGATGTAGTACAAACACTATCAGCATCAGGGGCGAAGCTACGTGTAATAATGGGCTTAATTGAATCCAACTATTTCTTTGTTTTGTTTATATATAAATTATTGAATTCTCTTAGCATTACATAAAACTTCTAGTGTGGTGACGAAAGTCGCTCAAAAGCTGCTTTAGGTCGTATGTTCTAATCTCAGGTAAGACACTCTTATTCCCATTCTCGTAATTCTTCTCAAGAATGCCAAACTTGAGATTCGGACAATCTACAAAATTTTAAGAATGTAAATGAAATGTCGAGCTGATTAAATTCAAAATCTTGGATCCACATCTGGACACGAACGTACTAATAAGTTTAGAATCAATAAAGGGATCAACAGACTAACATGCATTTTACTTCAACAACAGCTATAAGAGAAAAAAGGCTCGGGGAAGGAAAAGGTATAAACCACGTACCACGATATATTTCTTCATGTTATCCAAATCTTCCATGTAGGATGACTTCAACTTGTATTTCATCATAAATATAAGCCAGAACGTTGCCACGAGAGTGACAAGGTCTAGTATAGTATGAATATCTCCTTCGATTTGAAGACTACAAAATAATCTTGCAAATAAAAACGTTGCTGTGAGCTGTTGAGTCTTCAATGAAAGGCCTAAGCACAGCAGGAGCAAAACGTTGTTAGAAGAATATTGATAGCAATTAGCAAGTAGTAAATAACTTACTATCACAAATTAAATTACACAAAAGATATATAGAAAAGATCATTATACTGTCCATGTATATAACTTAAATCCATTTGCAAAACGTTTAAGGAATTGAATGAGTTATCTAGTGATTTGTATATGAGATTTACAGGCACCTTACTACTTAGACGCAGTTAATTTTGTCAGGAGTTCACAAGTTAATACACATATATTTACTTAATTTTTTAGTACAAATACAGAGTCTGCAAACAGATGCGTATCCAAGAGGAGGTCGGGGTCAACCCATGCCCCTTCTGAAATCATATATAGTAGTGTTATATTTTTTTAAAAAAAAGGTATTTAAATATGGATGTATGAAATCACACTTGAACTATCATATAATGTCGTGTAATAATGATTGGGTGCACTCTCTATGTGAGGTTAGAAATTTGAATCTTTTTTTTATCTCTAATTTATTTTCTAATTGAGTAATGTCTCTCTAAGTGGTTTGGACACGTAAATATAATTTTGGATCTATAATTTTAATGATTTAACTCATCATAGATCTATCTTTTTATAATAGCGCACACATCAAAATAGTAAATACATAGCTACTAGATTTATCTGAACCCACGAAGCCCTACCTAGCTCAGACCTTACTAAAGTATCATTTTTCCCAAAGTAAAACACTTTTGTCAATATTAGAACAGGTTTTTTGCCAAATTTCTGAAGAACTGAAAAGCACTTTTCACTTTTTCCTAAAAGTCTGGCCAAATACCTCACTCATAAATTGATTTGCAGACAAATATTTATATGTAAAATTAGTACCTGAGCAAGTCTTGTGTGTTGTCAATTTGTAAATAAGGACCAAAATTCCAACGAAATGTGCGAATTCAGCGAAAACGAAGAAGTGATTGTGTTCATGAATAAGGAGTTTTAGAGTTACCAGTAAAGTAAGAACAGTGAAAACACCCAAAAATGTCTTCACTTTGTTTGATTGTTTTCTAACCCATGAAAATAGCTTCTGCAATGGCCTTTGAACTCCCTTCTCACCCATCTTCTCTCTCACTCTCACTATCTCTCTCTATACTTCTTCTTTCTCTATCAAAAAAACTCAAAAAATGTATGTATAAAAAGTGGGGTTTGGTACTATCCAAAAAACACAGAGAGAGAATGCATTTTTTCCTATGTTAAAATTCATCCTTGTTTGTTCATAAATTATTTTTTGCCCGATCGGTTAAAATTATGCAAATATTATTACGTATATTTTTGTTATCTTATCGAGTAGTTATGAGTAAATTTATGTACTTATTTAGCTCATTTTGTATATTTGACCTCTTTCTTTTTAGTATATTTAAAAAAGAATCATCTCTTTCTTTTTAGTATATTTAAAAAAGAATAACCTTTTTTTTTTTGGTAACAATTTTTCACGTGGTATGATCAAAGGACAAATTTGTATATTTGACCTAATTTTAATTTAGGACCACAAGATTTAAAAGTTTTCTTTATACTCTTAAACTCCGTGTAAAGTCAAACTAGATCATTCTTTGTGAAACGGGGGAGTAATATATAAAAACAAAATGATATTATGAAATTATTTAGGTAAAGACTAATCACACAAAATCGATCATTAGATAAATTGAGTCTTTTTGTATAAGGTAATTACAATAGAATTTAACTAAGAATTAAAATAAATATTATATTTAAATGAACAATACAATATGATACAATACAACGGGTAACAACCATCCAAACTAAGGGTGTGTTTGGTATGAAAGAAAATATTTTCCTGGAAAACAAGTAAATTTTGAACTTATTTTCTCATGTTTGATTGGTGAGTATAATTTTTTTTTTTATGTGTGTTGATTTATGAATGAGATTAATTTTGGGGGGGGGGGGTTGAGGGTGGGTGGGGGCTGGCAGGGGGTGGGTAGGGGGCTGATCGGGTGGGGGATAGGAGTTTAAAAATAAAAAATTGAAATTGAAAATATTTTTAAAAAATAAAACTAATTTTTAAAATAAAGTAATCTCAAATTAAAATGAATATTTCATAATTAAGTTTGTGATAAGATTTTTAAAATGTATGTGACAAATTGTATCAAGAAAAAATTGATCAAAACACCAATCATTTACAAACCAAACAAATATATTTCAATTATTGATTAAATACAAGCTAATATATTTTTTATATAAAAAAAATTCTCTAAAAAAAGTAAATTTTGACAAAAGCTCATCTCAAAACAATCATATTTTTTAAGGTTTTTTTTTTATCTAAACATATCTATTTGTGAGAAAGGGATATTTAACTAATGAAAGATCATTGCTTGTGTTGGTGAAGCAATACTTTTAATTCGATGTTTGATATCTATGTAAAATTTAACAAAATTTAAATTCATATATTATAAATTTATTCATCTTGACACAATCTTAATAAAAAAGTTATTTCTAAAAATTTAAATTCAAGATAACTAGAAAATTAAAATATAAGAATCGTTTATTTATAGCCCTCGTGCAACACGAGAACACCTCTTCTTTTATGGAGTATTTAAATGCGATATGGATCTTCACATAATCCAAAATATTCTTTTGCATTTAAGTTGACAAGTAATTTTATCTTTATTTAATATTTTCCTTTCCATTTTTATTTAATATTTTCTTATATCAATATTTTAATAAACGATGAATATGCTAGATTCAAAAATTAAAATACAGCTGGATGACTATTATTTTGAGTTTATTTTTAAAAATATAAAATAGAGAATGGAAAGAGTAATTAATCAATATATAAAGTACTCTAATGAATATTAATTATTTATTTTTCTAAATTGATCAAAATATATATTTTCGCAATTAATTAACTGCTCTATCAATATGATATAATGGAAAGAATATGCTAATTTTTGCATTAATTTTATAAAATAATAAGTATTTATGATCCAACTATTCTTAAAGAATAAATTATTAAAACTATCCTTCTTATTTATGAATTCTTGAGAGTGTGTAAAACGAAATGGAGAATTAATATGGAACGAACAGAATAATATTCCTCTGTCTCGATACGTGAACTTGGAGAACTCAACATGCGAATCAAGCTTCGTAGACGGTACTCGGTAGGAGTAAGATTTGGACACATCAATCCATTTCAAACTCCACTTGTGTGATTTCACCGCGTACGTGTTGAACCTGGAGAGCTCGACATGCCTTCCCCACATAGGTAGAAGTAAAATTTGTGCATACTTACTCTCCCCACGACTCCACTTAGAGGGATCTCATCGAGTATGTTGTTAAACATAGAGAGCTCAACTAAGTAACACTCTTTTTATAAAAAAGTTTTGAGAGTTTCCTTGTCTTATGAACTTTGTTGGGTATGTAGCAAGAATTGATGAAAAATAGAGAGAAAGAGAGAAATTTGAAAAGTTGAGAACTTGAAAAGTTCTTTTATGTTTTAATGAAAAGGTATTTGTCCCTCATCGGTGGTGGAAAGAAATATAGGAGAGTTTAAATATAGAAACACTCCTATTAATTGTTAAAAGGGTTGGAAAGAGGGACCCCCCTCGTACCATCGTCGCTCGCTTGGCCTAGGCTTTGGCAAATGATCAAGAGATTATTTTTGGACAAAGTTTGTTTTAATTATATAATTAATTAGTTGAAAACGTTTTCAATTTTTTAGTTGATTAACCCGACCGGACTTGAATCCGCACGTGACCCGTTTGAATTTAAAAACTTTCTCGTTTTATTCAAAATTCCCACCATGACTGTTCTGAAAAGTTGCAACTTTCAAGAACAGTCATTACCATTTGAAAGATTGCAAATTTTCATTAATGGTTGTGAAGATTTTGAAAGGGTTGCAACCTTTCGGAACTTGTTCCTCTTGCTTATAAATACCTTTCACTTCAGAATTTTTCCTTGCGAATTTTCTGATCTCTTCTTCTTCTTCTGCACAACAAATTACTTCGTGTATTTTACTGTTGTTGATTGGTTCGCTGAAACCAGAGTTTTGGTATCTATACTCTGGTGATTGAGATCATGTTACCCTGAGAGGTCATATTCCAAATCAAACCTCATATACTAGAGGAGAATAATTTTCTTCAGGGGACCCTGTGAGTTTAGTGGACTTGATCTTTTTTCTGTTAAAAAATTTCCAGATTCTAGTACGTTTTTTTTTCCAATTTTAATTTTTACTTAATTAATTTCTGTTCATCTTTTGTACTGATTCTAAAAATTTAAGTTACTTCGTGTTTCTGTAAAGTTTTATCAGAATGAGTAATTCTGTTTTTTCACACATATTGGTAACAAACTTTTCTAGATTCTGAACCATATTTCGACTTTGTGATCAATCCATAAATACCGAAAGAAAATAAACCAGCACTCGAAAACAATTACATGTTCGAGAATCATGAAATAACACATTGTGGTTAGAGATAAAAGCCAACAACAATCAACACACTTCAGATTTTCATAAAGCTTTTTCATGCCAAGTACAATGCTCAATATCTCTTCATTTTGTTTACTGAATCTCGCAGCATGGGTTTATAAGCTACAGAAATTAGGCGTTTTGTCGTCAATTCTTCAGATGAGCTACAAACATCTTCACCTAAAGCCTACAATGGCGATTCCCCGACCATCTCTTCATATAATTTCTCAAACTAAATGCTCATTTTCATTGCCGGACCAACAAACAGTAATGTAGATTTTTGAACTACTTCAAGCAACACAAGTAAGACGTCTGCTAATCATACCTTTGACGTCTGAGATCCAGGGGGCAAAAATGAGTCCCACCACCCGGATTCATACTTCGGGTATGGTGCTGTCCATTTTTCCGGTTTTTCAAATTCAATACTAACAGGAGTACATGCCAAAGCTTCTTCTACACTGTCAGCCTCATAGCTCTCTTGTAAAACCCTGTCTAGCCTCAATTTCATGAACCTGCAAGTTTCGAAAAATAGATCAGTAGAAATATAGAAAATATGCAACTTCACCCTTCTGCGATACGAAATATCTTAAATTTACCATCCGTTATACTTTGGGGTCATTCATACCCTTGCCTCTAGCAAATCTTCTCGTAATTGCCCTTGTCTTTGGTGTGGACAGGGTGATTCCACATATCAAAAATACATTGGGGAGAAGATCCAATTGTACCCCTCTAGTTTTTATGGTTTAAATTTACTCCCCGTTATACTTCAGGTTGGAGTTTTGTCAGGGTCAACAGCAAGGGCAAGTACGAGATGATTTGATGACGTTGAAGATACAAATGACTCTAAACTATACCAAATGGTAAAGTTAAGATAACTCGTATAATATGGGGGTATATTTGACCATTTTCCCGTGATTATAACTTGCTTACTAAAGACTGCAATCTTTTGATGATGCATACAGGAAAGTGGAGTAATTAGTGTGTCGATTATTTAACAATGACAGCCCCTTACGTGATCCATGGGCCATTTGTTGAAACAAGTGCTACAGCAGGTCTGTTCAGTCTCTTGGTGATATTAGGGAACTTGTCCAAGAACTTGGGCTCAACTACAAGCCAGAAATCTGGTTCCAACTTGCGCTCTTCATAGAGACGACGACGTTCAAACATTTGCTCCTGGAAATGCTCTTCTTCATCCAGCATAAATTTGGCATTTGCAACAAGAAAATGATACTTCTTCCTTTCCGTCTCTTGCTGTTTATGCAACAGAATATCAGCATCAACATTCCTAACATTGAACTAAAGCAAAATGGCGCCAAATAGGGAGTTACCGAAAAATTGTCTTTTTCCTTTTCAATGAAATGACCTGTCACAGACGACCAACATATACATTCATAGGCGAGTGAGAGTAGGACTAATAGAATAACATGAACTACACACCCTGAACCTCTAACAGATGGTTATTGTAACTTCAGACTGTTCATCAAAATCGTCACTTCGACCACCTCATGGCACTAATATCCATATTGCTAAACAAAAAATGAGCTCAGTTTCGATCAGAGAAGAACTAGTGCAATCACTCAACTGGACCTAGTAAAATTGATCATCGAGAAGCAAAACATGATAAGCGTTTTGGGATGGAGGCAGTAATATAGAACCTAGTCTCAAAAAGTCAAAAATTCTGAACCCAACATCAAAAATTGGCTATCACCAGTGCCTATATGGATCCTTTGCCTACCAACATGTTTTTTCTTAGCTTGCATTGGTTCCAAGAGAGTTTTGGTCATTCGAGACAAACAAAGCGCAATCAAGAGTTTCACATTCAAGTTTATACAAAGCATGGAAATTGAGATAGTAAACAAAGACTATAACTTTAACGCGAAACATAAATTTATGCATAAAAATTCACTAAAATTACAACAAATAGTAGATGCAAACCCACAAGTTTAAGGCAACATATATAAATAAACACTTAAACTTGACATAACTAACAACTAAACAACCAACTTTGAGTATGCATATCTAGACACCTCAACTAACTGCGTCAGTCCAACACTCCAACTTACAAATGATCATCTAATACACTTCCAAAATTTAAGTACCACATCATCATTGGATGTCTACGAAACACAACGGGGACAAGTTGGAGAGTTTAGTTATCAATTGAAACCAAGTTAAAGACGTCTAGATGTGCCCCGTCAAAGTTGGAGTGGTTATATACCAGCTAAGACCTAGTTTGAGTATTTGTTTATGTATTATGTCTAACTTCAAATTTTGTTGTAGGATTAACACCGAAAACCTTAAAATTGAATCCATAAAGCTTAAATATTGAATCCACCTTTGCTTAACCTACTACACTATCAGAGAAATTGCAGACATGAATAGCAGGCAAAATTGAACTTTCCACATACATATTCAAACATCTTACTCCATCTGTTACAATTTATGTGACACTTTTCATTTTTCAAAAGCCAAACAGTTCAATAATTGACAATTCAAAATAATTAAAAGATAAATGGAAAATTAACGATCAAAAGATAAACTTATTTGAATCTCAAAATTCGAAAAATATCGTATAAATTGGTACGAACAGAGTAGTACATTCTTTTTTTAATTTTTCAAATTCTGCGTCTAATCAAAATCAGACAAATAAAATTGAAAAGGGGTAACGAGCAAAACCTTTTCAGCAGGATCAGAGGAATCAACAGCAGCAACAGCCCTCTTAGTGGTTCTACTTAATTTCCAGCTGCAGTTCTTGAAAAGAGTGTTGTTGGGTGATTGGGAAAATTGGGTACCATGTAAAAGGAGTGAAGGTTTATGAGTAAAATGGGTAGGAGAATTCACTACAGATGTGCAAAATGAAGCAAGATTCAGAGCTGTTGAAGCTGACATTGTCAACAAAAATTGTGTATGATTTTCTCTATGTTTACAATGGCAAGAGAGAACAAAGAAGATTACTGAAAAAAGATAGTGTGCCAACTGGGAAAATGTACCAACCTTATCCTACCTTGCACACCCACCCCCCCACCCCACTATCAAAATAGAGAAAATGACCAAAATGGTCCTTTTACCAAATAGACACCATAAATTCTTTATTGACCCCATTAACCAATAAGTTATTATTCTCCCATTTCAACTATAGTTATTCACTATTAACTTTCATGTTTTTAATAAATAAAAGAGTAATTTTATTCTATCACCTTTTAAATATAATAAATATAATGTTGAATAATATAATCGCTATTCTATTGGCTATCATAATAATTAATTAAACTGATAAAAAAAGATAAATACCCACCCAAAAGCCCTACCCAGATCTTTTAACCCAAACTTCATCCCCAGCCTTTTAATCTAAAAAAACATACCTCCAAATCCAAATCTCCTCTCTTCTTCCTCAATTGAAGCGTACGAAAATTCAATCGTTTTAATTTGATTATTTTACTTTTAATTCAAATTATTCGGCATGTTTACACTATTATTAATGTCTTTATATATTTTGTTAGAGTGGAAAAGCCTTGCACCCAATGATCTATCAAGCCAACAAAAGTATTATTGATGTCTTTAGATGAATATTCGTTGATTTCTTTGTCATGGACTCATGGTTAATATTTTTCACGTAAATTGCTAATTATGATTAAATAATGTAGATTTGTATAAATAACTAATGCTAGTAAGTTTTTGCTACGACCCGGGAGCACCCCTAGTCGTAACACGACGTACTCGACCTTGAAGAGGTCTTATACGAGCCTCATAACATTCATAACATTTGATCATAAGGGAAAATGGCAAGGAATTACTCCCTCCGTTTCAAAAAGAATGTCTCTATTTCCTTTTTAGTTTGTTTAAAAAAGAATGACCCTTTTTTTTGGCAACACTTTAACTTTAACTTTCCACGTGGCATGTTTAAGACCACAAGATCAAAGAGCATTTTGGTACATTTGACATAACTTTAATTTAGAAACACAAGATTAAAAAGTCTTCTTTCTTTTTCAAGTCAAACTAGGCCATCCTTTTTTAAACGGAGGGAGTATAATTTTTCATTTAAAAACCATTCACTTTCAGAACACGATATTTAAAATCATAGCGAAAGCCTACATCTCACATGGCCATCTAACCAAGACATGTAATAATTAATGATAAGGTTAAATTATGAATTAAGTGTAAAATTATCTGTTGATTTTATAAAGTGGATAAGTATTTTAAGACATCCTAAAATATTATAATAGATAAGTATTATTAGACAGAGAGATTATATATTTTAGTTTGGAGTATATTTACCTATCACTATTCGTATTAGAGGAGTCGTTAAATACACAAAATTTAAGAAAGAAAAAAAGTTTTTTTTTTAAATTTTTTTATAGATGTTTGTGAGATTATAAGAAAAAATAGATAAATTAAAATTAAATATTACTAAATATAATAATATGTCTCAAACTAAAAAAGAAATGTATCACAAATATTGAGACAAAAGGAGTAATAACTTTTGAAATAATATTTCTTCCATTTTAATTTATTGTACATATTTAATTTAATACAAAGTTTAATTAAATATTTTTTTTTTTGAATTTTGTGATTTTAAATTAAAAATATGTTAAATATATCAAAATATTTGTAATCTTATATCACATGAAAAATTAAAATTAAAGAATTGCTAAAAAATAAAAAAATAATTATTTCTAATACAAACCTGAAAAAAAAGGATGAGTCAAACTTAATTGAAACGAAACTATAAACTATAAATCCGATAACATGTGTTAAACGAATACGAACCTAAAAAAAAATCATTCTTTCCAATTAATAAAGGAAATTGTAGTTCGTTTTTAACCCTAATTATTTATATTTAACAAACGTATTGTTATAAGAATAAAAATTTACTTTTTAAAAACTAAAATAAAATTGTTGTCCATAATCGTTTATCGTTCCTAAAACCTACGTGTGATTTATTCGCCATCACCGACTCATCGCCGGCGTATTCTCCGATGGCATGCTACCACCGTCCGGCGTATTCTCCGATGACACGCTACCGTAGAACAAGTGACGAAGGTGAAGACGGAGAACCTCAAACGCCGCCCGAGGAAGGAGAAATTATTGACGATGTTGCTGTGGTATGTTTTAACCGTATTTCGATTAATTTTGGTTTATATGCAAAGTTTTTAACTTGAAGCAACAATTTTGTTTGATTTTGTGCAAAATATATGTAACTAATGATGTTTCAGCTGCATGATTAATAAATATGTAGCACAACAACGAGAGACATGATAATTACCTATTCACATACTGAGCATTGATTACATTGGGGACAAAGTTACTCTAGGCGTGTTGGTGTTCTCATGGCTGAGGTCTTTCTTTTATGTATTTGTTTGTTTGTTTGTGAAAATTAAACCTTGTGTTATAAAAAATTTAGGAAAAAGTGACATTTATGTTTTAATTCTGCGCAGAATGCTAGTTACGTAATTGGATTGGATTCTAAACCACACAAGGTTCAAGTAAGTCGAAAGCATAAGAGTGATTTGCAGGTTGAAAGAAAACCCGGGAAGAGGCATAGGGTCTCATCTTCTCAGGATGAAGTTAATGAGTCACATAGAGGAAGATGGCAATCGGAAAGCATTTTGGAGGAATATGCATATGAGATGGAAAGGGAAGGATATACAAGTAACTTGGATGATGATATAACTGGACATTTCAGGGACTATCAACATGGAAACCGAGAATCCTCGAAGGAGCATAAACGTAGTTACCGCAGACACACACGAGAGAAAGACAGGGAGCGAGAATTGGAAAGGGAAAGGGAAAGGGAAAGAGAGAGAGATAGAGGGAGAGAGAGGAAAAGAGAAAAAGCTCAATATGAAGAACAAAAATATGAGAGGGAGAGGGAGGAGACAGGAAGGAGGAAGAGGGACAGTGAAAGCAGAGGACCAAGTAGGGAGGATAGGGATAGATACAATGATAGGTCCAGTAGGCAGCGGAGATTTGATGACCTTGATGACGATGGTCATGCTTACCATAGACGTTGTGAGACTGACAATGAGAGAGACAGGACAGCTAGTCTCCTAAAATTTGAAAAGCAAAAAACTCAAGAGACAGAGAGTGAGAAACCTGAAAGGTATTGGCAGTTCTATGTTTTTTTTAGTTAAAGAAATAGTCAGTGTATTTAGTTTCCTGTTTCTTTAATACTGGTTTTTGTTTTCATTGCAGAGATGAAGTTGCACAGAAGGACTATCAGGAAAAAATTGTTTTCCAACTTGCTCAACAGGAAGAGGAAGAAGAAGATGAACTTGATAGACTTAAGGAGGAGAGCAGAAGGCGCAGACAAGCTATTATTGAAAAGTATAAGAATCAGCCTTCACAAAAATCTGGAGACAATGGTAAGTTATTTGACATGTGATTTTTGTAAAATATAATTCAATTCTGTTTTTCTGTATTTCTTCTTGCCTGTTGTAGAGCTCTATCTGAAGAGGGAAGGGTCTTTGGTTGGTTGTTTTCCCCAATTTTTTTTGAGCCGAGGGCCTACCGGAAACAACCTCTCTACCTCACAAAGGTAGGGGCAAGGTAGGCGTGCATCCTACCCTCCCCAGACCCCTCTTGTGGGATTATATTGGTATGTTGTTGTTGTTGTTATTGACTTATTAATCACCCAGTTTTGCTAAGCAATTTAACTGCCAAGTTCCTGCTTTCTTGATGAATTTTAATTTTGGATCCGAACTCTTATACGTGCATGTTATAAAACTTAGGATGTTGAGTTGGATACTGTCTTCACTTCAGAGTTTATGAGATTGTCATTGCACCTGAGCTTGTTCAGAGCTATTTGCTGTGATTTTCTCTGCCATTCCTCTGCATAATTCTCTCTCTCTCTCTCTCTTGTTGAGTTTCTGGTCTCTAATTGTGTTTTTTATTTATTGGCATTAGCTGAGGTTCATGCGAATCAGTCTACTGAGAAGCATGCAGCTGGAGATAGTGCTGTACCAGAGCCCATTGATGGTCCAACCAATGGTGCAGATGTCCATGGTGATGAGCCAACATTTTCTTCTGGGAAATCATATTTGCAAGGAGGTCATAATGCTGATGAGAAGGCTTCTGGTGCTGATGGACTGGGACAGTGTACCCCAGAGGTAGGTGTGTTCTCTTGACCCTGAGATTGAAATGGGTTTTCCTTTTCTGGTTGTGCTCATTCTTCTTTTTTGTTTTATTTTATCTTCCAAACTGTAAAGATATGGCACATGCGTCTAACTCAACCCCAAAAGGTAGTTCATGAGGGGAGCATTGCTCAAGCCTATATAAATAGACCACCGGTCCATTCCCCAACCAATGTGAGACTTTTACCCACTCTAACACCCCCCTTCACGCTCTGGCCGAACTAGAGCGTGGACCGGGAGTGCAAATGGGATACCATGTAAAAATATGGCACATGGGCCTAACTCAACCCCAAAAGCTCCTTTCCTCTTTTATTAGGGATTTTTTTTAGAATTATCGATCAAATCTTCCCCACTGGGCTCAAATACTTTGGAATGCTGATAATGCGGCTTACTTCTTCTGATCATAAGTTATTGCTTTGCAGTTCTCAACAGAGGAGCTAGTGAAGTCGCTTGAGAAAAAAATTGAACGTCTCCAACAGCAATCACAGGTTAGAATTTGTGCTCATTTTTTGCCCAATCTTTCAACACTAGTTTCTGTGAGCTCGTAATGCTTCTCCCGTTTGTTAGGGGTTTGTTTTAAAATTAGTTGATGAAATAATACTTCGAAATGCTGATATTGCAGCTGACTTTTCTGATCATAGTCATTACTTTGCAGTTTTCAACAGAGGAGCTAGTGAAGGAGCTTTCTAAACAAATAGAAAATTTCAAACAGCATCAACAGGAGCATGAGGATGGAGTTAAGCAACAGGTTAGAATTTAACTCAAATACTTTTGAGTATAACCTGTTAAATATAGTTTGCTGACTGAATTTCTTGCAACTGGGCTCAATGCTTTGGCATGCTGATATTTCTCAAAAAAAAAAAACTAAAAAAACTTTGGCATGCTGATAATACAGCTTACTTTTCTGATCATCTGTCATTACTTTGCAGTTTCCAACAGAGGAGCTAGTGAAAGAGCTTGCTAAACAAATTGAATATCTCCAACAGCATCAACCGGAGTATAATGACCAAGTTAAGCAACAGGTTGGTAAAGCTTTTTCTCCTTCAGCATTTTTCCTAAATGATGGCTTCCTCTATCTGATGATTAACCTACTGTGTTAACATTTTACAGAGTGAGAGGTCGGCTGACATGTTTTGTGACGATATATTTGGCGAATCACCTGCTGCCATTCCGAAAAGGGTGAGTCTGTCTTGGAAACATTGTTGGAGATTATCGTTATTATTATTATTATATTGATTCAAACAAAATGTGAGTGTCCCTTTCTTTCCTACTGAACCCAAAATGCAACTTAAAAATGGGGAACCATTTACAGAAGTGATGACTACAAAATGTTTTTTATTTTGTTATATGTTTCTAGGTGAAGGTTATTCCCTTTGTCCATATTGGTGGAGGTGTATTTACTTGGTGGCAGTTTTTGCTATTACTGTTCAGATTAGAGTGTGATATCTAGGAATCATGTATTGTTTGAACTCTATTGATTCTATGAATCCCTCTACCTTGTGCTGTATGCTCCAAGGGAAAACCCTGGCCTATAAGTGAGAAAAAAGAGAGGATTGTTCTGTTCTTCGTACTCGTGCTTAGACTGAATTGTAGGAAATAATTTATTGTGCTTATGGAGAGTCCTTTCTTTGTCAAATCAGTCTGTAATAAATAACAAGTATCATGTTTGTCTGGTTATCTGTTTTGCAGGGCAAAGGAGATGGCATGCCGACCGAGCGCAATTGTCTTCCTGATAACTGGAATGATCCGGAAGGGTATTATAGTAAGTATTCAGTCTCACATTTTGCTTGGATCCTTCTTATTTGAGCTTTTACTTCAGAGCATGTTGACACTTCTAAATTTGTTTTTTTTCTCCCTCTTCTTTGATATTTGCTCATGACAGTTCCTTCATTCTGTTATTTGATATATCATACTGCAAATTGACATTGTTACCTCAAAAAAGTAGCTTTATCCTTCTGCTTATTTTTGTCAACTAATCCTGTAATGGCTGGTAACTGTTGTCTTAGTTGATGGTCTAATTCTTTCTCATCGTTTTTTTCAGGTTACCGATTCGGAGAAATTCTTGATGGCCGTTATGAGATTCTTGCTGCTCATGGGAAAGGCGTCTTTTCTACTGTCGTCCGGGCTAGAGATTTGAAGGCTAGACCCGGTGACCCAACAGAAGTAGCTATAAAAATCATTCGTAAGAATGATACGATGTGAGTTAGTCTATTAATTTCTCCATTGTGTGCCGACCTTGCTTGTTTGTTTTGGTGTCCTAATTTTGTTGCTTCTGCTCATCAGGTATAAAGCGGGTATGGAAGAGTTGGTCATATTGAAGAAGCTGGTTGCTGCAGATCCTAAAGACAAGCGCCGCTGTGTTCATTTAATCTCTAGCTTCAAGTACCGGAATCATCTTTGTCTAGTATTTGAGTCTCTCTGGATGAATCTCCGTGAGCTCCAGAAGAAGTTTGGGCGTAATATTGGACTCAGCCTCGACGTTGTGAGGCTTTATGCGAGACAACTTTTCAGTGCTTTGAAGCATCTAAAGAGTTGTGGCGTGCTTCATTGTGATATTAAACCCGACAACATCTTGGTAAGTGGAATGTTTGAGTATTGTATCTTTTTGCCGGCTGATTCACCCACTTTGCATCTGCTGAGAGTAGCTCTTCATTACTTTGCTTTTGTATGCATATGATGACTTTTCTGTATATAATTGTTAAGGTAAATGAAGCGAAAGACAAGCTGAAGCTTTGTGACTTTGGCAATGCTATGTTTGCTGGCAAAAACGAAATCACTCCATACCTCGTGAGCCGCTTTTATCGCGCCCCCGAGATCAGTAAGTATCAATTCTCAAGATTTTCCATCTATTTTTTTGAGCTTCCTTTCACTTTTTTTTTTGTTTGATGCTCCAATGTTTTGATGCCAAGTAGTTTTATGGATCTGTGGCTTTTGTTTGCTCATATATTTTTTCTTGTTGCAGTACTTGGCTTGTCATACGATCATCCAATGGATATTTGGTCAGTGGGTTGCTGTTTATTTGAGCTTTATTCTGGGAAAGTCTTATTTCCAGGTCGTTCTAATAATGACATGCTCCGTTTTCATATGGAACTGAAAGGTCCATTTCCGAAAAGATGCTTAGAAAGGTTCGTCTTAAGACATTCTGTATATTACCCCAATCTGAACAAAATCATTCATAGGCTGGTCATTAATTTGCTGTGGACAATTCTGTTATGATGATTGCATTAGGTAGCTGCTTTTATAGTTGTAATAAGTAATGACATGATATAGCTAGTATGGAAACAATAATACTTTTTGTTCTTATTTTATCACAGGGTGCATTTACATATCAGCATTTTGACCAGGATCTGAACTTCCTTGCCACTGAAGAGGATCCTGTTACAAAGAAGGTATGTCTTGTAGACCCTTAAGCCTGTCTTTTCGATTCCTGATAAACAACCCTTTATAATGATGAATGGCAATAACTTTGCTGTACTTCTAAGTTTTGGATGTGATTGTATTTGTTTGCAGGCTATTAGGAAGCTGATTGTCAACATCAAGCCGAAAGATATCAGTTCAGTAATTTCAGGTGACTCAGGTGAAGAATTAAAGATGTTGGCTCACTTTAAAGATTTGATGGAGAGAATATTTGTGTTAGATCCTCTAAGGAGAATCACTGTTTCCCAGGCATTAGAGCATCCATTCATCACGAAGGAGCGAACGACAATGATAATGTAACACCCCAAATTTTTAAATTTATTATGTGCCTTTAGATGGTATTGTTTTTATCGTAACTATTTTTTTATCACTTCTCTTGAGTTTTGTTTGAAAAAGAAGAGAAGACTTGTTATATCTTGTTGAATCTTTGAAGTCCATTTTTGTGACCCATTTGATATGAATCGTATTAACTTTCTACCCATTTAAGATAACTAGATAAGCACTTTATTAGCAAAACCCCTTTTTAGTTTTCAGAAGTCACTTGCTTCTTCTTCTAACCCTATATTGGTGAGCTCTCAGTCGACTATTGACACAAGTGCTATTCTCCAACTATCATCAAGATCATATTTTTGTTGCATAAAATTTCTCGTTTCCATCTGTTGAATATATGTTGGAATGTTGGCTCCCAAGAATCAATAGGTTTTGAATTTGTGAAGGAACTCTCTCAAACTTGTGGTAGCTTCTTATACAACATCTTTTAGTGAAATATTCAAGTGGTCTTTTGTTAAAAATTGAGATCTTGAAAAAATGGAATTTACTCCTGTTTTTGAACTAAACAGTGAGTAATTTGCTCATATCTTTTTACCAATAACTTGGATTGAGGTGATTCAATAGACTGTAGAAAGATCCTAAATTCCTCTGTTTACTGTTGAAAAATGGGGCACAAAGCAGGCAGCGTTTCTGGCAGATTTTTATTCTTAATGTATTATGAATGGTTGTGGCCCATTTAGTTCCCTTTTGATATTCATCATGATTTGCTTTAAATCTCTTCAGATTTCAGACCCTAAGTGGGTGTTTGGTTGTGTATTAAGGTACTAAAGCTACTTACTCTAGCTAAGGAGGTCGACATGATTGTTTGATTCTTTGCTTTGAGGATCTGTACTTCCTTGATATTGTTTGAGCTCTAGGAACACTAAAGCTTCAACATTTGCACATAAAGTTGAATTTTCCTTTCAATTTATTTCGCTTAGATATTGTTCCTTGAGACCAAGGGTCTATCAGAAACCACCTTTCTACTTACATTGTACCCTCCCTTAGACCCCACTTATTGGATTACACTGGGTATGCTGATGTTACTGTTGTCATATTGATTTTGTTGCTACTTTACTAGTTTACTTTTTTTGTCGGTTGAGAAAGTATGTCTTGACTCTTTGGGCACTTGGATAAATTAGTTATCATTGAGTGTACAATTTTGTAGTTGGGTTATGAATACGTTTACATCACATTGGTGTAAATGGGAAATAGTTTTTGTAAGAAAATTTTAACTCACCCACATATACGGATTGCTAGAGCACTATTGCATTCTTTTGGGACTTTGTCCTTCTTGTGATAGTGACTATCACTTATTTTGACATGTCTCTTGGAATAGTTTGGATCTTGTGCATCTTGACTTTGGATTAACGATTCATATTATTATGGACTTACGTCCAATTTAAGTATGAAACTATGAATAAAAAGCCACTTTCCTACTTCAGCTCAGATTCTAAAAGATGGTTTAAAAGAATATCTCCATGCCATTTGGTCTGGAAGGAATTCCAGAGTCTTAGTGCAGAAAGAGAACTACAGATAGACTAGCTTGGGAAATAGCTTGCATTCTAAGAGTTGTGTTCTAGAAGCTATCTTTTTGATAATTGTTTACATTCCATAGATAACAGGTATTGTATTTTGATGTATAAGTGACTTTTATATGGAACAGGAAGGTGCAATGTAGCTTATTTGTGGTTCTTATCATTCACTACTTGGTGATTAATACCAGTGACTAGTTACCAAAAAAATCCACTTTCAAGATGACTTTTTATCGTCTTGATTTTTTGGGTGATGGCCCTACTTGATTAAGACTCCGGTTCTTCTTTTTATTCAATAATGCTTTGATGTAATTGCTTGACGTAGTATTAGGCAAAATTAACTAATTGGTGGAATTTCAGATTAGCTCTGGGAAGCTTCTTGACACTTGAATTTTTCATATTTGCATCTTGAATTATTTTGTGGTTTGATATTTAATTTTCTTGAAGCACTACCTTCATTAAGTATTTGATGGTGATTTTGATAAGCTCATTTCTAGAATTCATATCTTGAACACTTCACTTAGCTTTTAACTAAATTCATGTGTTTAAGTTTGATGTTACATATTGCCGTTCTCTATTTATGGGAATTGGAGAAATTAATGGCTCCAAGCCCAAAGTTAGTGTGCCACTAAGCTTTATGCTTAGCGATAGTTTGTTACTATTGTAGGTGATGTACCCGAAGAGACTTGAGGATGGTCACTTCAAGTAGACTCCTTGGAAGCATAGATGGTGATCACATTTGCATAAGCATATATATTTTTGTTAACTTTTGGGGATTTGTACATGAACCATATGATACACTTAGGCATTTACTTTTTAATGAATGTTGGCCCATGGTGCTATTATTTTATAACTTGAAATTGGTGAATAGTTTATCTACTTGGGTGGTTTAAGTCAGGTCTTGTTATACACTAAATTTACTCTTGAATTGCACTTTAGTGGCGAAGGGGACTTGACTAGTTAGTGCTCGAGATTATGGATTTCATGCATAGTATGAATCTTGAATGTTGTAGTATGTCTAAGTGTTTATTTAATTCAAAAAGGTGTTTCCCATATTAATTCAAGGGTCTTGCACTTGTATTTTTATGGAACTTAATGAGATTTCATTGTGGTGAGATATTGCCTTTTAAATCCTTGCTAACATGAGCCTATTTTGGCTAAACAAATTATAATGCTAATTTGCTAAATTAGTTTCAAATGATAATTGTTAGTACACTTGAACTACTACTACTATTATTATTGTTCTTTTTTTCAATGTCTCATGAATAAACTATTAAAAAGTTTTTAATGTAGTTTCTTAATTTATAAAAATATTTGTTTTGAAGAAAATATGTAACTTTGTAGGTACTAGATTAGTTCTGTTAGTAAGTGGCCTCCTCCCTAGGGAATTGCTACAAATGATATTCTACTAGACACGATCATCTGTGAGAGCGATGCTTGGCATGGTTGAAGTTGCAGAGACAATGGCTGGTCGTAAGAAATCTATTATCTTGGCAGTTCTTTCAGTGGAATGGATTCTGTTCTCGTAAGATAACTTGCTGCAAAGGCATTTTTCCGTTCCGTACTAAATATTGATGGTCACATTATAAAGAGTCTCGTACAATATATTTAAAAAGTTATCATTGCTTGTGTTGTTGCTCAAGTGTTTCTAGGATACAAATCTTGAGAGTTGAAGTAGTAATGTATGTGCCAAAAATAGATATCGACAGAAGTATGGTTATTCACATTGTCTGTGTAAATAAGCCTTATCAAATTCTGTTTACTCAGAACTGTGGATCTGTATGTCTTTTTCCTCCTTTCTGTACTTTTGTATTTGTGACCTCTTATCTCCCGATTTTATATAATTGATCATTCATGTAGAATTTTATAGTCTTTAGGGCTATTTCTCAACTATGTATCTGCTCTCTTCCATTTTACATTCTATTCATAATCCTGGGGTCATGGAAAGTCTAATTTACTTTTCCCTTCAGGATATCTATCAAGGCTGTGGGCAAGATTCAATGATTTAGATACTTACAGTGACGCCTCTAAATATTGTGGCTCTCTCGATTCCTCTTAACATCAGAAGCACAATATTTGTCTTCTCCTTTGTGTGTGAGTTTTTTTTTTTTGAATTTATTGAAGTTCTGATTTGTTGAACCTTAATTTGGTTTTGCTTGAAAAGTAGAACGCTTGAGGGTGGCATGTTAAGGTCTATTAGGCTAGTAGAATGAAGCTATCATGAGTCAGATTTCCTCTATTTGGTGTCACTGTTTCTTTTTTACTTTTTATTTCTTAGAGCTTATTTGGATTGGCTTAAAAGTTGGTCAAACCTACTTTTAAGTCATTTTTAGCTTTTGAGAGTGCTTGGCAAATTTAAAAATAACTTAAAATAATTTAAAAGTCAAAAGTAGGACTCTCCCTATTTTTTATTTTTTGACTTAAAAGTCCTTTTAAAAGCTACTTCTGTAAGCCAATCCAAACGGGCTCTTTTTCTTCATTATAAGTACTAATTTAGTTGCATTGCATCTGATCCATGGTGTGGTTATCCTGGAGCAATGTATGACTGGAGATGATCAGATGGAGCCTTGAAGTGAAAGTTTGTTTCACTGAGTTGTCAATATATTCTTCACTCTGTTGGGTGTATTTGTTTGCTTTCTGTCTTGCTAGGGCGTGGCTTCATGCTTCTGCAATTCTAGTAAGTATCCTTGAATTTCATTTCTGGAAATCTCTGGTGCAAATCATTCTCAGAAAAAATCCCTGGTGTATCATGTGGGTATCTTCTAGAGGAGCTGATAATTTTCATCAACTTTGCAATACAAATTCGCTAGTCATCATAGAAATGACCTACGTAGAACCGTTTGATTGAAATTCTTAATTGTTTTGTAATAATGAAATTGCCTATTGACTCCATCACAAAAAAAAAAGACACAAAAAAGTTGCCATTTTGTGTCTTATACTTGTGAAAATAAAGTTATCAAGAGAAATTTTTATATATCCAATTGACTTTTATCTTGGTAACAGTGGTGTATTCGGTTGTCTCGCGTGCACCTCCACTCTATCCACCATGACTTAGACAGATGAGAAGAAATCACATATAGCGTCCTTGCCTTCGTTGAGATTTAGTGCCCGTTTGAATTAGCAGCCACTACTTCGCACATGGTAAAACCCCCACTCCTATGCAGTAGCTTGCAAACCACACAGGAGAGGTAACACGCACTAGGCATGTGCGACGAGCTCGACCTAGAAGGCAAACCCCTTGCTTTCACTAATAAAAGTGAGTGCCAAAGAAATTTAATTTAAAAATAAATCAAAAGCCAAAACTAGGGTATCATCTACTTATGACTTTCAGTTTTTGACTTATCAGTTACTTTTTATAAGTCCAAACAAACAGGCCCTTAAACCTGTGACTCACTTCTTTGACCATTTGGGCACACCTTCATTGTTTTAATTGATTCAATTCTTGCTTGAAGTAAAAGTCTTCAGCACGATAAGATCAGAGAAAAATGAGGAAAGCAAGATTTGAATGGGAGAGATGAGTTTAGGAAGTCTCAAAGGGGTCTGTCAAGGGTTTTTGAAGGTGGGGCTCTTCGATTATGTCACACATTGAGTAGTATAAAAAGGTTGCAAGTTGGGGAACACAAATATCGACAAAAGTACGCGACTTGCTGAATCTTGAATGTATACTACTTTTGTTTCTCTAAACTCAATTATTCAATACATAATCTCTTGTGATCCTCTTTTGACAGGAAAGCTGAAGTTCGTGCAGATAGACCATGATGGTGGCTTGATTGCAGTGTATAGAAAAGCTTCTGATGTTTGTAGAAGAGAAACCCGAGTAGAAAAGCTTGACGGCTCACAAGAAATTTGACATATTAACTTCATGATGCATCTGATGGAAATTGATTGATTTTGTTTATATCTGGATCTCCTCTTTTACAATAACTCATAATCCATTGAGTACATTTGTTTGCCCATCGAAAAAATGAGAACCCTTTGAATAAGCTGTGGGACTTTCTCATTTAATAATTGCAGTTTATAAAAAGCAATTAGTATATTTAACAGCAGCTATTTCCTGTTTTTTTTCTGGCACAGGTAGGTAGAGATCCTTTTGGTTCTGCTTCGTGTAAGAAAGCAATGTGATTCCTCGACTGTTTTATGCTGCTGGAGGAGAAAGAACATTTGCTTACCAGCTCATTAGCCACATCAAGGATTCTATACTACTGCTGTTGAGGGCTCACTTTAGTTTACCCCGAGTCACCGACTGGAACTCCCTATCATCGGAAGTAATAAGGATCAAGCCTATGCTAATGATTATTCTAATCAGGTCAGCTAAGCCTGCTTATAAGGTTTAACACATATGGTTGCTCAGAAGGTAACCCTGGCCATGGTGGAGGAAATGAAAATCTCGCGGATGGCCTTCAGATCTTCTTTTGGTATCTTGCACTAACAATTTTGCTGAAGTGGCTGTTATCCTAGTAGGTATGACACTAACCATTTGCCAGTGCATTGATAATGGCTATCAATAAGATGATGGATTCTCACTGGTAAGTCTAGAAATATAGTCAAAAAGATCAACGTCTTGAAAGAGAAAGGAGAATTATGTTTTGTGCATTTGCTATAAGAGAAAGTAAATATTGTTGTTGATGCCATAGTCTGGAGTCAAAAGCTTACAAAATACCCACTTTAAAGATTAGTGAGGACCAAATGATCAACTTCAGAGTTGGGACTTGAAAAAAGTTCTTTGATGTGTAGTTTACTTGTGCCTGTTTGTTTGATTATTCATGGATGCTTTACAAGAGAAATGATTTAACCTGTAATCTTTTGTGTAGGCTGGAGCAACAACTCTTCTGTCTTTTGAAGCTGTGGTGGATTAGGTTTGTTTTATCCCCTAACTACATGTATTCACCTTTTGGTTGTTAATATACAGGTTGGGGTCGCTAAACCTGAAAAAATGAGCTAAAAGTGTTTTATAGGTTTTCATTTTTTTTTAAAAAAGGACAAGGGGACCCCATTACTTTTTCTCTACTTTTTTATTTTTAATATTAATAAACTAGACAACTACTGAAGTTGTCCTCACAACTACGACAATTGTTGAACTAAAGTGTAAAAGTCAAAAGTTTGAGAATATTGAGAAAACATCTTTAACATAATTAATACTATTTGTCACTTCTACCCAATTTTTAAGGCTTGAACGTCCCTTTTAAAAGACCTTCCTATTTAACCCCTACCACTTTGGTAAATTAAAATTGAGTCAATAGCGCGAATGCCCTTGTTTTGGGGTGATTCCTAGTTTTTGCCCTTTGAGCAACAAAAAGTTGGCCAAAAATAGCAGACATGAAAAATTTGCAAGACACAAAATATGCCTATGAGACAAAAAATCTCTAGCCACAAAGTTATGTTACAAGTCATAAGTTCCATTTGAGAACATTATGCCTTAAAAGTTCATTACCCACAAATTGTCTTGATGAATCATTTAGCAAAATTAGGTCATAGTTAAAGAGTATTTTAACCCATAAATTTTAATTAAATGAAAAGCAAGGAAATATCAAAGACCGCGGCGGTCTGTGCAAAAACATTATTAAAGATAGAAGGGAAAAAATGTCGTTATCGCAATTTAAACCTATGACTTCTTCGCCACATGACAATAATTTTTACTTTTGCACCTAGGCTTCCCTTTTAACAATGACAATATGTTAAAAGGCCTAAATAACAAGATGAAAGTGCTATGTTAAACAACTTTCAATTCAAACTGTCAGTTGTTATAAGCAACACAAAGAAAATGAAAATATTGCATACAAACAAGTTTATTCAAGAGACAAAAAAGCCAATACGTGTACTGCAAGTTGATAAGTTTTTGTTAAAATAAAAATTGATAATGGTGTCTAAATTCAGTTTGTGCGTACCTCGATTAATTTCACAAAAATAACTATCAACTTCCACTAGTTATAGTTACCAGGTATTACGACATATGAAAAAAAGATCACCTGCTAGGATTTGAACCTGAGATTTTATAATTCTCAACTCATTTTGTTGACCAATTATAATACACCCTCGATAAGTCATATTTAGGAAGACAATTATTTTTTGACCAAACAGAGAAGGCATGATTATAGATGTTGAAGGATATTCTGAAAATGTGTTTTTATTTCATGAAACATGCATTTATCTCACGCAGTTAGCTTAAAATTAAATTCAAATGATTCTAAAGACTAACTCAATAAACTAAACTTAGAAGGAAATATATATGTGTTACCCATATCTTAAATTTTCCCTAAGATTGAATATTTCATATAGACAACTAAAAACATTTCTAGTAGTCAGATACCTCCTACCTATGTTGGTAGGAGGTTGCATGTACTTGCTGAATAGACGAAGGTAGACACAACTCACAAGTAGGTTTGGACACCACCATCATTTAAAAAAATTAACGACGACTATGATAAAGCTACTTCGTTCCCCTCATTATTATGTTTCTTCTCTTCTCTCAGCTACTTCATTCTACATCTTCTCCCTCCTTTCATTTTCTCTGAAATTTTTCTTCAACCCCTTGTTATATTTTTTAAGTGAGTTTGAATTAAGCAGATCAAAATAGATTGAGTTAATTTTATAGATGATTAATCCACCCCTACTAATAATGTAACTGCAATCAAATCATATTAAAAAGATATTTACTGTAACTACCTTTGTAGTATTAACTATTAAGCACATAGTAACCAAATATGTCACAAATAATAAAATCAGAATTGCAGATCTCTGTATCTGAATAAAATCAATTCTACAAATTCTAAAAAATGTCTAAAGGCACTAATTTCCCGCTATGCGCAGATCGAGGAAAGGGTCGTACTACAAAGGTCTATTATACACAACTATATTGCGCATATGTAAAAAATGTCTCAAATTGCAAAATCAACTACAGAGTGACTAGTTGGCACCAATTGATAAGGATGCTCCAGAAACAATATCAGCTTGATAAAAATACTTCATCTTTTCGAATAGGAATTGTTTCGATAATATTATTAGAATATTCAGATTCAACTGAATATACTGTTTTCAAGAAGGAATCACCATCACCAGTGGAAGTTGAACCCGACAATCTCTTCCTCCTGAAGTATGGAAAAAGGACGAAAAAACAGTCAATCACTGGGAAGGAAATAGAGAAGGTAAGAAACCACTTTCCTTGTTCAAGACGGTATTTATTAAGTAGTAAGTGAGAAGTCGATTCTTTTATCGTTGAGAAAACAGATCACTTGCTAAGGATGCTTTCAATTTTACTTGTGCTCATATATCAAAACCTAATCCCTGGTTCAAACTACCTCATCTGTTCTCCCACTGTGAGTGTCCAAAGCCAAACTTATTGTCTTCTTTTTGTGATCGACCTGAACAAGCGATAAAGAACACATTTAGGACAATAATGACAGTTATACAGCCAAACTGTGAGAGATTGTATTCCAAGTAGTAAAAGCAAGAAGGAAAAGAATAGATAGAGGGTTGTGCCCCTTATCTACCAAGTTTTTATCCATGCGCCTTTCAGAAAAAAGGTGGGAGGAAATGAAGAAGCTTTTCATATTTCGGCGTCATTGAGGGAAGGAGAAACGCCCTCAAGCCAAAATGAGAGTCATCGGGAACATGTATTCTGTGAAGGAGCTACGACAAGATAGAGAAGTCGAGATGCAACCTACCTCGGCTGATAAAATGAAATTAAGACCCACGTTCAAGCGTTCTTCCAAGAAACCAGCAACACATCCATCTTCCTTCTGAGACAACACTGTAATGAATGCATAATATTGAAAGAATATGTTAAATTCATGATAACCATAAGTAATGAATGCATAATATTGAAACAATATGTTAAATTCATGATAACCATAGTTGATTATAAGTACTAATGTTGTTGCAATGAAGCCACAAAAGCAAGATCAACTAAATGAGTTCTCATAAATATTGCAAAACGCATAATAGCAGCCTACAAAAAGTTTCTACAACTATTGTGCACCAAAGGGTGTGGCCTAGTAGTCAATGAAGTGGATTAAGAACCATGTGGTCTCGAATCAAATCCCAGCGAAGGCAAAAAAGCTAGTTGATTTCTTTCCATCTATATAAGCCTTGGTGGACAAAATTACAGGTACCGGTGCTGGTGGGAGATAGTAGGTACACCGTGGAATTAGTATAGGTGTGTGTTAGTTGGCCCGAACACCATTGAAATCCAATACAATAAAACAAAAGTTTTTAATGTCTACATTGAAAGTCAAGAGAATTACTTTAGTTATATGGTAGATACCAAAACTGAAATTTTTGACAGCACAGTTCCGATATTATGATATTTGGTATGCATATTTAAAAAATTTGGTATTCGACATTTATAAAAAGAATACTCAGTGCAAGTTTCTGAACATAACTTGGTGCAACCATTCCTGTACTAGCAACTTGCCCTGCATCAACCTGCATATAAATTAATACTCCCTCTGTTTAAAAAATGATAGCCTAGTTTGACTTGGAACGGAGTTTAAGAAAAGAAAGAAGACTTTTTAATCTTGTGGTTCTAAATTAAAGTTATGTCAAATGTACCAAAATGCCCTTTAATCTTGTGGTATTAAACATGCCACGTGGAAAGTTAAAGTTAAAGTGTCGCCAAAAAAGGAAATGGGTCATTCTTTTTTAAACGGAGGAACTAAAAAGACAATAAAGACATTCTTTTTGAAACGAAGGGAGTTATTTAACTTTTCTGGGAGGGTTTACTCAGAAGCATGAATGTTCTGATGTTCCTGTATATTAATAGCACTTAAAATGATATTACTAGACTTATACTCACTCTAGACCATATTAAGTGAATTGTTGATGTATGGCACAACCCTTTAAAAATATTCAAGGACATAAATTAAAGACCATTTTCCACTATTACCCTTTTGATTATTTTCAAACTAGTTTCCTATAAAAATGTAAATAAGACAAGAATCTCATTCAATGAAGCGTAGATATGGAAAAGAGTTCCAAGAATTTTCGTGAACTTTGAATAATTCACTTACTTTGAACTATGAAAAAAGTCTCAAATAATTCATTTATTATGGACTAGACGGAGTAATATGTACACATAAGTGAATTTACCACTATTCCTTTTTTAAGAATATCAGTATGGTCACCATTTTTTCTCATATTAAGAGTGCAATGACATTAGATTTCTAAGAAAAAGAAGAATGGTAAGAAAACTCAAACCAAAATTGATGTACCTCCTCATTAGGCTGTGTTGAAAGCTCAAACAATGTTCTAACTGCCATCAACTTTAGCAAATGCATAGGGTGTTAGTTCTTTTGCAGGGATAAATAGGAAATTGTATCACAGCGATAGCGTAGCTGAATAAACCAGACAATATTCACTTCTTATTTTTCGAGTGAAACTCTGGTATCATGTCAACGACAGAAGGATTCACCATTACGACGTTTACCAAAAGCGCAGCTGTACTTGCATCAAATGAGAAGCCCCTTCCATCCATTTCCTTCATAAAAGATGCCATTTCACTAATTTTGTTGCACCTGAGAAATCCTTGCACAATAACATTAAAAGTGATATTGTTTGGAGGACAACCGTTGTCTTCCATTTTTCTTAGAATATATTTAGCTTCATCAAACAACTGTTCAAGACAAAATCCATTAATCATTACATTGTATGTTCTCACATCTGGGAGCAATCCAGTGAAACAAAGCTTCTCGAAAACAGCATGTGCTTCGTCAAGTTTACCATTTTTGCACAATCCATTAATGACAACATTGTAACATGCAATATCAGTATATTCTCTGTTTCTTTCTAACTTATTAAAGAGTGCCATCGCTTCTTCAACAATATCAGTATGATCTTTTCGATCATGTGTTCCATTACTTCCTCAGCATCTTTGACTTTCCCTTTTTTGCATAGTCCATCTGTTAGTATGGTGAAGGTGCGCACATCTGGATACATATTAAGGTTCTCCATCTCAAAGAACAATGCCGTAACCTTTTCCCACTGACCAAACTTACACAAACCATCAATTATTGAAGTATATGTGACTATATCGGGACAAATGTCTTTCTGCTTTATCTCGTTCAGAATGTTGATTGCAGCATCTATCTTTCCATCTTTGCAAAGAGCATCTATAACAATGCTATAGATATATATGTTGGGCTCAGTGTTACCTTGTTCCATTAACCGGAGCAAACTTAAAGTCTTCTGAGTATGACCCTTTTTACTTAGCCCATTCATGACGATTGCATACATGACTTGGTCAGGCTCACAAATCTTGTCTCTCACCAATTTCTTGAACAATTCAACTGCATCTTTGACCTTATTTTCAGCAAAGATTCCCCTTATTAGAGTGGTAAAGGTGACAACATCAAATGGAATGCCATTCTTCAAGTAAATGGGTAACACTGAAAATGCACAATCAACACGATGGATCAAGCAATAACTATTAATCACGATATTCAAGATGAACGCATTAATCGGGATACCCATTGTCTGCATTTCTCGCAAAAGCGAAACAACATTGGAGTAATGTTTCATCTTTATCATAGTCTTAAACAATTTAGAGAAATCGACAACTGAAGGAAGAGGCTTCATTGTAACCATTTGATGGAAGAGAGTAACAGCATCATCTAAATTGCTACTATTTACACCAATTTTATCCTTTACTGAAATTGATTCTTTACTGTAACGGCATGAAGAACAAGCTCTACATGACGAACCAGAAATGGAAGAGATAAAGGGAATACCATTGCAATTCCGCAGAGAAATTCTCTTCATCTTCTTCAATGGCTGTATCTGCGTGTGCCCTAATTTTGCAAGAAACTTATATACAGCTTCTATGGATATTTTTTTCGTTTGTCATTTCCATCCCTAATATTAAAGCGGGATTAAATTTAAATTTACATTGAAAAATCTGAGCAATCGTCCAAAAAAGGCAAAGTATTTGTTAATTTTATCAATTTACAAACTTACAAATTAATGTATAAACTAGGTGATATCTATTTACTCCCCATTGTCTCATTTACTTATTAATTATTGACTTAACACATCTATTAAGCAAATAACAATTGACATAGAAAATTTACTATTTTATTTTTATTAATTGATAGAATTTCAAATCAATTACTCATTAAAGAGAATTTATCTTTTTCAAAAACATTAACTCTCTAAATAAATTGAGAGCGTATAAAAAGTAAAAGATATTATTTTTTCTTGATTTGTCAAAAATAACAAATAGAAAGGAACAAATAAAAAATTAAAATTGAACAAGTAAAAAGGTATATTGATCCTAAACTTAATTTCAAATTTAAATTTTGACCACTAACTTTCATAGTGTACAAACATACACTTTAACTATCCAACTTTTAAATAAATAAACATGTGAGTCCTATCTGACAAACGCGTGATATGCTTATTCTGTCCGAGTTAGGAGTAATTTTTAGTCCCACCAACAGTAAAAAAAGAAGAAGTGGAATTAACAACTCTATCCTTAATGAATCTCTTTTATATATATTTATATTTTCAACTCAAAATCTCATTTTTTCCCTCTTTTTTCAAACCAAGATTTTTTCCTCTCTTTAGAACGATTTCTGTTCATATTTAGTGCAAATGGCTTCTAATATATATTTTTGTCATTGTAAAAGAAAATGTATAATAAGATTTCTTAATCTGCAAACAATTCAAAGTTGTAAGAAAATAATGATTTTACATCCGCGGTGACAAAAAAAAAATCTACCTTGTATCAAAGATAAACTTTCAAAAGGACAAAATTGAGGCATACATAGACTAAATTACGGAAGATGAATAGATGAACATCAGCTTCAGCAAAAATCTTGAACGATTATTTCCGTCGATTCACTAGATTTTGGTTGTCTATCCTAGCTAGGGTTTTGACCTTTTGATCGGACTATTGGGTGAAATGAAAATATCTTTAAATGGAATTAATTTAATTTGTTTTTAGTTCTAAAGTTGACGTGTAATATATTTGATTAGTTGACAGCAATTGAGTGACTCACCAGCACAAGTGGAAGTGTTTGCATTCACGTTCTTTGGCTGTAAAAATTGTGTGTTTATTTATTTAAATGTTGAATAGTTAAAGTGCATATTTCGAAATATAAAAGTTGAAAATCAAAGTTAAAATTTAAAGTCAAATTTAGAGTTTAATATATGTATTATGCCAAATAGATTATATAAGGGGAAAATGAAATAAAGTATACAACATGAATATTTGTCTTCATCTAGGTGAATACCTCTAACTAGAGAAAAAACAACCCCTTAAGGGTGATTTTTTATGCATTAAATAACTCAATACTTAAATATACATTTTAATCATGTGAATTTGAAATTAAAACTTATGATTCTCAATTTACTTTATTGATCAGTTATAGATCTCAAAGGATATTCAGAAAATGTGTCTCATTTCATGAAACATGCATTTATTTCAGTTAGTTTGAACTCAACTTAAAATTAAATTCAAATGATTCTAAAGACCAACTTAAAGGTGTGATGGAAGATAATCACATCACCTTGAGTCCTTGATAAACTAAACTTAGAAGGAAATATATATGTGTTACTCATGTCTTAAAGTGTTTACAAGATTGAATATCTCGTAAACGACTAAAAACATATTTGATAGTCAAAGATATCTAGTATCTATGTTGTTGATAGGAGATAGCATGTATTTGTTAAATAGTCGAAGATATATACAAGTGGATCCAAACAATACCGTCATTAAAAAAAATTAATGACAACTATGATAAAGCTAACACGTGGAGACATGATCATTTAACAATTTCAACATTACATTTGCATCCACGTAACCAAAGTTCTCACAACAGAAGCAACATTATCACATCCCAGACTAGTAAGTGCATTAGAAAGATTAATTACCATATCTAAAGAACTGGCAAGTGTGCATTTAAGTACAACCACAAAAACAACTAAGTCTCAATCCCAAATCCGCTATATGAATTTTCCCTAATCACATCACAATTAAAACACATGGATAATTTAAAACCCAAAATCTTGGGTTGTGTAAAAATAAATTTTAGAACATATGAGAACTGGCAGTTGAACCTGAGACATCATCGTGCTCAACCCACATCATTGACCATTAGGTCACATCCTCGGGTGCAAGACATAAGTTATTAGAACAATCAAATTTTCAACTTGCATTCCCAGATAATAATACCTTCATTCGGGTTAAGGAACATGACTCGAGCATAGCTTTAAATTCAATGCTGCACAATCATAATGAATTATTACTTTCATTTTCTCAGAATTCCATCACATGCATATTGTCATTTAAACATTTATCAAAAAGAGCAGCACATCTATTTGTGTTTAGTTTTTAACTGGATATTAACAAGATAGGAACATGAGACAAGTATTTTCCAGAGTTGAGTCCAAAACTCATTGTATGTTTATTCAATATTTCTGCTCATGTCCAAAGACTACGAACTCATCAGACAATGTTGTTCACCATAATACATTGATTGTCGTCATGGTGCCTTTCCTGAGTATAGTCATCTCAATCAAATCTTTGTTCTTGCTCGCTTCATCGCCTCCCATAATATACGAGTACATTTCCTCTGTGTGCCCAAGGTGGTCTAAGGGCCTCAACCCTACATTTCCATGACATTTTGCTATCTTCTTCTCCGGCGGAAACAAAAAATGCTGGTGATGGTCTTGCCTTTGAGTGTAGTGTTGATGCAAAAACTCGGCAAACCCATTCGTAGAACATCTGTTGTTTCCGTAACATTTTCTAAATTACAGGCAGTTGTTAATGATTCTCAAAAGATGAGAGAAAATGACAATACATGAGGATAACTAAATAACACAGAAAATCATATCTCTAGACTTATTACAGTTACATAATAGAATTCACATTATAATTCATATTGAGTGTGAAGCTACATCCAATTTCCAAGATAAATAAGAGTGGAAAAACAATGAATATACCAGAAGTGATGTACCTCCTCCGCAAGCCTGCCTGGAAAAATCAAGAGATACTTTTTTTTATGATTAGGAAAACCCGCAGTCGCTACCCTTTGGGTGCGCACAAGGTAAAATCCCCACTCCTATGCAATAGCTCGCAAACCACATGGAGTGGTAACCCGCACTAGGCAAGCCCGACGCGATGAGCTCGATCCAGAAGGCAAACCCATTGCTTTCGCTGGCAAAGGAAATCAAACTAGAGACCTCCAACATGGAAGTCCCAAGCCCAAACCAATGGCCACCCTGAAGGGTAAATCAAGATATATTCTAATTGCCATTTTTCCAACTTCATCTATTCCATTTCTCACGCAGGGATAAAAGGAATTGTATCATAGCCCAATAAACCAACCAAAAAAAAAAAATATTCACTTCTTATTATTCAAGTGAAGCTCTGGTATCATGTCAAGGACAGAAGGATTCACCCTTACAACGTTTACCAAAAGCGCAGCTGTACTTGCATCAACTGAGAAGCCCCGTCCAACCATTTCCTTCATAAAAGATGTCATTTCACTAATTTTATTGCATCTAAGAAATCCTTGCACAATAACATTATAAGTAACACGGTTTGGGGAACAACCGTTGTCTTCCATTTTTCTTAGAATATCTTTAGCTTCATCAAACAACTGTTCAAGACAAAATCCATTAATCATTACAGTGTATGTTCTCACATTCGGGAGTAATCCAATGAGAGAAAGCTTCTTGAAAACAGCATGCGCTTCGTTGAGTTTACCATTTTTGCACAATCCGTTAATGACAACACTATAAATTGCAACATCAGTATATTCTCTGTTTCTTTCTAACTTATTAAAGAGTGACATAGCTTCTTCAACAAGTCCGTACTTAAAATAACCATTGAGCAAAGTGGCATGAATGTATGTATCAGCTTTGGTCCCTGCAGATAGCATCTCAGCGTAAATTTGCTTTGCATCACCAGTTCTTCCAACTTCAAACAGACCTTGCAAGATCGTATTGTAGGTAAAACTATCGGGTTTTGATCCCTTTTTAAAAATTTCATAAAACAATTGCATGGCCTGGGCAAGTTTCTTTTTCTTACAGTATCCATTTATTAGTATGGTATAGCTAAAAATGTCAGTCTCAATGCCCTTATCTATCAAGCTATCAAAAATTCTCCTTGCTCTATCTAGTTGACCACGCAAACAATATCCATCCATCAATGCATTGTAGGTGATTACATTAGGCTCTACACCCTTTTCGGCCATGTGTTTCATTACTTCCTCAGCATCTTCAACTTTCCCTTCTTTGCATAGTCCATCTGTTAGTATGTTTAAGGTATGCACATCTGGATACATATTAAGGTTCACCATCTCTGAGAACAAAGTTTTAACCTTTTCCCACTGACCGCGCTTACACAAACCATCAATTATTGAATTATATGTGACTATGTTTGGAGGAAAATCTTTCTGCTTCATCTCATTCAGAATGTTGATAGCACCATCTAAGTTTCCATCTTTGCAAAGAGAATCTATAACAATGCAGTAGATGAATAAATCAGGCTTAGTACTCCCTTGTTCCATTAACCGGAGCAAACTTAAAGTCTTCTGAGTATGACCCCTTTTGCTTAGCCCATTCATGATGGTTCCATACATGATTTGGTTAGGCTCACAAATCTTCTCTTTCACAACCTTCTTGAACAATTCAACAGCATCTTTAACCTTATTTTCAGCAAATAGTCCCCTTATTAGAGTGTTAAAGGTGACAGCATCAAATGAAACGCCACTCTTTAAGTAAATGGGTAACACCGAAAATGCACAATCAACACGATACATCAGGCAATAACTATTAATCATGCTATTTAAGATGAAATCACTAATTGGAATGCCTAATTTCCGCATTTGTCGAAAAAGAGAAATGACAGCAGAGTAATGCTTCATCCTTATCATATTGTTAAACAATTTAGAGAAATCGACAACTGAAGGAAGAGGCTTCATTCTAACCATTTCATGGAAGAGATTAACAGCATCATCTAAATTGCTACTATTTACACCAATTTTATCCTTAACTGAAATTGATTCTTTACTGTAATGGCATGAAGAACAAGCTCTAAATGTAAATGACGAACCAGAAATGGAAGAGATAAAGGGAATACCATTGCCATTCCGCAGAGAAATTCTCTTCATCTTCTTCAATGGTTGTATCTGCGTGTGCCCTAATTTTGCAATAAACTTGTATACAGGCTTCTATGGATATTTTTTTCGTTTGTCATTCCCATCCCTAATATTAAAGCGGATTAAATTTAAATTCACATGAAAAATCGAGCAACCATCCAAGTTAATTTTATCAATTTACAATATTACAAATTATTATTCGTATAAATGTAGGGAAAAAACACAAAATATATCTCGAACTATCGTAAATGATATGCAAATATCTACGTCATACTTTTGGGGCATTGATGTTACTACCATCCAAAGTTAGAACACATATGCCCTTTATACTAATGGCATACACGTGTTATAATCTTATACATCGATCCGATATTTATCAACGGATAAGATTTTTCGAAGTGAATTTAAATAAAAATAGGTGATATCTATTTACTCCCCCATTGTCCCTATTTACTTGTCAATTATTGACTTGACACACAAAATAATAATTGACATAGTAAATTTACTATTTTGTCAATATTAATTGATAGAATTTCAAAATCAATTTACTCATTAAAGAGAATCTACCTTTTTCAAAAAAAAACTCTCTAAATAAATTGAGCGTATAAAAAGTAAAAGATATTATTTTTTCTTGATTTGTCAAAAATGACAAATAGAAAGGGACAACTAAAAAATCAAAATTGGACAAGTAAAAAGATATATTGATCCTAAACTTAATTTCAAATTTTAACAGTGACCACCAACTTTCATAGTGTACAAACATACACTTTAACTATCCAACTTTTAAATAAATAAACATGTGAGTCCTATCTTACAAAACGTGTGATATGCTTATTCTGCTCGAGTTAGGAGTAATTTTTAGTCCAACCAACAGTAAAAAAAAAAAGTGCAATTGACAACTTCATCCTTAATGAATCTCTTTTATATATATCTTTATATTTTCAAATCAAAATCTCATTTTTTTCCCTCCTTTTTCAAATCAAGATTTTTTCCTCTCTTTAGAACGATTCCTGTTCATATTTAGTGCAAATGACTTCTAATTTTTTTTTGTCATTGTGAAAAAAAGGTATAATGAAGATTTCTTAATCTGCAAACAATCCAAAGCTGTAAGAAAATAATGATTTTACACCCATGGTGACGAAAACAAATCTACCTTGTATCAAAGATAAACTTTCAAAAGGACAAAATTGAGGCATACCTATACTAAATTGAGAAAGATGAATAGATGAACATCAGCTTCAACAAAAATCTTGAACGATTATTTCCTTCGATTCACTAGATTTTGATTGTCTATTCTAGCTAGGTTTTGACCTTTTGAAAGACTATTGGGTGAAATGAAAATATCTTTAAATGGAACTAATTTAATTTATTTTTAGTTCTAAAATTAACGTGTAATATATTTAATTAGTTGACAGCAATTGAGTGACTCACCAGCACACGTGGAAGCGTTTGCATTTCACGTTCATTGACTGCAAAAATCGCGTGTCTATTTATTTAAATGTTGAATAGTTAACGTGCATGTTTGTGGAGTATGAAAGTTGAAGATCAAAGTTAAAGTTTGAAGTCAAGTTTAGAGTTCAATATATGTATTATGCCAAAAAGATTATATAGGGGGGAAATGAAATAAAGTATACTACATGAATACTTAAGTCTTCATCTAGGTGAATACCTCTAACTAGTGAAAAAACAACCCCTTAAGGGATTTTTAATGCATTAAATAACTCATACTTAAAATATACATTTTAATCATGTGAATTTGAACTTGAAATCTCATGATTCTCAATTCACTTTATCGATCAGTTATAGATCTCAAAGGATATTCAGAAAATGTGTCTCATTTCATGAAAGATGCATTATTCAAAGTAAGTTTGAATTCAACTTTAAATTAAATTCAAATGATTCTAAAGACCAACTTAAATGTGTGATGGAAGATAATCACATCACCTTGAGTCCTTGATAAACTAAACTTAGAAGGAAATATATATGTGTTACTCATGTCTTAAAGTGTTTACAAGATTGAATATCTCATAGACGACTAAAAACATATTTGATAGTCAAAGATATCTGATATCTATATTGTTCATGGGAGGTAGCATGTACTTGTTGAATAGTCAAAGGTATACACAAGTGGATCCGAACAATACCGTCATTAAAAAAAATTAATGACAACTATGATAAAGCTAACACGTGGAGACATGATCATTTAACAATTTCAACATTACATTTGCATCCACGTAACCAAAGTTCTCACAACAGAAGCAACATTATCACATCCCAGACTAGTAAGTGCATTAGAAAGATTAGTTACCATACCTAAAGAACTGGTAAGTGTGCATTTAAGTACAACCACAAAAACAACTAAGTCTCAATCCCAAATCCGCTATATGAATTTTCCCTAATCACATCACACAATTAAAACACATGGGTAATGTAAAACCCAAAATCTTGGGTTGTGTAAAACATAAATTTAATATTTTTTGATAACCGTGGTGTCTAGATCAACTTGCGTGCATCTTGACTAATTCCACGGGACACTTGTCGCCTCCAACCAGCAACAAATATCAAATAACCCTGTCCACTAATGTTAGAACATATGAGAACCGGCAATTAAACTTGAGACCTCATCGTGCTCAACCCACGTCATTGACCACTAGGTCAAATCCTTGGGTGCAAAACATAAGTTATTAGAACAATCAAATTTTCAACTTGCATCCCCAGATAATAATACCTTCATTCAGGTTAAGGCACATGACTCGAGCATAGCTTTAAATTCAATGCTGCACTATCATAACGAATTATTACTTTCATTTTCTCAGAATTCTATCACATGCATATTGTCATTTAAACATCTATCAAAAAGTATAGCACATCTGTTTCTGTTTAGTTTTTAACTGCATATTAACAAGATAGGAGCATGAGACAAGTATTTTCCAGAGTTGAGTCCAAAACTCATTGTATGTTTATTCAATATTTCTGCTCATGTCCAAAGACTACGAACTCATCAGACAATGTTGTTCACCATAATACATTGATTGTCGTCATGGTGCCTTTCCTGAGTATAGTCATCTCAATCAAATCTTTTTTCTTGTTCGCTTCATCGCCTCCCATGATATACGAGTACATTTCCTCTGTGTGCCCAAGGTGGTCTAAGGGCCTCAAACCTCCATTTCCATGACATTTTGCTATCTTCTTCTCCGGCAGAAACAGAAAATGCTGGTGATGGTCTTGCCTTTGAGTGCAGTGTTGATGCAAAAATTCGGCAAACCCATTCGTAGAACATCTGTTGTTTCCGTAACATTTTCTTAATTACAGGCAGTTGTTAATGATTCTCAAAAGATGAGAGAAAATGACAATACATGAGGATAACTAAATAACACAGAAAATCATATCTCTAGACTTATTACAGTCACATAATAGAATTCACATCATAATTCATATTGAGTGTGAAGCTATTTCCAAGATAAATAAGAGTGGAAAAACAATGAATATACCAAAAGTGATGTACCTCCTCCGCAAGCCTGCCTGGAAAAATCAAGAGATACTTCTTTTTTTATGACAAGAAAAACCTGCACCCGCTACCCTTTGGGTGCGCACAGGGTAAAATCCCAGCTCCTATGCAATAGCTCGCAAACCACATAGGAGTGGTAACCCGCACTAGGCAAGCCCGACGCGACGAGCTCGACCCAAAAGGCAATCCCATTGCTTTCGCAGGCAAAGGGTTTCAAACTAGAGACCTCCAACATGGAAGTCCCAAGCCCAAACCACTGGGCCACCCTAAAGGGTAAATCAAGAGATATTCTAATTGCCATTTTTCCAACTTCAGCAATTCCATTGATGCCATTTCTCACGCAGGGATAAAAGGAATTGTATCATAGCCCAATAAACCAACCAAAAGAAAATATTCACTTATTATTATTCAAGTGAAGCTCTGGTATCATGTCAAGGACAGAAGGATTCACCCTTACAACGTTTACCAAAAGCGCAGCTGTACTTGCATCAACTGAGAAGCCCCTTCCAACCATTTCCTTCATAAAAGATGTCATTTCACTAATTTTGTTGCATCTAAGAAATCCTTGCACAATAACATTATAAGTAACACGGTCTGGGGAACAACCGTTGTCTTCCATTTTTCTTAGAATATCTTTAGCTTCATCAAACAACTGTTCAAGACAAAATCCAGTTATCAATACATTGTATGTTCTCACATCTGGGAGCAATCCAGTGAAACAAAGCTTCTCGAAAACAGTATGTGCTTCGTCTAGTTTACCATTTTTGCACAATCCATTAATGACAACATTGTAACATGCAATATCAGTATATTCTCTGTTTCTTTCTAACTTATTAAAGAGTGACATAGCTTCTTCAACAAGTCCGTACTTAAAATAACCATTGAGCAAAGTGGCATGAATGTATGTATCAGCTTTGGTCCCTGCAGATAGCATCTCAGCGTAAATTTGCTTTGCATCACCAGTTCTTCCAACTTCAAACAGACCTTGCAAGATCGTATTGTAGGTAAAATTATCGGGTTTTGATCCCTTTTTAAAAATTTCATAAAACAATTGCATGGCCTGGGCAAGTTTTTTTTTCTTACAGTATCCATTTATTAGTATGTTATAGCTAAAAATGTCAGTCTCAATGCCCTTATCTATCAAGCTATCAAAAATTCTCCTTGCTCTATCTAGTTGACCACGCAAACAATATCCATCCATCAATGCATTGTAGGTGATTACATTAGGCTCTACACCCTTTTCGGCCATGTGTTTCATTACTTCCTCAGCATCTTCAACTTTCCCTTCTTTGCATAGTCCATCTGTTAGTATGTTTAAGGTATGCACATCTGGATACATATTAAGGTTCGCCATCTCTGAGAACAAAGTTTTAACCTTCTCCCACTGACCGCGCTTACACAAACCATCAATTATTGAATTATATGTGACTATGTTTGGAGGAAAGTCTTTCTGCTTCATCTCGTTCAGAATGTTGATAGCAGCATCTAAGTTTCCATCTTTGCAAAGAGCATCTATAACAATGCTGTAAATGAATAAATCAGGCTTAGTACTCCCTTGTTCCATTAACCGGAGCAAACTTAAAGTCTTCTGAGTATGACCCCTTTTGCTTAGCCCATTCATGATGGTTCCATACATGATTTGGTTAGGCTCACAAATCTTCTCTTTCACCAACTTCTTGAACAATTCAACAGCATGTTTAACCTTATTTTCAGCAAATAGTCCCCTTATTAGAGTGGTAAAGGTGACACCATCAAATGAAACGCCACTCTTTAAGTATATGGATAACACCGAAAATGCACAATCAACACGATACATCAGGCAATAACTATTAATAATGCTATTTAAGATGAAATCACTAATTGGAATGCCTAATTTCCGCATTTGTCGAAAAAGAGAAATGACAGCAGAGTAATGTTTCATCCTTATCATATTGTTAAACAATTTAGAGAAATCGACAACTGAAGGAAGAGGCTTCATTCTAACCATTTCATGGAAGAGAGTAACAGCATCATCTAAATTGCTACTATTTACACCAATTTTATCCTTAACTGAAATTGATTCTTTACTGTAATGGCATGAAGAACAAGCTCTAAATGTAAATGACGAACCAGAAATGGAAGAGATAAAGGGAATACCATTGCCATTCCGCAGAGCAATTTTCTTCATCTTCTTCAATGGATGTATCTCCGTGTGCCCTAATTTTGCAAAATAAGTTATATACAGCTTCTTTTGGAGTGTGGATTTTTCTTTTGTTTTCCGGCATAATCGTATTAAAATTTAATTAAATTTAAATTAACTTATAACTATCCAATCAAGGTGCTATCATTACATTGTTAATTTACATATTTTTATTATATCTTCTAGTTATTATTTAATAATTTTATTTATATTATTACTTTTTTATAATAATTCTATCGTCTAAACCTATTTTTATTTATAGATAAATAATAATAAACACTTCTCTACCTCCTAAAAACCTATCCAAACAAACTATTGGTGTGCTATATTTTGGATAAAGCCACTAAAATCCTAAATATGATATTGAAATACTAATCTTTTAATGCATAAATAATTCTCTTTCTTACTAGTAAATATTAATCAAACAACCCCTTGTATTTTAAAAATTAAAGTCTCCTCATCTTATGATATTGAAATTCTACAAAAATATGAAAGTAGAACTTTCTATACCCTCCAAAATCGAACACAATAATCCCTTAAAATGATCGTGCAAGTAAATAAATTTTAAAAATATGAGGTAGAAGATTGAAAAAACAAACTATATTCAAAATACAAGAAAGCAATAGTACTAAATTAAAATTTCTATTATCTTTTCGGAGTTTCTCGAATCAATTTGTACGTGTCACTAGAACACATGCACACATACAATTTGATACTTACAAGTTTGAATTATGCATACTTGAAAATTAAAAGACATAAATTTCTACTCAAATCAAATTAAAGAACACGTATATGTACTATGTCATAATGTATGCAATTGAATCATATCAATAAAAATATTTTTGTAATTACTTCGTCCTTTTTTATTTATCACTATCCTTTTTGATAGCCCATGATATTCGAACCGTCTATCACATACTTGTTTCCTCCCCGCAATAAATACTAGATACTTTTGTCTATAAAATTAAAATAGATGGAAGAAATCACATACTATTTTCGAACACTACCTAATTCTTCCACCTTCATAATTATCTATGATATATAGTATTACACCAACTACGTCATCTCAAGAGATTCAGAAATTGACTATACAAAATTCATACAGTCGATCCTAACTGATCTGAAACAGAGACATAGGTGATTGACACTTCCTTTTTATAAGGATGGTATCCGAACCACCTCGACTATTTCACTAGATGCCTCCTATCTCCCACCATCACAAATACCGAACGAAGAAAATTACTAAATGTCACCTCTGTTGAAATCTGAACTATGACTTCCCTTTGTTTTCACATAGCAGGTATTCAAATATCTTCAAAATCTCTACACACTTGCATTAAATTTAACCATAGAATTATTAAGCACATAGCATCCAGTAAAATCAGAATGGTAGATCTCTTTATCAAAATAAAGTAAACTCTACAATTCTAAACTGTCTAAAGAATTTTCCGAAATTGCAAAATCAACTATTAGTGACTAGTTGCACCAGTTGATGAAATGTATGGTTCAGAACCAATGTCGCTCGATAAAAATACAAAACTGATGTTTCGATTCTTTTATCTGCTGAGAAAAAGCATCACTTGTCAAGATGCTTTCAATTTTAATCTTGTGCTCGCTCATATGCTAATACCTAATCCCTGTTTAAGCTGCCTCCTCTATTCTCCAACTGTGAGTCCAAAACCGAACTTGTAGTCTTTCTTTTTGTGATCGACCTGAACAAACGATAAGGAACACAGTTAGGACACCAATGGAAGCCATTCTACCAAACTGTGAGATCGGACCCCAACAAGTATAAGCATGAAGGAGGGAAATAGATAAGAGGGGTGTGCCCCTAATATAAGAGTTCCAATCCATGCACTAGCTGCCTTAAGAAATTTCACGGTTATCCGAAGGAAAAGAAAACAAGAATAGGTGAAACTTAGAACATGTATGCTGTAAAGGAGCTACAACAAGATTTTAGAAATCCATATACCACTTACCTCAGCTGAAAGAATGAAATTAAGACCCATGTTCAAGCGCTCTTCCAAGAAAGCAGCTACACAACCATTGGAATCAATCTTCCCTCTGAGACGGCACTGTGATGCACACATAATGTTGATTCAGTAAACATTAAAGTCCAGAATGAGAAAGGTTGATTAGATGTCCCAACATAACCGCAATGCAGTCACAAATATAAGATCAACTTAATGAGCTTTCATAAATAATAACCCCTTGCAAAACGCATAACAACAGCCCACAAAAAGTTTCTACATGTCTTTGCACCCAAAGGGTGACCTAGTAGTCAATGAAGTGATTTGAGAACCATGAGGATTTAGGGGTCACTGTTCAGATCTCAGCAAGAGGCAAAAACACTAATTGATTTCTCCAATCCATCTAATAAGCCTAGGTGGACAAGATTATTCGGTACATGTATTGGTCGGAGGTAGTAGGTACACATTGGAATTAGTCGAGGTGCGCACAAGTTGACCCCGACACCACAGTTATCCAACAACAACATACCCCGTGGAATCTAGGAAGGGTAGGATGTACACAGACCTTAGCCCTACCTTTGTAGAGTAGAGAGATTGTTTCTAATACACCCGCAGCTCAAAAGGAATATTATCAAAGCATGATGACCAGAAAATATGACAACCAAATAGCAAGATACAAAGTAAATGCAACAATAGATAGTAATACACATAGAAGAATAAGGAACTACGCACTTACCAAATAACACCACTAGGCCCTTCCCTCTACCACATAAGGTGCAACAACACTCGCCTACCTATTAACCTCCTATCCTAATTCTCGACTTTCATACTTTTCTATCTAGGGTTATGTCCTCAATAAACTGAATTTGTGCCAAGTCATGTCGGATCACCTCACCCAGCTCTTTCACGGCATACCTCTACCTCTCCTAACTTCTTTTATAGCCAATTTCTCGCACCTACTAAATGACGCATCCGTGCACCTCCTCCTCACATGCCCAGATCATCTCAATCTCACTTCTCGCATCTCATTTTGCACATTTAGGTTAATAGCACCGAATTTCCCCAACTCTATCATAATTAGGAGTCACGGTATTTAGGTCAATTTACCTTGTATACCACTTCGGGAAGAACACCCCATACGCATGTGATATCCCAAAAAAAGAGTAGAAAATCTAAGCCAGATGATTCTCTACACAAGACTCCTAATTATCGACCTTGCCAAACTTAAGTGCATCGGATTCCAAACAGGGTTCAGTATACTGAAACTGTCAACACTACAGAAATAAGATGTCACATCGCAAAAAGAATTGAGATGTCACGCAGCAGAAAGATACGAAAGAGAAAACATATGACAACCGCTAGTACATATATCTTAGCTGAAGAAGAGTGGTAAACGAGGAAGCAAGAACAAAGGGCTGCAGGCTGCTACAAATATATGGACTTCACGGGTACATTCCAAGTCGGTCCATGCAATATACAGGGAAGACGTGGTAGTCGGTCTTTAAGATAAAATGAATTATAACGCTAGAACGGTTCTACCATCAAGGTGTCTAAACCTAAGGCAAGGTGTCTAACCTAAGGGTAAGAAATGATCTAGTGGAGTCTGCATGCAATCATTTTGAAAAAGATAACGACAATATTGAGGTATTAAATTTGGAGTGTTCATTTTCCACTAGATTCAGGACAGTTGCAGCAGGTTAGAAACTAGGAAAAAACTACACCCTTCTCGGAGTAAGGGTCTCTCAAAGCCAAAAGGAAACTGCAAACTGCTGGAAATGCACAGAAGTTAAAGTACAAAAGACAAACAGTAGCCTGCAGGAAATCAAGTTAGATTTTCGGAAAGAATTTACAACAAAAGGTTACCTGTCGAAGGATGTAATCATAACCAAAGCTTGCTGTTACATCTCTTGACATGTAGTTGTACATAAAATCTGATGCTAGAGACACCTGCATGGAAGAAAAGAGTTCAAGAAACGCAAGTCACAAAATGCAATTGTTAAGATACTAGCGACTCTTACAACCTTATCAGAAATTTTCTGAACATAACTCAGTGCAACCATTCCAGTACTAGCAACTTGCCCTGCAGCAACCTGCAGATAAATTGACAAACACTGAATAATGTGAAAACCATTATAAAAATAAAAAATAAAAATAAAAAAAAGAACTGGAAAGATGAAAGAAACCTACAAAAAAGATAACTACAAGAAATTCATGCTAGCGAAATCAACAAAAGAAAAATATAATAGATATGTTTTCTCTTTGGGAGGGTTTATACTTAGAAACGCGAATATTTTGATGTTCCAGTTTGACATAATATTGAAAATACCAAGTCAAAACGATATAATACAAATCCTTTTGCGTCTGGAAGACCTGCAGTTCAATTTTATTCTAGAGCTATTCATACAACAGATGAAGGAGAATAATGACACTGCCCTCGATGTTATAGCTACTGAAAAAACTTACTCAGACAAAGCAATCAATCAAATGTCTAACTGGAGCGTGATACATATTAGTTTTCTGGAAGGACTTCAACTGAAGTTAAACAGATGTCTTCTCAATCAACGGAAATAGTTAGGAAGTACCAAAAAGAACTAATTGTAAAACAGCAATGAAATTCAAGCTGCTACCATGTATTACCAACACAATAAACAGTAATTACAACTACACCTCAATCCCAAACAAGTCATACATCTTTTGAAAATATATTATAATGCCTCGACTCCAGATAAAAAATTATCTAACATCTAGTAATAGGCAGAATACCATTTTATCTGTGTTGTAGCGAGCAGCATAACCAATGCCAGATTTCCGATGCTGACCAGCCCAGAACACTTCCCCACCCAGAGAGAAATGTGGACCGACACTCTGCAAGAGCACATAAAGGTTCAGTTAGCAAAGCTAAAACATAATACCACACAATACATTTCCATATGATACTGACCCTCAATAAGGACAGCTTTACTCATTCTCTGGTATTTAATACGAACCACAAGGAATCCATGATTGACCAATAGGCGGTAGATGATATCAAACCAATTTATCAGATATCCCCGCAGCCCGAAGGGACAAAAGCGAAAATAATATTGCTATAGCATTTGCAATTTCCACTCTTTTTCAATAAGTGAAGTCCATTACTGTCTCAGCTCTCCAACTTACAGAGGATGACACTAAGTTTGTACTTTGTAGTCGAGCAGCCACCAAGGAACAAAACCCAAAGAAGCAAATTACTGATAGCAACCTTTTATAAGAAGGCTTAAACACAGCCTTTTATAATTATTGATAATATGGAAGCAACTTCACCATAAAGCAATGGTACCTGTAGAAGCTCACCTATACACATTGTGCCCAATTATTTAAAGAATTCATCTTTTAATTCCAAAACATTTTCCAGCAAAATGAGCCAATGTGAGTAGGGACATTTAAATTAGAGTAATCCAAGTTGTCAACCATCAAAGACATAGGGGAGGCCCCATCCTCTTTAAAAGGGGCTTATATCTGCACTATCCTTGCCATACTTTCCTAGTCTATCAGATCTTTCCTCCCACTGACACAAATAGACCACGCAGCGTTAAGACAACTAATCTGACAAGTATGGACAAGGAATCTCCACGTTGAAGTCTTCCGCCAAGGGATGACCTCATCAAAACAAACTCTCAATTACACAAAAGTAAGCCAAATATATGCCTAACCACCACTATCCATAATGCTCGTTCACACCCAGAACCATGTGTCTACCACACCGCTCTTTGCGCTTTGCTTGGTTTTCCATCGTCCAATCCACAATAAATCAAATGAAACCCCACCAAAAAAAATTCGCTGGGATACAATTGAAAGAAAAGGATCCTTTATGACCCCCAAACACATCGTGAATGCATATTGTCTCACAAAAAAAAAAAAATTTAGTTGATGTCAATTGATCCCTCATTACTGTCCAGAAAGAAGTGCAAATGAAAAACTTGAACTCATGACATTTCTTACCAAAACAATGGCATCAAACAGATGTCACAATTACAGCTACTCATTGGCTAGCTTAAATAACAGTGTAAATGATGGTGGAAATTCTCTACTATTTCAGTTGGTCGTTCTGGTGAGAAGGTAAATGATGGAGGTTTCCTTTAAATTGGAAATGTATTACTTTTGTAAAGTAATGGGTATGTAGTTGATGCAGATTGAGTAGTATGACACTGTTCACAGAGAACATTTTGCGGCCAAAGGGAGTACAGAGTGGTTGGTAGTCCCTTCTTGTCATCAGGGGTTGAGGGAACAGGATGAGGTCTAGATACTAAAGCCAATAATTAGTAAAGAAACACTTAAAATGTATTTTTCTAAGTTATCAAGGAGTTGTTAGAGAACGTGACCCACACTAATCACTAGTGTCTTCTTCTCTTCTTAGCATTTAATCCAATTAAGTAATCTGATTTTCACAAACAACATTACCATTGATCTCTTATTGATGCTATAACAACTCCTGATGGTTCCCTTTGCTCTCTCACCCACTCACTAGGCCTTTAATTCCAGTTGACAGCACATTGTCACACATTATTATCTTTTCATTTTTAACCTAAAAACGCATACTTGTAAGTGATAAAACACTATTCCAACTCATCGTATCAAGTACGACAAAATTTACTGAACCTTTGAAACTTCACGATACTTTGTGTAACTTGAGGACATAAATGTCTGACGCATTATAACAGTACATATACATAATGGACTGAGAAAAGGTCATTTACTTTCTGACATACTCCCCAAAAGTGGGTCCTCGGGAGGATGAAGTGGTGTATGCAGACCTTACTCCTACCTTTGTGGGGTAGAGAGGTCATTTCCGATGGACCCTGGCCTCAAGAAAAACGTTTTCTAGAACAGTTTGGGAGAAAATGCCAGTCGAACGCTATAATGGAAATATTGAAGAAAAATAAGTAATGACAGCAATGAGGAGTAACAATACCTGGATGTAGCTGGCTCCAAGTAATGCACCATTGCCAAGTTGAAATTGAGTCCTGTAGTCTTTACCCTTATAAACAACAACAACAACAACAAAAATAAAAACAATCATTACTCCCAAGTCAAATGGCCTGCAACATAGTATGAGAATAGTACAACTTTGAATGAAATAGGAAGAGTGACCAGAATAGCCTGGATGGATCAATTAAATCTTATGAATTATACGCACGAATATCCTTTGCATAAACAGAGAGAATAATTACCTTGTAATCGAAATTAACCATGCCATGTGACATGTGTGGTTCACCAGTCAGCTGTTAAGAAGATCGTAATTATGAGACATACAGTCGCTCCACATAATTTGGAAGAGAAAGCAACAGTTGCAGATATCATTCAATACCTGACCATTGGCTTTCAATGAAAGATTCTCAGACAAATCACACTTCACCCTAGCATTCACCCTACCATCTGTCATAACTCTCCCAATAAGCATCATCTGTAGCATTAGTAAGATGTCATTGTCGCCACTATTTGATCCTCAATAAGTTCAGGCGCTTGGAAAAATAAAGTTCAACTACAGACCTGTGGATCTATAAAGTTGGCACCAAACTCATAGTGTGCAGTTGGTATTTTGACGATGTCAGCAGACTGAGTAGGAAGTTCTGTAGGCCCCATAAAAACACTGATAAAAGGTAAGAACACATTTGTTATCACTAAGAGAACACCTCTTCCCCTCGAGCAATGGAGAGATCATAGCTACAAATATGATATATTGGTTGAGTAGAGAAAATCTACCTATGACTGAGTGAAAATCTCTGATTAAGACCTTTGGTGAAATCAAAACGCAGTCCTTCAAAAAGCTCGGGTTTTAAAGACACTGCCAATAGAGACATGAATTAGTTCTTTTCTTCACCAAAACAATAACAATAATATAGGAGTGTCACATTTAAGAGCACCAAAGCTGATTACATATGAACATGAAAGGAAACACTATAACTGCAATAGAAGCACTGAAGTAATTTGACTTTATAGTGGTTTCAACAACCAGCTCTCCAGGTTTTGATAAAGAAGACCTACTGGACACAACTTTATATCTACACACAATGAATCGAACAACTATTGCCACCCTCTTTTCCCAAATGCAAGGTTAAATTAGAATGTAGAGGCAGTATTTCTTGCTAAACCTAGAGCATTCACAACACACACACAACTATACACAATCTCAAACCAGTTGAGGTCAGATATATGAATCTTTTTTATCCATTCTGCTCTCTATGCAAGCCCATTTCATTCCATACTAAATATAAAATAATTTCTCCAAATCTTAGACTTATTCCTCTATAAATATCTAACTAGAATACAATGAATACTGAAAAGAGAAAACCTAATGCAAGTGTAACAACAATAACTACGCCTTAGTCCCAACTAGTGTTATCGCATATATGGATTCTCACTTCCATTGTGTTCTATTCTTGGCTCACATGATTACGGGAGATTGTATGTGTTGTGATACAACTCCTGTCCATGTAGTTTTAGGTCTATCTCATCTTCTTTTTTCTCATTTTTTGTGTATCATCCTTGTGGGGGCAAGCTAAGCTCATCTTCTTGTCATATGTAGTTCTACACTAGTTCCATGGGGGTCATGCTAAGCCCAGGCCCAAACTAAAATATATAACAATTTTAATTAAAGAAGTACAATTTGTACCATATTTTTACTTTATAACTAATATAATCTAATGGCAAGTCAAACATATCTTGTTGATAAGTCTTCATAATTATTAAAATTCGTAATCACATAATTGGATAACTTTAAATAAAAAGTTACTTATGAGGAAGTAAGTTTGGCTGGAGAACTAGAAAATATCAAAACGACACAAGTGATTCGATATTTTATAAAATAACCTGATTTAAAATATGTAAAAATAATTATAATTCAATGAAGACCATAAATAAAAATTCAATGGTATTTTTATGAATTTGTGAGCATGTAATTTCTTAGTTATAGATAGAAATGAATTTATTTCGATATTTATTATGTTTTAATTTCACTCATTATTTCCTGTGCAAAGAGTTCTTGCAAAATTCATTTGTTGTAACACTGGATGTATTGTTGTTGTTTGGGATCATATATAATTTACCCCCGACCCCTTGTGGATTACATATTACACTAGGTATGTAGTATAGAATCATCTATTACAAGAAAAGTTTCAATGAATGTAAATGTATATTATAGTAGTTATAACTTCAATTTAGAGCCTTCACGTATATTATAACTTAATAACGATCTTACAAGGATATTAATAAATAATAATTGAAGTACATTAATGACGTACTCCATTCAGTCCATTTAACTTGTCATGTTTTACACACCCCTTAAAATATCCTATCCACCCCAATTAATCACCGTTATAGCTTTTTTCATGCCCAATAAGAAACATAATAAAAAACAGGGTATTACCTATTGAGTTACCCTGTTTATTAGAAGTTTTTTGAGAATCAAACAATATTAAAAAGAAAAAGAACTATGAGGGTATAGTTGAAAATACTTGCATACTTTAATTTTATACTAGAAAATATTTAGGGTTAATTTTTTGAGTTGAAGTCACTACTAATTTAAAATGGAGAGAGTATTAAATAAAAGGTAATCTAATAAGTGGCAAGAAGAGATTCATACAAAGTTACTACTAGGTTACACCAATTACAGAGGCCCGGGTAGGAATGGACTTAGGAATATGAGTTAGGGAAAAAATGGATATATGCAAGAAAAAAGAAACATCAACTGCCATGTGTGGCAACATCACATCACCAAAGAATTGGAATTATGGATTCACCCCAGTGAGGACTACAAACTTATTATTCTTCCTTAAAAATAGTGCCATACAATTGTAGACGGCATTACTTTGGCATTCCACATGTACTAATTTTACCCTCTATAGGACATGATCACTACTAATCTATTTTCTTATATCAAGTACAGTATAAATTTGTTGATAAGGGAGAAAGCTCCTACAAGAACTATACCAAAAAAAAGAGAGAGAGAACCAACAAAAACATATAATATAAGAACCTCAAGTGCACCAAAAAGACAAAACATTTATGAAATTAGTCCTTGGATGTATGAAATCAAGTTCCTTCCTTTCAAAAGCTCTTCTATGACTTCACATTATTTTAACATCTAGATTTTAGTGACACTATCTTAAGATATACACGGCCTTGTAGAATGTAGACCCAACATTCACTATCATATAAATTATTCCGAGGATGTACGAAATCATGTTCTTTCCTTTGAAAAGCTCTTCTACAACTACACATTCATTTTAACATCTAGATTTTAGTGACATTGATCTTAGGATATATGTGGCCTTGTAGACCCAACATTCACCATCATAGAACATTGTTCCTCTCAAAATCTACAACCACTCTACAAAACTAATTTTCATTTTGTTAGGTTTCTCCTTGCCGCATTACACGCTTGTAAGAGTCCTCTATTTTAGTTATCTTATATCTTATTATATTATGTCTACCTAGAAGACTAAATCTAAATATCTAGATTGTGTTGTTCTCGCATCATCACCTTCCTTCTTATGCAAGTTGTACTTTACGATACATATATGGTTTGACTTCCCATCCTACAATACCAACTTTTTCGATCCACTTGTCAGTCATTTTGTCAATAAGACAATTTGATCTGTACATATCTTGCAGACTTGCACCATGAAACCTAATAGCTACACCATTGGATGCGACATAATATTATAAGTCAAAACTCCATACTTTAAATCACATTTTCAATTCTTAGAATACGCTAAATCAATCTGCAGACAGCAATAAATGAAATACTGCTCAATTACAAGATCCGCTACATAAATCTTCTACATCTATTTTAGTTATCATATATCTTATTCTATCTTGTCATTACCCATTAGGCTAAATCTAGATGTCTAGATTGTGTCATTCTTGCATCACTTTCCTTTTTATGCAAGTTATATTTAGGATACATATATGGTTTATGGTTAACTTCCCATCCTACAATTCCAACTTTTTTTATCCACTTTTCAGTCATTTTGTCAATAAGACAATAGCGTTTGTGTATATCTTGCAGAATTGCACCATGAAACCTGATTCCTACACCATCGGAGGCGACATAATATTAAAAAGTTAAAACTCCATACTTCAAAACACATTTCAATTCTTATAAACGCAAAGGAACCCAACCTGCAGATAACAGAAAATCGACTATTACTTAATTACAGGATCCTTTACATAAATCTTCTACATTTATTTTAGTTATCTGATATCTTATTCTATCTTGTCATTCACCTAAAAATCTAGATGTCTAGATTGTGTCGTTCTTGCATCACCTTCCTTCTTCTGCAAGTTATTTTTACTATACATATATGAATTTAACTTCCCATCCTACAATTCCAGCTTCCAATCAACTTGTCAGTAATTTTGCCAATTAGACAATACCATTAGTACATCTCTTATAGACTTGCACCATGAAACCTCATCCCTAACCATTAGAGGCAACATAGCATTAAAAGTTAAAACTCCATACTTAAATCACATTTCAATTCATACAACACGCAAAGCAATCTGCAAACAACTGAGAGCTTCTCCATTACAGGATCCGGCTTCATAAATCTTATACATCTAATCCACTCAATTCCAAACCATTTCGCGCCACATCCTTATAACTCATATACATCCAATTCCACTCTACTCAAACCAATTCATTAAATCTTCAAAGCAACAACTGATCATAGGCGAGAGAAGTAAATGATAGCGATACTACCTGAGAACTTCTCAATTACAGGATACCTAAACCTTCTACACCTAGTCCACCCTATTCCGAACCATCTCAACTATACCGCCACATCCTTTTAAATCATAAATATCCATTTCAGTCTACTCAAATCAATTCCATTAAATTTAAAAGCAACAGCGGATCATAGGCGAGAAGTAAATGATAATAATACTAACTGAGAGCTTCTCAATTACAGGATCTGGCTACATAAATCTTCAACATCTAATCCACTCTATTCCGAACCATTTCAACTACACCACCACATCTTTATAAATCCTATCCATTCATTTCTCTCTACTCAAACCGAATTCATTAAAAGTTCTTTAACAATTGATCAGAGGCGAACTAAAAGGACAACAATACTAACTGAGAGCTTCTCAATTACAGGATCCAGTTACATAAATCATCAACATCTAATCCACACTATTCCGAACCATTTCAACTATACCGCCACATCCTTAGAAATCATATACATCCATTTCACTCAACTCACACCGAATTCATTAAACTTAAAGCAACAATTGATCAGAGGCGAAGTAAACGATAACAATAATACTAGCTGAGAGCTTCTCAATTACAGGATCCGGTTACATAAACCCTCTACATCCAATCCACTCTATTCCAAATCATTTCAACTATACCGCCACATCCTTATAAATCAAATACATCCATTCCTCTACAATCAAAACCGATTTCATTAAAATTTAATAGCAACAAATTATCAAAGGCGAAGTAAAAGGATAAAAATACTAACTGAGAGCTTCACGATGGATTTCTTCATAAGGAATTGGACAAGGCAAGTTCAGGTAATCAACTTTCTCTTTCTCCGATTCGACAGCCGCCGACTTTGAATTCGCCGGTGGAACTATAACTGACGGAGGAATGAGAGTAGCCATTGCACAAAAATAAATTAATAAACAAAAAGAAGGAAGAAATTTGATTCTGTTTTCCTTCTTCTTCCTCCCGACTGCGGCTATAAAGGAAGAAAAACTCAGCAGAGTGAGAGAAGTAGTAAAACCCTTCGCCTAAATATAGAAAGAAATAAAACCCTTAAAACCTCAGTAGACCCGACCCGTTTTTGAGTGGCTTCATTTTTCACATGACATGTGGAAGTACTTTTATAGGATACATATGTTTCCTTCGTCCAATTTACGTGACACTATTTGTTTTTCAGAGTCGAAGTTTAATTGAAAATTTATATGTAAAACTTTTAATTTTTATGAAATGAGATTTATATATTTCTAAACTACGTAAAAAGTATTATAAATCATAATAATTGACAATTCAAAATAATTAAAAGATATATGAAAAAAAATAGACTTATTTGAAATTCAAAATCTGAAAAGTGCCACATGAATTGAAATGAAGAGAGATGTAAGATGGTAAAAATTAAAATTAAAAATTATATATAAGTACTTGTTTTAGAGATATTATTGCATTGTATGTGTATATCACGTTAATCTTTCTAAAACCTATATATTAGGTTAAGATGATAATTATATGTGATTTAACTAGTATATGTATGTTTGCAAGATATATGTTACTTTATCTGTCATTTTTAATTGTCGTGTTACATTTTTCGAAAGTCAGTTTGATTAATTTTTAAAGTTAAACTAGATTACATTGTTCTATTATTTTAAACAAAAAATTCAGATATTCAAAAACTCTAGTATAAGTAATATAAATTTCAATTTTTGCATATCAATATAATGAAAAAATACATTATAAAATGTTAATCAATATTATTTTCATTTGACTCTATAAATAGAAACTATAACAACTAAAATTGGACAGATACAATATGTACTTACTATTTATATATCAAAGTATATGAATACTCTTAAACTGTAATATATATATATATATATATATATATATATATATATATACTTTTTTGAATTATTTGCTTACTATATTATTGTTGTCTATCATATTTTATATACAAAAACTAGTTAATGATTCTATCAATATACTGTGATTGTATATTAATATTATATTTGTTGATAACAGAGCATATTCATACGGCTATTTCGCAACCTTAATTATGAAACACAGATATTTGAATATAAGGGTGAGTTAACTTCCCCCAAAAATTATGATTTCTTTCTTATCTCATTGTTCATCTTTTCATACACAAACATTTTGAACTTTATACTTATATTTTCTTGTTTGGGTTACATCCCGATATTCGAGACGTTTTAGATGTTTTGGTAGTATAAATTTTATGGAGTTAATTTTTCAATTAATTTTGATATTAATTGAGTTTGTGAGAACTTGATTTTAAAAATAAATAAGTCTTTTTTTCCCTAGTGTTTTCTAAGATGATTTTGTTTTTAAAATGAAGCTTTAGAATCTGAATTGTACTTACTTATTTAAACGGTTAGAACTTTGTCATTTTCATGTGTGGATCAGGTGAAGGAAGCAGTGTATAATACAACCCAAAACAATACTTTACTTGTTTATCAAGTGGCCCAGTGATTTGTGCTTGGAACTACTATGTTGGAGGTCTCAAGTTTCGAAACTCCTTGCTAGCGAAAGTAAAGGATTTGTCTTCTGGATCGAGCTCGTCGCATCAGGCTTGCCTAGTGCGGGTTATCTTTCTTATGTGGTTTGCGAGCTATTGCATAGGAGCGGGAATTTTATCCTCTGCATACCTAAAGAATAGCAGTTGCAGATTTTCCTTGTCATAAAAAAAAATAATTTACGTGTTCTCTTAATAAGTGTTACTGTACAAGCTTTAGGAGCCAAAGCAAAAAAAAAAATGTTAAAAAAATAAAACTACATGATAAAGAGAGAAAAGGATAAAAATCTCCTAAATTGCCTTGTATCTTCTAAAAAAAAAGTACATGTATTTATATTTATATTGATTTACACAATCCTACTAAATATTATTCGTTACTAAATAAGACTGTGAAAATAGAAGACATTGATATCATCTTATCATGTTTGAATTTATCTAATATACGATGAGATTAAATTCAAATCTATTAAGCGAACTCGATAATAATTTTAAAAAATATTTATTGAAATGGTATAATCGAGTTTGAAAGTAGAAATTTATATAAAAACATTTTTATCAATATAACATGAAAAGTCTGAAACATTCCTAAAAATAATGACATAAATCGTAAACATTTATAGCAACAATATATTTTTCTTAATACAAATATCGTTTAAAAATAAGAAAAACTTCAAAGCATTGTAAATTAGCCCCAAGTGCTAACCATAATTATCTCCAACAAGTAAAACTAGACCAACTTATGAGTCTTACATATATTAGGGTTATATATAATTAACATAGAAAATATAATAATTATAGTAGAGTAATCAATACTTATAAAATAAATATTACCAGTTTCCATCTCCTAAATTGAATTGGTGGCAATGTCTATTTGATAATATTCAATTAACTAGCCTATATAATATTAATATATAATCTAAACAAAAGTAAATCTTAGGATATCATAATAGTAAATATACAAAATTAACATATTAAGCTATGAACAATTACACATAAAAATTAGAGATGTATGAGAAAATTTCAATCTTTCTTTTAAATCGTCATTTTTTTGGTCAATAATCATGTGCACATATTGCTCCAAATACTCAAATTATACAATGATTCATTAGAAATAAATTCACATTCGCATGCCATAATCAGAGTACTAGACTATAACTTATGACTTCTAAGGTCAATAATCATGTGCACGTATTGCTCCAAATACTCAAATTATGCGATGATTCATTAGAAATAAATTCACATTCGCATGCCATAATCAAAGTACTAGACTATAACTTATGACTTCTAAGTAATTAAATATATATATATATATATATATAATATATATATTAGCCTCATAAACTCATAGCAATTGCAAATAAGTAAAAAGAAAATATACATCTCATGACTAATGAGCTATTTATGTAATTAACACAAGCACTTGGATCATAATATTAAACTAGCATTCTCGGCACTATATCATCATGATAATGTTAAAATAGTCGTGACCAAAATATGATATCAATATCAACTTGTGTTTCATGTGCTATTTTTAAGTAAGAAATTCATATATGAAACATAATTTATATATTCTCTTATGATAATGTTAAATTATGATGTGTTATCCATGAAACATGAAATATTATAATATCAATATGAAACTGTTAATAGTTTAATTTAACATTATCATATATATCAATATCAACTTATAATAATGTTAAGAGTTTGGAACCTAAATAAGCCATAAAAAAATTAAAAGTGATTAAAATAAGTCATTATTTTAGAAAGTAATAAAAATATGGCTTAGTGGAAGAAAAAATTTCACTTTTTCCAATATTCTAAACGTTTTTCGTTAATCCCATAACGTTTATATTTTAATATATACTGAAACTATTTCTTATACTTTATAAAGTGAAAGTTTTTCTTACACTTTGTAAAGTGAGTTTTTCTTACACTTTATGAAGTGGAAGAAAAACTTATACTTTACAAAAAGAAATTTTTTTTACGTTTTGTTCTTTTTATGAAGTTTTTGTTGTGCCTGTCATGTAATTGAGATAATTTTCCTATATATATTAAAAAAAATATATAAATATCTATCACATGCATTAACTTACTTAAATAAAAAATCAAGTGTTGGACATACTGATAATTTTTGCATTAAAAAATAGGCGAAACATGAAAATTTGAGAATGTCCCAATATTTTCCGTCATTTCAAACTGTGAGGACTGACCAAAATAATTATCTAGCCCGTAATTTGGAGCAATATTTCTATCTTGCTGAAGTAAACCACTACAAAATATATAATAATAAGAAAAAGGGTCAAAAATATCCTCCAACTTTGATTTATTGTTTAAATTTATCCTCGCCGTTAAAATAAAGTTAATTTTACCCCTTGTCGTTAAAATAAAGTTAATTTTATCCCTCGTCGTTAAAATAAAGTTAATTGTATCCCTCTTGTTACTAATTTCACCAAATTTACCCTTCATTAGATGGATTGACCCGAATTTTTTTTTAAAAAACTATTCTTTATTTTAATCCATTAACCCGATCATTTAAAATAACCCGACCCCATTCTTTCAAATCTCGTATACCCATTTACCCATTCTCCCAAATCTCCATTAAATATGTCAAAGAGGTAAATTCGGGTCAATTTGGGTAATTCGTCTAATGAGGGGTAAATTTGGTGAAATTAGTAACAAGAGGGGTAAAATTAATTTTATTTTAACGGCGAGAGGTAAAATTAACTTTATTTTAACGGCGAGGGTAAATTTAAATAATAAATCAAAGTTGAGGGGTATTTTTGACCATTTTCCCTAATAATAATAATAATAATAATAATAATAATAATAATAAATCATATAAATTAATAAATAATTGACAAAATGAACAAATAATAATCGAAATATAATTATTGAGCATTACAAGTCACTTTCATTAATAGTTTCGTTCAAAAACAAAATCATATCGATCGGTAAGAATATTTTGATAATGAGTCATGTTAGAAAAATCAGTAGATTGATTTATCGGAAATCCATCAACGCTATTATGATTTTCTAATTGGGGATGGACATTGACCGATAAAGGGAAACATTGTTAGGTAGTCTTAGGCTCCTTTCTAACATAGATTTTAAGTATTGTTCTGATTTGATCTATGTAATCATTTGGAACCCTCAAAATGTCCTCAACGCTTCGTCATTATATTATAGATAATCCACTCTCCAAAATTTACTTGTCCTTGTGATAAAAACGAAATAGGTATTTTTCGACTATAATCATAATAATACTATATACCCCATTCTTTTATAAATTGATGAAAGAAATATATGCATATGATATCGGATATTAATTGAATATTTAGCATTGTATTTGGAGGACAATAATAATATACGGTATTTCCATCATGTATAATTTCGTCATCCCAATAAATCAAAACTCTAATTTTTGGTTTAAAAGATATTATTTTGTGATTGAAATGAAGAATAATAGAAGACAAAAGATGTTGAATATGTTATGTTTGAATGTCCTTAAATAGAGCTTCGATAAGCTTTCAGAACAAAAATAATAATAAATAGTGTAATAATTTTTTTTATTTTAACGATATGTCGAATCAATATAATTGTATGACAAACACTACAAAAGTATCATAAGGACGACAAAACTTGAAAAATATTTCTCTTTATAAAATGCAAGTTTTTCTTCCACTTTATAAAGTGCAAGAAAAAGTTTCACTTTACAAAGTGTAAGAAAAACTTACATTTTATAAAGTGTAAGAAATAGTTCTGTATATATTAAAATATACTCGTTATGAACTAACGGAAAACATTTGAAATATTGAATAAAGTGAATTTTTTCTTTCACTAAGGCCTATTTTAGTTACTTCCTAAAATAGTGGTTTATTTTGATAAATTTTTTTTTTGCTTATTTAAGTTCCAAACTCTAATATTAAATTAAAAGTCATGCAATTTAAAAATATTCTCTGATTGGGATCAAAATTCTAATTTACCTTAGTTAGAAGTTACTTTAATCTTCACACTCCAATTCCATCATGTACTGGACTAGTTAATACTCTATAATGTTAGACAAATAAACTAATGGTAGTTATTATTTTTAATTAGGTCAAAGTCAAGTTCAATCAAAAAGGTTTTCTACAAAGTCTCGTGGTTAATTTCTAAAACAAATCACATTTTGAATTATTCATAATTATAAAAAGTCTAAATCTATAATAAATTGTTAATTCGACTTTAGTTTGATATTTCAACTTTTTAAATTACACTTTCATAAATTTTGATCAAAATATACTTAAATATCACATATTTAATCGATCATGCTTTTTGACATAATAATTTAAGGAATTTAAACGACATATATCAACTAGGTATTTGAAATGCTTACTCAATAATTTTTGGTGAATAATTCTATTTAAAATTGCCATTCTTGAGTTGTTTAAACTCAAAGAATTAGTTAAATAAACTCAAATCTTAATTTTCTCCTTTCATATTGTTCTAGATATCATTGTAATCTCGATATGGACTATCCATCGATGAAAAATAGTCCAAAGCCTCTTATGTACATATAACATGTATGAGTGCTCACAGTAATGATGGCCAACAGATTATTGCGATCGTATTTCAGTCTCTCGTAATTACGAAGAACAATATCTAGAAAAATTATAATATATCATATGTGATTTTTTGTCTAAAAACTCGCTTAAATTAATGGATTTCAAATAATTCAAACAAATCCTAAAATACTATACTGATCTAAGAAAAGTTTTAAATTTAAAAACATAATTCAAACATTTAAATAAAAAATTTAGATGTTTCTAACGTCAATAATGGTTTTCACAATCTCACTATTGAAGTGCATTCACCAACAAAAATAATAATTTTTTCAACTTATCTGAATAACCACAAATTCTCTAAATCTCAATTTAAACCATCACGATAAATCACAAAAAAAACTATACCACATACTCAAAATTTGAATTGAAACACAAATGCTAATAGTGAAGAAGTTGAATTGTTACGATATGAAACTGTTAATAGTTTAATGTGCACCAAATGAATAGTTCTACTTTAAAATATATTATGCCCATAAAAATGGGTGAAAATGATTTTTTTATTTTACATGTTTTACCTTTGATATTTTGTCCTCCATTCACCAACGGCGTTTTCTTAATTATGAGAGCTAATTTATGTACCTTAAGAATAGTGTTAACTTGAAAAATAATTATACTTTGTAAAGTTGTATGATTACTATCACGAATGAAATATTGATAATATATATATAAATATCAAAACTATTATGAAAGGTATAAACATGCAAAAATAAATTTTATTATTACGTAACAATGAAAATTTTTATTTTATGAAATAAAGTATAAGAGTCGGATAAGGCAAATTTTTTACCAGGTGACAATTGACCCGCACCGACCATATAATTATTGGTTAGAAGGGTAGAATAGTCAATTACTACGTCAACTGAATTTTCTTGGTACTTTCAAAGAAAAGATAAAATCGCTTTTTAATAAATTATAGGCTTATATTTTCCCCTTATCAAATTCCTCTTTACTTTCTCTCTCTACTTTCTCTCTCCGTCGTAGCGGTCGTCGACGGCGGCTCTTCTTCTTCCTCCTATATCCAATTGATGGAAAACGGACCGCCGCAGCCGTCAGGTTTGTATAATCTCTCTGTATTTCGATCTATTTCATTAGCGGATTTAGTTTTGTTTTTGTTAATTGCCTTTTTTAGATAGTGTTTGGCCTACTTGTCGTGTACCGCGACTAATTCAATGAATAGATTGAAGGAGATCACCTAAGTTTTTTTTTTTTTTGGGATTTGAATTTGGATTTTGATTGTGATATCTCGTGGTCAATTTTGAGTTTCATTGTTGTTAGGGCATATGCTTGGGGTTTGTCAAGTGTCAATTATTTGATTAAATTACGTTTATATCTGTGTAAATTTCGATAGCAAACTCATCGAAGGGGGCAGAGTTATCTGGTAATTGTGTTGGTGGGAGATATCAGGTATGAGGTGGAATAGCTGAGGTGTGTAAGCTGGCATGGGCGCCACTGTCATTGGAAGAAAAAGAAGAGGGAAAAAAGCAGCCAAGGGTGTGTTTTAGTGGTTGAAGTGAGGTCTCGGGTTAAGTTCCCAACAGATACAAAAACACTAGCTGATTTCTTCACATTCATTGCTGGTGGGAGGTAGTGGGGTGCGTGCAAGCTGGTCATGACACCACATGTGTTAAAAATAAAATATTGAGAAGAAATCTAATTTGTCTTAATAAGATCAGTTATTTAATATTGCAATGATTTTCACCTGAATTGAGGCAGAGTAGATACAGGATTAATAAACTAAAACGGCATTGAAGTGTAAAAAATTGGTATTGGATTTAATGGACTCAGTCAAACACGTCTAATTTACTCCAACATTTGTATTTTCTGGTGGGTAGAATTTAGTTGTTAATCTCATCTCCCATACTTACATCTAATGTGGTTCTGATAAAGCCTCTAGTTTTTCACGGGAAGTTTCGTTTTCCTAGGAGTTGTCCAAGAAGTCAAATTACTGAGTATTGGAATGAAATGGCGAGAATAGAGCAGAATAAATATAAAGGATTTATATAGCTGAGTACAGGTAGTTTAGGATTAAGTGATGGAGCTGACATGAAGAAAAATTAGAGAGTTGTGTGTTCTAAGAGAGAAAGTAGTATGCAATACTACTAATGCAATCCAATATTTGATAAGATGATTGGCTACCCTACAATTTGATAATTACAAGAAGTAGTAAAGTTATATTAAAGCAACTTCGTTAAACATACAGTGTAGCTATTACTTCTAGCAGCTGATACTGAGCAATTTCTTACACCCTATTTTTTATACATTAATAATTAGGTAGAAAGAATTTCATATTTTTGCTAAAGTTATTGTTTATAATAATAGTTGCTATGTAATTTTTTGGTCAGTTTAATTAGATATATTTAAAGGCTATCTAACATGTTACTGGTTTCTCACTGTAGATATGTCTTTGAATAATTAGAGAAAGGTGTAAACAAAATTGTATACATGCTAGTAAGAACCGTAACTACCGTTGTTGTATTCAAAGAAACAATTTACTCTCGACCAACTCATTTTTACCTTCTTTCAGTGTTGTGAAAAGCGCAGAAAAGCGCGCTTAAAGCGCGCTTCAAAGCGAGGCGACACCAGTGCGCTTCTTTCTCCTGAGGCGATGCGATCTGAAAAAGGCGCTCGCTTCAGATAAAGAAGCGAGAAGCGACACTAAGGCAAAAGCGCAATAAAGCGCGCTTTTTATAAAAAAGCGACAATTAGTTTGTTTTTTTTTAAAAAAAAATCTGAAATATACAATATAACTTAATTTTCTTTCACGACTCTTCTTTCGCTGCTTCTCTCTTCACGACCGTGACTGAGACTGCGTCTCTCTTCACACCTCGACCGCGACTACTTCATCTCTGTGAGTTTCTTTTCTCTTCACGATGCAACTGTTGTAGTTTTTTCTTCTTCTTCTCTTCTTATCTTCATCTCTGCTACTGTTTCTGTTCACAATTATTGACGGCCTCCTCTGTTTTTTTCAGTTCTTTTGCTTTTTTTTTCGTTTTTATTTTGTTATCAGTGTGTATGCTTGCTGCTCTGTTTTTTATTTTTTGACACTTCTTTTTTGTTTGAGTCTTTGTGATTTAATTATGTTTATATGTTATGACTTATGAGTATTATTAACTATCTATTTTCTTTTAATCTAAGATTATATTACCTCTATTTAGTTATTTAATATTTTTTTATTTTTATACTAAATGTCGCTTTTTTTAAAAAAAGCGCGCGCTTCGCTTCACGCTTCTCGCTTCTGTGAAGCAAGCCCTCGTCGCTTTTTTCCGCTTCTCGCTTCCCAAAACACTGCCTTCTTTCGAGTATTATTGACTTGACATTTGTTTCCATACAGGTAGTAGCCCACCCCCGAAACCCTGGGAACGATCTGGGTCTTCTTCTGGCCCTGCACCTTTTAAGCCCCCCTCTGCTGGTAGCACGAGTGACGTAGTAGAGGCATCCGGAACAGCCAGGCCTGGTGAGATTGTTTCAACTGCTAATAGAAATACAGCTGTTAATAATAGCGCACTTGCAAGGCCTGTACCTACTCGACCTTGGGAGCAGCAGCAAACTTACGGTAGCTCATACGGAGGTATGGAGATGTTTACTTAATTTTCCCTCTTGCTCTTTTTTTGTGCCTGTTCTGTTTTTCTATCAAGAGGATTGGCTGTCCGAAGTCCATTATTACAGACATGTCTTTGATGCCTTTTTCACTACCACAGCTGTTTTGTGGTTTGTAAATAACTATTTGTATTCTTTTACATCCTTAAGGTTCACTCTTGATATTATAAATACTAGCATCATTGCATTAAAAGCCTCTTTTGGTTAGTATAACAACTAATTTATCCTTAAGGTCCACTTGTTTGTTCTGAATGTTTGTCCCCTAGCATAGGCTGATTATTGAGTGATGTGTATCATGATATCTGCTTTTGGAGTGCATGCATATGAATTTTCAGGATCATAATGCTATACATGATATGTAATCATGCACACCATCATTAACTAGGCAAGTTCTTCCTAAATATATTCCGATTTTATCATACTGTTTGATTCTCTTTCATACATTATAAGTATGCCCAGTGCCCTTTTTTAAAGTTCTTCTTCTTAAAAAGAATTACTAGCTTGTCTAAGTTTGTACTCCAGCTATACCCCACTTATTCCTCTTTTGGAACTCATCTTAGTTAATGCACCTATTAAATCGACTTAACCTCTGATTGAAGTAAGAGGAGTTGAGTCTTTTTTTGTAGAGTACCCAGTCTCATTATTGCTTGATTGGGTCATTATGCAGGTATTAATACAGGTATGAATTATAATTCTGGATATGGAACTGGAACTGGAACATATGGTTCTTACGGCGGTGGCTATGGAAGCACATACGGAAGTGGTTTGTATGGAAACAGTATGTACAGAGGAGGTTATGGTGGACTTGCAGGCGGTGGCATGTATGGTGGAGGAATGTACAATAGTGGGTATGGTGGCTCAATGGGAGGTTATGGCATGGGCGGTATGGGTGGTATGGGTGGTATGGGTGGCATGGGCATGGGACCCTATGGGGACCAAGATCCAAATAATCCATATGGTGCTCCATCTTCTCCACCAGGCTTTTGGGTCTCCTTCATGCATGTGGTAAGCTCTAACAGTACCAAATAAGTTCATTTCTGTTCTATACTTCTATTCAGGGACCCTAAAGTGAATTTGATGTGTACAAGTCGCTCATTTGCCCTGCAATTCCAGTACAAACTATGCTGGCCTTCTTTTTTAGTTATTGTTTTGGGACTGGCCAACAGTCTAAAATTATCTCCAAGTGAAGTGGTAATAGAGCAAGCCCTCCAAAATACACACACAGAGAGAATCACATAGGAAAGGGGAGAAATGTAAGAAGGCTCATTGTGAAATCTCAAAAGCTGTTAGTTTATGAAAAAAAGAATTATAGGTAGAGCCTAATGTTTTTGATAATAACATCCACCCTAAGCTTTTATAAATTGTGAAATCTTTCTTAGTTGACGCTAATGTTTTTCTAGCCTGCAATTAGTAGGGTTTGTCGATACGTATCCAAAAACTTCAGGCCTCTTTGAATTAACAAAAAGTTCAAGGAGATGGAAATGAAATTAAGAATTATTTACATATTGTATTTTAGGTTCTGGTGTGAGGAGAGGGTTGTCCTTCGAGTACCACCTGATGCTTTTGAAACTGCTAGTATATGGTATTTTAGGTATACTCTATAGACATCATTAATGCCTTTTGTCCGTTGATAACCAATTGTTTGACATAATGTTATTTAATGATGGCAGATGCAAGGTGTTGTAACTTTCTTTGGCCGCGTTGCAATGTTGATAGACCAAAATACCCAGGCATTTCACATGTTCATGTCGGCACTCCTTCAGGTATATCTTCATTTATCCCTTGCATCCAAATAGTTCTTGAACAACCAATACCTCCTTAATACCTTATGGAGTAAAGTATTTGCTACCCAATTACTTTATGGAAAAGTATATAGGATGGTGACATAATTATCCAATTAACATATTTTTACAGCTGTTTGATCGCTCAGGGTTATTATATGGGGAGCTGGCAAGATTTGTGCTGAGATTGCTGGGGGTCAAAACAAAGCCCAATAAAGTTCAGCCCCCAGGTGCTAATGCACCTCATGGCCCTAATGCACTTCCTGGTCCGCACCAACCTCGTGGTAATCAGAACTTTATTGAGGGGCCTAAGGCTGCTCCAGGTGCTGCATGGAACGATGTGTGGGGTGATAATGCACAGTGATATAGAGTAGTGACTTACAAGTGTCACCTACCGTCGGAACAAGTTGCAGTTTGTATGGAAGCTACAGTATAGATAAGAGCTATGCTGGTGTACTCGCATGTAAAACCAATCTACCTACCCTGCTGGATTGACTTGCTGCATTTAATTGAATAATAATCTCCCCTCCCCCTCCCCTCCCCCTCCCCCTCCCCTCCCTCCCCCTCCCCTGCCCCTGCCATGTTTGTGTGGGATTGTAGGTTGTTATAGATCAATGTGCACGTCAGTTTTGGAGACTAACAACATCGTTCTAGAATGATGTTTTATGATTTCCGTTGATTGGAGATAAGATGTTTCATTGTTACATCATTTGTGTAAATCCATGAAATGCGAAGTGCTGAATTTATTTGACCAGTATCTTATATGTTATACGTGGAGATCCATACACAAGCTGTGACAAATTTTTTGCATCGATGCTCAAAGCGCAGAGTATAATTCCTTCTTGTGGAGTAGTAGAAATATAAAAAGGATCTAAATCGAATAATAGAGAGTTAACAATGGACGCAAATGTTGGAAGAGAAAATTTCACATGAAAAACTAGTTCACCTTTTTTCCACCTTGTACACATTTGTCAGTAGAGAAGTGGATTTTTGGACCTTCAAGTAATATGAGGAGTTCGTTTGTACCGTAGTAAAACGGAGGACAGACAGCATTGAGCTTTTCCGAACAGGTTTCTTTCATTTATGTATTTAGTATTAGTATTCGTTCTGTATTAGTTGATCACTTTTCGTTTTGTACAGTACTTAAGAAATCATAAAAAAGAAAATAATTATACCAACTGTAATGTTCCCTACGATTCTTATATACCAATCCTTCCATTTTTGGATGAAGATATATACCAATACTTCCATTTATCATGGATCAAACAATTGTTCTGCATTGTGGCCTACATGCCACATGAAGTGCTATACCTCTGAGTGTGGGCTTTTCAATTTGCAACAAGCAACTGTTTCATTTTATGTACATGCATCTATTAGAATCACTTATTTTCTTATGGAAGAAAACATCACAAGAAATTCTACACAGCTTGATACTAGTGTGCAGTGGGCATAACTGTCGTGCAATTCCATCAAGTTGGACAGGAAACGATGTTTCCAGTGGTGGACGGGTGAGTAACACGTGAGTTCCAGGGAATTCAAATTGGATTGACTGGGATGACAGTTTCTCCTCCCGAGTCTGTAAAATCAGAATGTCTGCTACGACCCTGACAGCTTAAGAACTGGAGATTATAGCCACCTATTAAAACCTGAACGCTCCATGAGGGCAAATACACATTACTTCTTCTTCTTTGACCTCTACATTACCTCTAGCAAGTTTAAAAATTTCCAACGCTACACCACTGATCTGAGAACTTCTGGTGATGTAAAGAATTGAGAGACGTCTGCATCCGGTCCTCAATGCCTGCAGTCCACGGTCACAAAGATTTCTACACCGATTCACATGTAGCGTTTTCAAGTTATGACAATGTGATGCAATAGATTCCCAACCTGCTATCTTGACCTCATGACATATTGCTAAGTTCCATTCCTGAAGCGATGGACAACCCTTTGCTATTGTCATGATACAATCATCGCCAATCGTTCTGCTGGAACGGAAATTCAACACTCTTAACTTTGCAGCAAATCCGACGCTAATAGCTACCAGACCATTCACACGAGTGCACCAGGTCAAGTTAGACACACTCAAGTATTCAATACCACCTCCACTTAGGATACTCCGTATTCCATTAGGTTCAAGCCTACAGTAATCGGCTTCCAAATGAGTCAGAGTTTGAGAACATCCTTGAAAGCCAGCACCAGTTAGATTTCTACAGTAGGATATCCTGATTGCTCTAAGATGACGGCAGTTCTGTGAAATAGCTTTTACGCCATAATCAGAGATTCGAGAGCAATACGAGAGATTTAGATCTTCTAAAGCTAGGCAAGAATTAGATAAGGCCTCTAACCCATAATCTGTAACATTACACCGGTAAAGACTTAGTATTACCAACAAAGAACAGCCAGATGCCACACAGGAAAGACCACTATCAGTTATCCCAAAACAGCAGTCTAGATGAAGACTTCGCAGTTTCGATCCATGACGTGGTAACAAAGACAAACCCGAATCTGGAAGCTCAGTGCATCCAGATAGGGACAATGATTCTAGGTTCTGGAAACGGTTCAGAAGCCTATATAAGTGTAATGTACTGATTCGAGTGTTAGTTTGAGATAACGATGAAAAATTAAGCACAGTGAAAGAGCATTGGAACTGTAAAGATTTTCTATTTAGATTTTGAATTTGAAGCCAGCGACGACAGGTTAAACCAAACGATTCACGGTCAGATCCACAGTCAAGGTGTTGGAAAATAAAGAGTAAACAATCGTCAGGAAGCTGCATGATATATCCAGAGAAGTCATCTGATGGATTATCCATTTTTACCAAGTTAACACTCCAGCAAGGGTGTGAAGCTCGATAGTTCACAATAAACTTTTTTTTATTAGGACTTCCCAATAATTTTATCAAAAGACATGCTAGAGTCTAGAAGAGGTAGACTACTCGAAAAAAGAAAGAGCAAGTCTTCAAACACATGACCTATGAGATCACTGACTTATGGCAAAGAAATCTGGTTTCTGAACTATGAAGTCCCCTAAGAAGTAGGAACTAGGAAGATAGTTTACTTATCAACCATAGTAAAACGTCAACGTTCAAAACGGTCAGTTTTATCTATACTTACTGTCTTTGGTACTAATTCCAAAAGAGAAATGATTGGAGGATGTTAACTTGAGAGGTTAGCCACACAAACCAACACTGCAAAGAATAAGAAAAACCGCATATTAGTTGACATTATACAGCATTGAGCATACCATACATGAATATCTTGTCTTTTGTTTATATTTAAATTTTCTCTACAAGAACATACCCAGTGTAATCCCACAAGTGGGATCTGGGGAGGGTGGATACACAGCCCTTACCCATATCTTATGAAGGTAGATAGGCTATTTTAATGTTTTCAAGCATTACAAAATTAACAAAGGTAAATTGTAACCTCATCCATATGTTGTAAAATGCTTTCTGCATGCATATGTCCACTTCAATATTAATACATAAACCTCAAATTTCAGCAGTACTACTAATGCATACTAGGTACACTCAGCGACCTAAGTCAAAATATGCAAGAAAAAACAAAAGGAAATAAATAAATAAAAAAACTTAATGAAAGCTACTTAATTGTCTTTTATGCATGCCAAGGTGTAGCTAGACAATAAAACCATCGGGAGCTATTTCTCTCAGAAATATACCATGCACGTCTTGGTGAGGATATAAAATTTACAAGACTGATGTGTATGCTTAGCTTCATCTCGAGCCCGGACTATCTGGATATAGAAAAGATCCTACATTTGGTGAATTTCTTGAAAACATCCCAACTGTGATAGTAGTGTTACTTGGAATTTTTTTGTATTTTTTTTTATCAGTTAAAATATTTCACTGTAATATCAAGGCCAACTTGGCAAAATACAAGAAATATACCTAAAAGGATAAACCTAAAAACTATGGTTCTCTCCAAAATCCACCCAATCCTCTATACAAACAAGAACTACACGGGTGCACCAAAAAACCTATTAAGGGATTGAAGACTACTCAATCAAGCGAAGTTCATCTCCACCCCTCCAAAAGCCTCCTATATCAATCTGTCTTTCCAAATGATCCACATTATAATCCACACGCATAAACATATGTATATGGTATCACAAACAATGCCTCAACCAGGAATAGATGCACAATTCATCTTGGAAGATGAGCTTCAAAAGCACTAGCTACTCTGCAGAAGTGCAGATACACTTGATAATAGCTTGTACAAAAACCTCTCCTAAGGGGTCATTTGGTTCAAATCGTGATACCTCAAGATTATAACTAATCCACCTTCTATATAGGATAAGTTATACTAATATTTTGGTAAAAAGTAATACTAATTTTAGCTAATACCTCCAACCAAACACGGGATAAATTTAGTCACAAAATTTGTTCCGGGATAACCCACCTAATTTGTTGAACCAAACGGTACTAAGAGGTCAGATTAGGGGTCCAAAAAGGAAATCAACTTTGAAGTAAGCTCAATACACAAGGAGAAGCAAATAACAACCCGACAGAGTTCCTTTCTTCCCATTCTAACTTGAAATATTTTGTAAACTACAGATAGCTTTAAGGTGCCCCTTGCTCCAATAAGTCAGCATTTTGGATTTAGATATTCCAAGAGAGAGGCAGAGCAAGGGATTCTAACAAGGGTATTCAAAAAAAATTGTACGCAGACCTATGTCAATGGAATTCAACGATTGACAACAACAACAACAACATACCCAGTGTAGTCCAACAAGAGGGTAAAGTATATGCAGACCTTATCTCTACCTCATAAAGATAGATAAACATTTGCCGTATACACAAAAACATTTGTTTTCCCCTATTTACTTATCATAATCATCTGACAAATGAGATTCAACTCAACCCCTCGAATCCACCGTCCCTGGCCTGAGTCGTGGTGAGCACTTAAAAATACACATTGTAGATTTTAGATCATTTGAATCAAATAGATAATACAGTACACCTAAAGTTTGCAATTGTTCTTCACATTGACAATTCCAAATAGACTACATAAAACTCAGTATAATGATTAGCTGAACAAAGTGAAAATACAGAACATTTCCATTGTAGTGGAATTCTTCAATCCTCAACTTACACATGAAAATTCCGAGAGAGAAAAAAAACAAATAATAGATTCAAAAACTAATATTTTTTGAGCTTTCGGTGATTTTTTTTTACCTATTTATCTGCCGAAAAACACTGGATTCAATTGAACTCATGGTAGATATGCTACATCTACCAAATCTGGGTTCTATAAAACTACAATTTCATCAAAATTTCACCAAAAAATCCCCAAAATCTATCAAATTCGGGAAGATAAAGGTGATTTGCAGACTTAAAAAAATTGAAATTAAAATCGGCCGTACCTGAGAAGTGAGAGCAATGAGAGAGGCAAAGATAAGAAATTGAAACTATTGTTAATCACTCACATCAGCATCTGAATTTATAACACCTTGTTTGGATGTAATACAAATTTAGTTATATCACACATTTTATTGGTGCCGTTTGGATAATGGGGAGGTTTGTTGGTTAAAACTATTAACATAAATTTAAATAAGTATAAGAGTAGTGGTTAGATGGATTATATAAAGAGTGTGTGTGGTTAGTCATAACTCTTATGTTTTGAAGATGAAGTTATAAAAATACATAAATATATAGATATTCTAGAACGATAGAGATTTAAATGGTATATTGAAATAAAATGTGTTAATGGTGTGTGGCGATCAAGATGAGAAAGTGAGGATAAAATAATTTGTAATATCAGTAGATTGTACCCATGCTTAGTGGGTATACGTAGGAGGTTAGATATAATAGGTACAGGAAGAGATGTAAATCGATAAAATATTGGGGAAGTGATTAGACATGATATGATATATTTTTATATTATCAAGATTAATCTTAGATATGAGGGTGTGGATATCACATATTATGGTAGATGATTAGTAGTTTTGAAGTGTTGTCTCACTTTTTGTAGGGTTTAACCTTGTTATTATAGAGTCTTACTTTTGATTACTATCATTAGTCATTTATTATTTATTGTGTTTAGGTAATCACACTATTCTATTTTTTTTATTGTTCTCTTATTTGTATTAGGTAGAGAGATAGATCGATAAAATACTAGAGAGAAGTGATTAGATATGGTATGACACAATTTTATATTTATCAAAAATATAACCCTAGATAAGAGTGTGTGACATCATATGTATACTAGGCTAGATGTTATTAGTTTGGAGTGCTATATTGCGTTTCGTAGGGTTTAGCCTTATTACTATAATGTCTTGCTTTTGATTGCTATCATGAATCATCTATTGTTTATTGTGTTTAGATTATCGTATTATTCTATTGTTGTTATAGTTCTCTTGTTAGCTCCTTTGTTTCCTCACTATTGTTTTTCTTTTTTCATACCTAGTTTGGCATGTGGTACTTAAGTCACGATTTTTCGAAAATAGTTATTGAACCTTTACAAGGTAAGAATAATGTGTGTACATATTATCTGACTCACATTTCACTTGTAAAATTTCATATATTTTTGTTGTTTGGATTTTACATTACAATATTGTCTTCATAAGTTTGTTTGGGTGTGTTTTGAAATCAAACTGATTTAAATATGAAGTTTTGTTTAGACATTCATTTTAAATTTCTCATATTATATTTTAACTCATTAATATGAAATCTCACAACTTGCCTCCCTAAGTCTTATACTATCATAAATTATAAAAGTTCATAACAAAGTATGTTATTTTAAATAAATATACAAATTTATGATCGAACTTTAGCTCGATAAAAATAAAACTAAACTTGAGTTGTAGTATACTACGTTTTTGCATATATAACACAATCCTTCATTTTTGATGAAGATATATACAATACTTCATTTTATCATGGATCAAACAATTGTTCTGCATTGTGGCCTACATGCGCACATGAAGTTGCTTATACCTCTGAGTGTGGGGCTTTTCAATTTGCAACAAGGCAGACTGTTTCATTTTTATGTACATGCCATCTATTAGAATCACCTTATTTTCTTATGGAAGAAATACATCACAAGAAATTCTAACACAGCTTGATACTAGTGTGCAGTGGGCATAACTGTCTGCAATTCCATCAAGTTGGACAGGAAACGATGTTTCAGTGGTTGGACGGGTGATAGTAGTAACATGTGAGTTCAGGGAATTATAATTGGATTGACTGGGATGACAGTTTCTCCTCCGCGAGTCTGTAAAATTCAGAATAGTCTGCTAGCGACCTGACAGCCTTAAGAACTGAGATTATAGCCACTAATAAAACTGAACGCTGCTCATGAGGGCAAAATCACATATACTAATCTTCTTCTTTGAACCTCTACATACCTCTAGCAAGTTTAAAGATTTCCAACGTTTTTCTAACGTCCCACTTGATGCTGAGACTTCTTGGTGATTTGTTAAAGAATTGAGAGACGTTGCATCCGGTTTTCCTCAATGCCTGCAGTCACGGTCACAAAGATTTCTACACCGATTTTCACATGTACGCGTTTTCAAGTTATGACAATGTGATGCAATAGTTCCCAACCCTGCTATCTTTGACCTCATGACATATTGCTAAGTTCCATTCTGAAGCGATGGAAACCTTTTGCTATTGTCATGAAATACATCATCGCAGATCGTTCTGCTGGAACGGAAATTCAACACATCTTACTTTGCCAGCAAATCCGACGCAATAGCTACCAGACCATTCACACGAGTGCCACCATGGTCAAGTTAGACCACACTGCAAGTATTCAATACCACCTCCACTTATGGATACTCCGTAATTCCATTTAGGTTCAAGCCTACAGTAATCGGCTTTCCAAATGGAGTCAGAGTTTGAGAATCATCCTTGAAAGCCAGCACATTAGATTTCTACACGTAGGATATCCTGATTGCTCTAAATGACGGCATTCTGTGAGAAATAGCTTTTAACGCATTAATCAGGGATTCGAGAGCATACGAGAGAAATTTAATCTTCTAAAGCTAGGCAAGGAATTAGATAAGGCCCTCTAACCCATAATCTGGTAACATTACACCGGTAAACGACTTGTATTACCAACAAAGAACAGCCAAGATGCCCACCAGGAAAGACGCACTATCAGTTATCCCAAACACAGGTCTAGATGAAGATTCGCAGTTTCGATCCATGACGTGGTAACAGAGACAAACCGAATCTGGAAGCTCCAGTGCATCCAGATAGGGACAATGATTCTAGGGTTTGGAACGGATTCAGAAGCCTATATAAGTGTAATTACTGATTTCGAGTGTTAGTTTTGATGATAACGATTGAAAAATTAAGCACAGTGAAAGCAGCATTGCGAACTGTAAAATTTTCTATTTAGATTTTTGAATTTGAAGCCAGCGACGACAGTTAAACCAAACGATTCACGGTCAGGATTCCACAGTCAAGGTGTGGAAAATAAAAGATAAACAATCGTCATGGAAGCTGCATGATATATCCAAGAACAGTCATCCTGATGGATTATCACATTTTTTACCAAGTTAACACCTCCAGCAAGGGTGTTGAAGCTCGATAGTTCACACATAAACTTTTTTTTATTAGGACTTTCCCAATATTTTTACATAAAGACATGCTAGAGTCTGATGAGGTAACTACTCGAAAAAAGAAAGAGCAAGTCTTCAAACACATGACCTATGAGATCACTGATTTATGGCAAAAGAAATCTGGTTTCGAACTATTGAATTGTCCCCTAAGAGAAGTAGGACTAGGAAGATAGTTTATTTCAACCTACTGTAAACACGTCAACAGTTCAAAACTGGTCAGTTTTATCTATACTTACTTGTCTTTGGTACTAATTCCAAAAGAGAAATGATTGGAGGATGTTAACTTGAAGAGGTTAGCCACACAAATACCAACACTGCAAAGAATAAGGAAAACCGCATATTATAGTTGAATTAGACAGCATTGAGAGCATACGCATACATGAATATCTGTCTTTTGTATATTTAAATTTTCTCTACAAGAACATACCCAGTGTAATCCCACAATGGGATCTGGGGAGGTGGCATACACAGCCCTTACCCATATCTTTATCGAGGTAGATAGGCTATTTTAATCGTTTTCAAGCATTACAAAATTAACAAAAGGTAAAATTGTAACCTCATCCATATGTTGTAAAATGCGTTTCTGCATGGCATATGTCCACTTAATATTTAATACACTAAACCTGCAAATTTCACAGTACTACTAATTGCATACTAGGTACATCTCATGAACTGACCTAAGTGCAAAATATGGCAAGAAAAATACAAAAGGAATAAATTAAAAAAAACTTAAGAAAGCTACTAATTGTCTTTTTGCAATGCCAAGGTTAGCTAGACAATAAACAATCCGGCGAGCTATTTCTCTCAGAAATATACCTGCTACACGTCTGGTGAGGATATAATTTACAAGACTGATGGTGTATGCTAGCTTCATCTCGAGCCCGGACTATCTGGATATAGAAAAAGTAATCCTAACATTTGGTGAATTGTCTTTGAAAAACATTCCCAAGCTGTGATAGTATGTTACTTGGAATTTTTTGTATTTTTTTTATCAGTAAAGTATTTCACTGTAAATATCAAGGCCAACTTGGCAAAATACAAGAAATATTAACCTAAAAGGATAACCTAAAAATATGGTTCTCTCCAAAATCCACCCATATCTCTATACAAACAAGACTACACGGTGTCACCAAAAAACCTATTTAAGGGATTGAAACTACTCAATCGAGCTGAAGTTCATCTCCACCCCTTCAAAGTCTCGCTATTATCAATCTGTCTTTCCAAAATGGACCAATTATAATCCACGCGCATAAACATATGTATATGTTATCACAAACAATGCCTACAGGAATACGATGTACAATTCATCTTGGAAGATGAGCCTTCAAAAGCACTAGCTACTCTGCAGATAATCACTTTGATAATAGCTTGTACAAAAACCTCTCACTAAGGGGTCATATTTGGTTCAAACCGTTTGATCACCTCCCAAGATTATAACTAAATCCACTTCTATATAGGATAAGTTATACTCAAGATTTGGTAAAAAATCTTCTTAAAAAGAATTACTAGCTTGTCTAAGTTTGTACTCCAGCTATACCCCACTTATTCCTCTTTTGGAACTCATCTTAGTTAATGCACCTATTAAATCGACTTAACCTCTGATTGAAGTAAGAGGAGTTGAGTCTTTTTTTGTAGAGTACCCAGTCTCATTATTGCTTGATTGGGTCATTATGCAGGTATTAATACAGGTATGAATTATAATTCTGGATATGGAACTGGAACTGGAACATATGGTTCTTACGGCGGTGGCTATGGAAGCACATACGGAAGTGGTTTGTATGGAAACAGTATGTACAGAGGAGGTTATGGTGGACTTGCAGGTGGTGGCATGTATGGTGGAGGAATGTACAATAGTGGGTATGGTGGCTCAATGGGAGGTTATGGCATGGGCGGTATGGGTGGTATGGGTGGTATGGGTGGCATGGGCATGGGACCCTATGGGGACCAAGATCCAAATAATCCATATGGTGCTCCATCTTCTCCACCAGGCTTTTGGGTCTCTTTCATGCATGTGGTAAGCTCTAACAGTACCAAATAAGTTCATTTCTGTTCTATACTTCTATTCAGGGACCCTAAAGTGAATTTGATGTGTACAAGTCGCTCATTTGCCCTGCAATTCCAGTACAAACTATGCTGGCCTTCTTTTTTAGTTATTGTTTTGGGACTGGCCAACAGTCTAAAATTATCTCCAAGTGAAGTGGTAATAGAGCAAGCCCTCCAAAATACACACACAGAGAGAATCACATAGGAAAGGGGAGAAATGTAAGAAGGCTCATTGTGAAATCTCAAAAGCTGTTAGTTTATGAAAAAAAGAATTATAGGTAGAGCCTAATGTTTTTGATAATAACATCCACCCTAAGCTTTTATAAATTGTGAAATCTTTCTTAGTTGACGCTAATGTTTTTCTAGCCTGCAATTAGTAGGGTTTGTCGATACGTATCCAAAAACTTCAGGCCTCTTTGAATTAACAAAAAGTTCAAGGAGATGGAAATGAAATTAAGAATTATTTACATATTGTATTTTAGGTTCTGGTGTGAGGAGAGGGTTGTCCTTCGAGTACCACCTGATGCTTTTGAAACTGCTAGTATATGGTATTTTAGGTATACTCTATAGACATCATTAATGCCTTTTGTCCGTTGATAACCAATTGTTTGACATAATGTTATTTAATGATGGCAGATGCAAGGTGTTGTAACTTTCTTTGGCCGCGTTGCAATGTTGATAGACCAAAATACCCAGGCATTTCACATGTTCATGTCGGCACTCCTTCAGGTATATCTTCATTTATCCCTTGCATCCAAATAGTTCTTGAACAACCAATACCTCCTTAATACCTTATGGAGTAAAGTATTTGCTACCCAATTACTTTATGGAAAAGTATATAGGATGGTGACATAATTATCCAATTAACATAATTTTACAGCTGTTTGATCGCTCAGGGTTATTATATGGGGAGCTGGCAAGATTTGTGCTGAGATTGCTGGGGGTCAAAACAAAGCCCAATAAAGTTCAGCCCCCAGGTGCTAATGCACCTCATGGCCCTAATGCACTTCCTGGTCCGCACCAACCTCGTGGTAATCAGAACTTTATTGAGGGGCCTAAGGCTGCTCCAGGTGCTGCATGGAACGATGTGTGGGGTGATAATGCACAGTGATATAGAGTAGTGACTTACAAGTGTCACCTACCGTCGGAACAAGTTGCAGTTTGTATGAAAGCTACAGTATAGATAAGAGCTATGCTGGTGTACTCGCATGTAAAACCAATCTACCTACCCTGCTGGATTGACTTGCTGCATTTAATTGAATAATAATCTCCCCTCCCCCTCCCCCTCCCCTCTCCCCTCCCCTCCCCTCCCCTCCCCTGCCCCTGCCATGTTTGTGTGGGATTGTAGGTTGTTATAGATCAATGTGCACGTCAATTTTGGAGACTAACAACATCGTTCTAGAATGATGTTTTATGATTTCCGTTGATTGGAGATAAGATGTTTCATTGTTACATCATTTGTGTAAATCCATGAAATGCGAAGTGCTGAATTTATTTGACCAGTATCTTATATGTTATACGTGGAGATCCATACACAAGCTGTGACAAATTATTTGCATCGATGTTCAAAGCGCAGAGTAGAATTCTTTCTTGTTGAGTAGTAGAAATATAAAAAGGATCTAAATCGAATAATAGAGAGTTAACAATGGACGCAAATGTTGGAAGAGAAAATTTCACATGAAAAACTAGTTCACCTTTTTTCCACCTTGTACACATTTGTCAGTAGAGAAGTGGATTTTTGGACCTTCAAGTAATATGAGGAGTTCGTTTGTACCGTAGTAAAACGGAGGACAGACAGCATTGAGCTTTTCCGAACAGGTTTCTTTCATTTATGTATTTAGTATTAGTATTCGTTCTGTATTAGTTGATCACTTTTCGTTTTGTACAGTACTTAAGAAATCATAAAAAATAAAATAATTATACCAACTGTAATGTTCCCTACGATTCTTATATACCAATCCTTCCATTTTTTGATGAAGATATATACCAATACTTCCATTTATCATGGATCAAACAATTGTTCTGCATTGTGGCCTACATGCCACATGAAGTGCTATACCTCTGAGTGTGGGCTTTTCAATTTGCAACAAGCAACTGTTTCATTTTATGTACATGCATCTATTAGAATCACTTATTTTCTTATGGAAGAATACATCACAAGAAATTCTACACAGCTTGATACTAGTGTGCAGTGGGCATAACTGTCGTGCAATTCCATCAAGTTGGACAGGAAACGATGTTTCCAGTGGTGGACGGGTGAGTAACACGTGAGTTCCAGGGAATTCAAATTGGATTGACTGGGATGACAGTTTCTCCTCCCGAGTCTGTAAAATCAGAATGTCTGCTGCGACCCTGACAGCTTAAGAACTGGAGATTATAGCCACCTATTAAAACCTGAACGCTCCATGAGGGCAAATACACATTACTTCTTCTTCTTTGACCTCTACATTACCTCTAGCAAGTTTAAAAATTTCCAACGCTACACCACTGATCTGAGAACTTCTGGTGATGTAAAGAATTGAGAGACGTTTGCATCCGGTCCTCAATGCCTGCAGTCCACGGTCACAAAGATTTCTACACCGATTCACATGTAGCGTTTTCAAGTTATGACAATGTGATGCAATAGATTCCCAACCTGCTATCTTGACCTCATGACATATTGCTAAGTTCCATTCCTGAAGCGATGGACAACCCTTTGCTATTGTCATGATACAATCATCGCCAATCGTTCTGCTGGAACGGAAATTCAACACTCTTAACTTTGCAGCAAATCCGACGCTAATAGCTACCAGACCATTCACACGAGTGCACCAGGTCAAGTTAGACACACTCAAGTATTCAATACCACCTCCACTTAGGATACTCCGTATTCCATTAGGTTCAAGCCTACAGTAATCGGCTTCCAAATGAGTCAGAGTTTGAGAACATCCTTGAAAGCCAGCACCAGTTAGATTTCTACAGTAGGATATCCTGATTGCTCTAAGATGACGGCAGTTCTGTGAAATAGCTTTTACGCCATAATCAGAGATTCGAGAGCAATACGAGAGATTTAGATCTTCTAAAGCTAGGCAAGAATTAGATAAGGCCTCTAACCCATAATCTGTAACATTACACCGGTAAAGACTTAGTATTACCAACAAAGAACAGCCAGATGCCACACAGGAAAGACCACTATCAGTTATCCCAAAACAGCAGTCTAGATGAAGACTTCGCAGTTTCGATCCATGACGTGGTAACAAAGACAAACCCGAATCTGGAAGCTCAGTGCATCCAGATAGGGACAATGATTCTAGGTTCTGGAAACGGTTCAGAAGCCTATATAAGTGTAATGTACTGATTCGAGTGTTAGTTTGAGATAACGATGAAAAATTAAGCACAGTGAAAGAGCATTGGAACTGTAAAGATTTTCTATTTAGATTTTGAATTTGAAGCCAGCGACGACAGGTTAAACCAAACGATTCACGGTCAGATCCACAGTCAAGGTGTTGGAAAATAAAGAGTAAACAATCGTCAGGAAGCTGCATGATATATCCAGAGAAGTCATCTGATGGATTATCCATTTTTACCAAGTTAACACTCCAGCAAGGGTGTGAAGCTCGATAGTTCACAATAAACTTTTTTTTATTAGGACTTCCCAATAATTTTATCAAAAGACATGCTAGAGTCTAGAAGAGGTAGACTACTCGAAAAAAGAAAGAGCAAGTCTTCAAACACATGACCTATGAGATCACTGACTTATGGCAAAGAAATCTGGTTTCTGAACTATGAAGTCCCCTAAGAAGTAGGAACTAGGAAGATAGTTTACTTATCAACCATAGTAAAACGTCAACGTTCAAAACGGTCAGTTTTATCTATACTTACTGTCTTTGGTACTAATTCCAAAAGAGAAATGATTGGAGGATGTTAACTTGAGAGGTTAGCCACACAAACCAACACTGCAAAGAATAAGAAAAACCGCATATTAGTTGACATTATACAGCATTGAGCATACCATACATGAATATCTTGTCTTTTGTTTATATTTAAATTTTCTCTACAAGAACATACCCAGTGTAATCCCCAAGTGGGATCTGGGGAGGGTGGATACACAGCCCTTACCCATATCTTATGAAGGTAGATAGGCTATTTTAATGTTTTCAAGCATTACAAAATTAACAAAGGTAAATTGTAACCTCATCCATATGTTGTAAAATGCTTTCTGCATGCATATGTCCACTTCAATATGAATACATAACCTCAAATTTCAGCAGTACTACTAATGCATACTAGGTACACTCATAAGATAGTGACCTAAGTCAAAATATGCAAGAAAAAACAAAAGGAAATTAAAAAAAAAAACTTAAGAAAGCTACTTAATTGTCTTTTATGCATGCCAAGGTGTAGCTAGACAATAAAACCATCGGGAGCTATTTTCTCAGAAATATACCATGCACGTCTTGGTGAGGATATAAAATTTACAAGACTGATGTGTATGCTTAGCTTCATCTCGAGCCCGGACTATCTGGATATAGAAAAGTATCCTACATTTGGTGAATGTCTTGAAAACATCCCAACTGTGATAGTAGTGTTACTTGGAATTTTTTGTATTTTTTTTTATCAGTTAAAGTATTTCACTGTAATATCAAGGCCAACTTGGCAATATACAAGAAATATACCTAAAAGGATAAACCTAAAAAATATGGTTCTCTCCAAAATCCACCCAATCCTCTATACAAACAAGATCTACACGGGTGCACCAAAAAACCTATAAGGGATTGAAGACTACTCAATCGAGTGAAGTTCATCTCCACCCCTTCAAAAGTCTCCTATCTCAATCTGTCTTTCCAAATGATCCACATTATAATCCACACGCATAAACATATGTATATGGTATCACAAACAATGCCTCGACCAGGAATAGATGTACAATTCATCTTGGAAGATGAGCTTCAAAAGCACTAGCTACTCTGCAGATACACTTGATAATAGCTTGTACAAAAACCTCTCCTAAGGGGTCATTTGGTTCAAACCGTGATACCTCAAGATTATAACTAATCCATCTTCTATATAGGATAAGTTATACTAAGATTTTGGTAAAAAATAATACTAATTTTAGCTAATACCTCCAACCAAACACGGGATAAATTTAGTCACAAAATTTGTTCCGGGATAACCCACCTAATTTGTTGAACCAAATGGCACTAAGAGGTCAGATTAGGGGTCCAAAAAGGAAATCAACTTTGAAGTAAGCTCAATACACAAGGAGAAGCAAATAACAACCCGACAGAGTTCCTTTCTTCCCATTCTAACTTGAAATATTTTGTAAACTACAGATAGCTTTAAGGTGGCCCTTGTCCAATAAGTCAGCATTTTGGATTTAGATATTCCAAGAGAGAGGCAGAGCAAGGGATTCTAACAAGGGTATTCAAAAAAAAAATTGTACGCAGACCTATGTCAATGGAATTCAACGATTGACAACAACAACAACAACATACCCAGTGTAGTCCAACAAGAGGGTAAAGTATATGCAGACCTTATCTCTACCTCATAAAGATAGATAAACATTTGCCGTATACACAAAAACATTTGTTTTCCCCTATTTACTTATCATAATCATCTGACAAATGAGATTCAACTCAACCCCTCGAATCCACCCGTCCCTGGCCTGAGTCGTGGTGAGCACTTAAAAATACACATTGTAGATTTTAGATCATTTGAATCAAATAGATAATACAGTACACCTAAAGTTTGCAATTGTTCTTCACATTGACAATTTCAAATAGACTACATAAAACTCAGTATAATGATTAGCTGAACAAAGTGAAATACAGAACATTTCCATTGTAGTGGAATTCTTCAATCCTCAACTTACACATGAAAATTCCGAGAGAGAAAAAAAACAAATAATAGATTCAAAAAATAATATTTTTGAGCTTTCAGTGATTTTTTTACCTATTTATCTGTCGAAAAACACTGGATTCAGTTGAACTCATGGTAGATATGCTACATAAACCAAATCTGGGTTCTATAAAACTACAATTTCATCAAAATTTCACCAAAAAATCCACAAAATCTATCAAATTCGGGAAGATAAAGGTGTTTTGCAGACTTAAAAAAAATTGAAATTAAAATCGGCCGTACCTGAGAAGTGAGAGCAATGAGAGAGACGAAGATAAGAAATTGAAACTATTGTTAATCACTCACATCAGCATCTGAATTTATAACACCTTGTTTGGATGTAATACAAATTTAGTTATATCACACATTTTATTGGTGCCGTTTGGATAATGGGGAGGTTTGTTGATTAAAACTATTAACATAAATTTAAATAAGTATAAGAGTAGTGGTTAGATGGATTATATAAAGAGTGTGTGTGTTAGTCATAACTCTTATGTTTTGAAGATGAAGTTATAAAAGATACATAAATATATAGATATTCTAGGAACGATAGAGATTATAAATGAGTATATTGAAGATAAAATGTGTTAATGTGTGTGGCGGTCAAGATGAGAAAGTGAGGATAAAATAATTTGTAAATATCAGTAGGAGTTGTACCCATGTCTTAGTGGGTATACGTAGGAGGTTAGATATAATAGGTACAGGAAGAGATGTAAATCGATAAAATATTGGGGAGAAGTGATTAGACATGATATGATATATTTTTATATTATCAAAGATTAATCTTAGATATGAGGGTGTGGATATCACATATTATGGTAGATGATTAGTAGTTTTGAAGTGTTGTCTCACTTTTTGTAGGGTTTAACCTTGTTATTATAGAGTCTTACTTTTGATTAATATCATTAGTCATTTATTATTTATTGTGTTTAGGTAATCACACTATTCTATTTTTTTTATTGTTCTCTTATTTGTATTAGGTAGAGAGATAGATCGATAAAATACTAGAGAGAAGTGATTAGATGTGGTATGACACAATTTTATATTTATCAAAAATATAACCCTAGATAAGAGTGTGTGGACATTATATGTATACTAGGCTAGATGTTAGTAGTTTGGAGTGCTATATTGCGTTTCGTAGGGTTTAGCCTTATTACTATAATGTCTTGCTTTTGATTGCTATCATGAATCATCTATTGTTTATTGTGTTTAGATTATCGTATTATTCTATTGTTGTTATAGTTCTCTTGTTAGCTCCTTTGTTTTCCTCACTATTGTTTTTCTTTTTTCATACCTAGTTTGGCATGTGGTACTTAAGTCACGATTTTTCGAAAATAGTTATTGAACCTTTACAAGGTAAGAATAATGTGTGTACATATTATCTGACTCACATTTCACTTGTAAAATTTCATATATTTTTGTTGTTTGGATTTTACATTACAATATTGTCTTCATAAGTTTGTTTGGGTGTGTTTTGAAATCAAACTGATTTAAATATGAAGTTTTGTTTAGACATTCATTTTAAATTTCTCATATTATATTTTAACTCATTAATATAGAAATCTCACAACTTGCCTCCCTAAGTCTTATACTATCATAAATTAGAAAAGTTCATAACAAAAGTAAAAGTTATTTTAAATAAATATACAAAATTTATGATCGAACTTTAGCTCGATAAAAATAAAACTAAACTTGAGTTGTAGTATACTACGTTTTAATATAATCTTTTCACATAATACAAACAATTTTATCATGTTAAGCACACATTTCTTGATCAAATGACGAAAAAGATGAACCAACTTTGTTCCTTTAAGACGTTTGTTGATCAATATCATTAATAATTGTGTTATCATGTATCATATTTCATGAATTTTCATGTCTCCCTTGGTATTCTCTCAACAAATTATGTCTCTTTCTATAAGCTACGACAATTATCACTTTGAGTCAACATCATATTGATTCATGCATTGTTTCGCTTTTGTGTCAAAATTTTATAAAAATAAATAAAGTAGAAAATAATAGGAAATTTAATTGGTAAGAGCAGTAATTATATCTCATATAAACTGTTTAAAAATTGGTAAGACTGTGTAATAATGTCAAATATTTATTTTGGATAGAAAATAAATGTTTGGTTGATATAAAATAATGTTTTTCTTTATAAAATATAAACCCGTGGGATTATAATGAAAAATATAAAATTATGATATGAAATCTTCAAATCAGTTTTTTTCTGAAAATTTGATATTTCATCTCATGATTTAAAATCATAAAGTTAAATTACATATTCAAATACTAATTTCATTTTATAAATTTAAATCATAAAATAAGATCACATTTCAATACCTTTCATAGGCTATATGAACTAAATTATCTCTCTTTATTTTCTGAATTAAATATATCGATTTTGTCTCAATTGCTTAAACAAAACCACAAATTAAATATCAAGACTACTTGTTATACATATATTATTGAGTTTTACATATATTAGTAAATCAAATTTATTTCTATGATTATATTGTATCGTTTAAATTTGGATAACTATATTCTTTCTTATACGCTTTTAGTTCAATCTTATTATTAAAAAAATTCACATGTATATTTTCTCACTATTTTTATTTCAGTTACGCGATAGAAATAAGTTTAAGAAATTAACTTTTCTTATCTTTTTCACCAATCTATTATTATCTTTTTTCATAACTAAAAACTCAAAGTTTTTCGACGATTAATCTTAATTCTTATCCTGAACTTCGTAACATATCATTTACATATAAAATACTTCACAATCGTACTAGAATAGGAGGTCATAAGATTTTGAATAGATAGGTCTATTATATATATCTTCTTCTTTTTTGGAAAATACTAAAGTATAATTTATGTATTTTTTTAAAAAAATAAATTATAATGTTAATATTAAAGTTATGGGCTTCATATATCAAATGGGCCGAACACATGGGCCTTACAGGTGAACATTCCATGTTTGGCCCATTAGGGTTTCGTTAGGTATTTTAGCTTCATATTAGTAGTGTTTTTCTCACACAAGCTTCTTCTTCTACTCATTCCCCACAGCCCCAAGCGCCGGCGGAGGCTTAATCGACGAACAGCAATGGTACGATTTAGCTATCTTTTTATAATTTCAATGAAATGTATGTTATAGATTTTCTATTGTACTTTTCAATTCATGATATACTTTTTGTTGTCCAAAAAAAGTATAGCTATAGAGTTTTTCATGCTTAATTTGTACTGTATATGGTTATTTGGTGTGTAAAAGAGTAGTAAATTGTGGTTTTAGTGTTATTTTTATTATGGATCTGTTTATATGTTGTTGATATGTGCTTAGTTTGATTTGCTTTTGTTTCTCACTTTTTATTTGGTGCATGTATGAAAGTGTTAACAAAAAATGGATTTTGTCCATATTTCTCTATGGATCAGAATGTTGATTTCGTATGAATATTAGACAGTAGATAATATAATATTAGGCGAGGAGTTTTATTTTTGTAGAACTAGTGATGAAGCTGTCTTTTCTCTTTTGTGTACATGTATTTTGCAATCTATATCTGATTTGAGCTTGATTTTAATAACAGTATATCGCTGGAGTTTAATTTAGGTTTTAAACTTGAAAGGTTCAAGCTTTAAGGTTCTTATTGTTGAACTAATTGAACTTTTTAATATCTAGGCGAATATTCTTCATTATTTATGTTGCGTCAAAAAATATTCTGTTTGTAACTATAGAACTCTATCCTCCACTGCATATCCCTTAATGGGATTGAACTACTTGTCGATTCTCTTCTAGATCTTAAATAAAGCTTATGTTACTTGACCTTCCAATAGCATTTTGTTTTGGATTAAATTGTATATAAACTGCAAATATGATTGGTACAAGTTGTGTAAACTATGATTTGAATGCTTCATTTTCTTTGAGTTTTGACATTGTGGCTAAATTATGTTGCAGGCCTTCATCAAAGTCCAGAAGACCAGGGCTTACTTCAAGCGTTTCCAGGTTAAATTCAAGAGAAGGAGAGGTAAAACTCTATCGTCCTTTGTCTTTTCTGGTCTGTTCTCAATCTTGTTTGCAATTAAATTATCACTAATTTCAATGTTTTGCTACTGTGTAGAGGGAAAGACTGACTATAGAGCCAGGAATCGTCTGATCAATCAGGACAAAAACAAGTACAACACTCCAAAATACCGTTTCGTTGTTCGATTTGTATCCTTTCTAATGCATTTTCTGCCCTTTTAATTTGCAAAGCAGCTACTTGGTTACATTGCTATTTCTTTCGGAGAATGATCTACTGTTCGTTTGGTCCAAAGAACAATTCCCGATTACTGTGCATTCATTGAATGTCACTAGGAATGTTTTCACTTGATTAAATGAACTTCTGATAGTAACTTTTCTGTGATGTTGGGAGGTGAATTTTCCCGTGTTTTATCTTAACATTTTCTCTAGACTAACAAGGACATAATTGCACAAATTGTGTCTGCTAGTATTGCTGGTGACATGATTCTTGCTTCTGCTTATGCAAGCGAGTTGCCTCATTTTGGACTTAAAGTTGGATTGACAAACTATGCTGCTGGTACTTACTCAAGCTATTCATTTATTGGTTATCCAGATGAAATTCTTCTGTATATCTAATTAATAATAAGTGGTTTAATGCTGATTTTAGCATACTGTACCGGACTTCTCTTGGCAAGGCGAGTTCTCAAGAAGCTTGAAATGGATGAAGAATATCAAGGAAATCTTGATGTAAGTCGTAGCTGCAAGCAAAGTTTCTGTGTTCATCTTTTGTCCTGTTTGCAGTTTCTCTTATGTCTAACTTCAATTGCATGTTGTCACAGGTCAATGGAGAGGACTACTCTGTTGAACCTGCTGAAAGCAGGAGGCCTTTCCGTGCTCTCTTGGATGTCGGCCTCTTAAGAACTACCACAGGGAACCGTGTTTTTGGTGCTCTCAAGGTATTAACCTGCTTTTACTGTTGGTTCCTTCTCTGAGTTAAAGTCTATACGACGTGCCAGATTGATAAATATTTTCTTTAATTGAAATTTTTTATTTGTGAAACAACATCATATACTTTCTGTGAGTTGTTGCTTGAATGGTTCTTTAATCAGCTTTAACTTCAACGTGAAGAACATTTGCAAGATTATTTCCATCTCTGAGAAACTCAAACTTTGTTGGGTAGATCGTGTAGTAGTAATTCTTCTCTTTGAGGGACCATGTTTTCCTTCATTTTATTATTTAAGGTGCATTAAACAATAAACGGTCTATCTGCAACATTTTTCTTGGTTTCAGGGTGCATTGGATGGTGAGATATTAGTTGTGCATTAATCATGTCATGTGACATTTAACTGTGTCTTATCTGTGTTGTTGAATATTGATTCTTTGACCCAGGGTGCATTGGATGGTGGGATTGACATCCCTCATAGTGAGAAGAGGTTTGCTGGATACAGCAAAGACTCTAAGCAACTTGATGCAGAAGTTCACCGCAAGTATATCTATGGTGGCCACATTGCTGCTTATATGAATGTGAGATATAGAAGTACTTTAGATTGATTCTTCTGTAATTTATGTAGAATCCATGGTTAGGGCATAGAAGATTGTTTATTTTCAGTGTTCATTCTGGCTTCTATTTACTCCCCATCTCTAATATGCTTTTGACCATTGTTTGCAGACTTTGATGGAAGATGAGCCTGAGAAATATCAGACACACTTCAGCTTATACATCAAGGCGGGTATTGAGGCAGACAATCTTGAGGAGATGTACAAGAAGGTTCATGCTGCCATACGTGCAGACCCAATCCCAAAGAAGTCTGGAAAGCAACCTCCCAAGACACACAAGAGGTCTGAAATTTTTATCCTTGTTTAGCTTTATAGAAAATGATCATTAAAAATGGTAGAAGTTAAAATCCTTAGGACAGCTGAAATTCATAGGTTGTTGCGAGACTAGTGTCGTGTCCTTTGTCCTCGTAGTCCCGTTCTTCATTTGCTTGAGGTGTAACTTGTTTTGATGCATTTCTGGAGGATCTTCATCTCTACTGATTATCGTGCCTATGTTACTTTCTGAACTACATAGTGCTTAGATGTGTCCCGACAGAAAGTCCATCGTTTTCTAAACCATACTTCTTGGGGGCTGTTCTGCAGGTACAACCTTAAGAAGCTGACTTATGAAGAGAGGAAAGCTAAGTTGATCGAGAGACTCAATGCTTTGAACGCAGCTGGTGGAAATGATGACGATGAGGAAGACGACGATTAGTGAATTTGTAGAAGAACTTTGAATCCTTGTTGCCTTAAGGTTTTCTATTAATATTGTTTTTCTTTTGCTACTAGGTAGAAACCTCAGTTTTGCATGCTTAGTAGAATGAGACTTTGTCAATTTTGACAATGTATGGGATTATATTTTTGCTTCAGGTATCTATTCCATTGAGTTTTAACTTTATCAGTTCATTTAAAGGTAACTATAGCTAATTATTCGTAGTGATCCTTCTGAATAATGACTTGACTTTTAGGAAATTAATTTTGTTTTAAAGATCGTATTGGTTAATAATCAATCGATTATATAATATCCAAGTGTTGGTTAAAATTCATATACAAATTTTAGTCTTTACATAAATTCGTTATGTTGACATGCGCTATTACACATCCAAAACACGCAATATATAGATTTCAACATCTTCTCATCCAAAAACACCTCAAAAATTACATAGTCAATCTTATGCAATAATATCCACTTGAAACGAAACTTATTTGTGAAAAAAAAAATAGATCAAAATTTTGATTCGAGGTTCAGTAATTGTTGCCTATGATTCTAACAATATCAATAGTATTTCATAGTAACTTCAGTATCGAAAATAAAATAATGACTTAATAGGTAAATTTCTTCAAATGTAATGACCATTACCAATAATTCAACTTTATATTAATAATATGGGACTATTCATTTCACCTGAGCAAGTAATTAAAACAAATCAATTAATTTCCGTTATCACCACCTTCATCAAAGAAACTAGCTCTAGTTAACAATTCAACTATTAAAATCATATTTGAAAATTTAAAAAATGATCCAAGAATGAAATATGGAGAGAGAGTGTTTTGACTTTTCGGTTTGTAAGGAAGAGAGAGAAACAATAGTTTAGTAGTTAAATTTGGTAAACTATAAAAATCATGACTCATTTTGACGATATAGTTAGGTCAATTGTACTTTCAAATAATTATCTCATCAAAATATTAGTTATGTCGATTGAAAATCATAAGCTCTCATCTTCAAATCTCAAAACAAATTAGAATATACATTAGTTGATTTCTTCTATCCTTTCTAGCTTTCGACATTGTTATTTGATACCTAATTCTAGTGTAAGATGATAAATATCTCATAAAATTAGTCAAATTGCGCTTGAACTCCATGATTTCTTTAAGACAAATTCCATCTGATATCGTATATCTGCATTGGAATCTAACTAATTCAACATCACGCGCTTAAAACCTCATTTGAGGAGACACCCTTTTTTTCCTATATCTAAATCTCCAATCAAAATCTTTGATTAAGAAAATAGTAGCCCGAACAACATGTTTATAAAGAAAATTAGTTATAGTGTTATTAATTAACAAATAAATGACAGGTTGATAATATATACTATTAATTAAAAAATCCAGGTCCATTTCCCCCCAATAGTATCTCAACTCGGCGAAAGAGGAATTAGGGTTTTAATAGCATCTCAATTGGAGGGGCAAAATAGATTTGTGCGTCGCCGGAACCCTAATTTGCTTCTCCGATCACTCTATCAGATCGAGTATGATTTCTTTCTACGTCGAAATTTGAATTCATATATGTTGTATGATTGTATGTTTTGGATTCCTCTTTACTGTTTTTTCGCTTATAATTAAACTCTGGCGATGAAGATGTTTGGTTGATACTAGAATGTATTAAATGATGAGAATTGGCAGCAATGACTTAACTTTGGTTTTCAAGTGAATTTGAAATATACTGGCATTTTTAGTATGTCAATTTTTGGAATTTTGGTGTTAAAGTTGGTCTAAGATTTTGGAAATTGAAAGTCCAGTTATAGCTTATTGGTATTGATCTTTATCGAGTTTTGGTCTTTTTTTCGATATGTTGTAAATGTATGTTTTTTTTTAAAGGATAGACAATAACAACAAAAAATCTAGTGAAATCCCACAAAGTGTGGTTTTGGGAGGGAGATTGTACGTAGTAGGCCTTACCAGTACCTCAGAGAGGCTGTTTCTTGATGAACTACTGATCAAGCAAATCAAAGCAGTAATTAAAAGAAAACATGACAGCCCTTTGTCATATCTGAAAAGAGGATTCCCGGTCAATTATCTTCTTTTTGTGTAGATTGTGAGTTTTCTTTTGTTATATATCCTGCTAGCGAATTACTCTTTCCTTCCTAAAATAGTGACTGAGTTTCCTTGTTGCTTCATTTGAAATGCTCAATCATTTTTCTTCATATGACACGTATTCCATCAAATGAATCAAACTGATAAATTGATGCCTTATATATTGTTTATAGACCAAACACATAAAGCCCCCTTAAACTTGCCACAAATTTTCATTTTGCTACCTTAAGGCTCAACTATGGCTTGTTCCAATTAGACACTGTAAGTAAGTCTGAACTTTGTCTTTGAAGACCTCACCGATAATCACCTAAAAATATTAAGTGTGTGTTATTCACACTCATTGACATGAATAAGTTCCAAATAATCTGAAGACACGTGGCATTTGGACTCATACATTAAACAACATTTTAAAATGATGTATATGTTATTTTCGCATGATCCCTCCCATCGTGTATTTTCTTCCCACTTCTCAATACCAATCGTTATACCAGTGTTCTTCAACCCTAGCCTCTTCCATCGTCTCCTACCCCCACCCCTAAAGCTTTGCTCACATTCTTCTCAAATTTTAATCCCAATTATTGCCACTATTGTGCTTTGTTTTGTTCATTATTAGTGCTATAAGTTGTTCTCATTATCTGTTTTCTCCTTCTAATAAATAATTAAACTAAAAATGTATGTCTGTAGTCCGCGCCTCTTTGTTTTCTAGTATCCTAGAGACCCAGGTCAATTGTTATTTTACTAAATACCAAATAGTGATTATCTAATTTTATCATTATTTTGTATCATAAAGATCTTGATAGTTATTGTTTCAATTAAATTAAATTGACTCATATATGATTTCTTGATTTGGTAGTTTCAGATGACAATAGAAAGAAGACAGGAAAAAAAATTAAATAAAATATCTTTTTAGGCTTTCACTCTCTTAGTGAAACTGTGATGCACACACTCCGCCACATCGCTTATTTGTGTTTAATAGGTATAATTTTAATGATGTTGAAGTGTATATAATAATTAGTGTTATTGAAAGCGAAATTAAGGTCCTTTGGGCTTTAAGCGCAAATAAAACGTGTGCTTTATTGGAAAAAGACGCAAATGGAGAAAAACTACAAATATGTATGTGTAATCCAAGACTTATAATCATAAGCATGAACAATAAATATATGGACAAAGAAATTGAAAAATAATTATAATAAAATGAAATATCAATTGTTTCGTTTCACCTCTTCAAGATTGCACTCATTGGTAAGGAAAAACATGTTTTACATCCTTGATGATAACACCAAAGTGCTTATAAAGTGACGCGAAGCACTCAACATGTTTTTTGCCTTGTTTTAGGGCGTAAGTGCACCTTTCACGGATAATAATAAACCATTTTAATGATACTTCTCTACCAATCCCAATATAATCATCTATTCGTACGTTCTCTTTTTGAACTCCCCGTTAGTAAAATCAGGTCATTTTATCAGGTAGAGGGAGTATTCATCTCCTGGTCAATTGTCTAAAGTTGCGTAGTGGGATCTTTATGTTTGCATATTTCCTCTTGAGACGGCTCTAACATTAGTTTTTATTATCTTTTTTTTTCCCCTAAATATTCCGTTGCCGGGACTTGAACCCGGGTCTTTCGGGTGAGAGCCGAGTGTCCTGACCAACTAGACATTTGTTATCTTATTTCACTTTTCATGTGATGATGTTTTTTATGACTTGATACATGGAAACCATGCCATTATTAATTTCATCCCACAACTGGCTTTGTAATTCATTATTTGTGTTCTTCCATGGCTCTTCCAGAATAGAGGTTTAGACAGAAAATAACTTACTTTCTTTTTATTCTGTTTTTGCCTATTTAACTTTCATAATATCTCCCAATAATCGTCTCTGATCATGTATTGCCAGTTATGTTTTGTTGTCTCCTTTTCTTACTTTCCCCTATATGCTGTGGCCTGTGGGCTCCCATCACTCCATACTTTGGAGCCTTGTATTCTTGTGAAAGAAAATGTGTACTGCTGGATTTTATTGCTGTTCAACGTTATATTTAAGTATCATTGAATGATTAGTGAGAAACTTCTACATCCCTCTGGATGTGGGGTTTTAGACGAGCTGATCTGTTCTTGGATTCACATTCTAAGTTGTTTGACTAAAATTAATCCATGCCAAACCAAGGTGTCTTGGTGTCTTTTACTTTGTATAAATACTGAAATCGATGCACTTTATCGGTTCACCATGGTTACTAAGCCAGCTTACGTATGAATTTGTGTATTGCCATTGCCATTTTGTTTGCATTCCAATACTTGTGGATAGTTGTGGACAGTGTCTTACCTACCAATACTTTCCAGGAAATAATGCTCTATCTTATGCTGGGCGCTAATTGATGGATCCAGACAGCAAGAAGTTTGGAAGAGGTGAGCTTCTTACTGTGATCTTTGAACAGTTTATTTGCATGTTAGGGTAAAATGACTACTGCTAACATTTGACTCTACTTGGGTCCATATTGCATGCCTAGGTTTTGATTGAAGGTGGAATGGAATGCATTGCATTTGATCTGTACTTGTATGTCAATTTCATGCTTGATCTATTTGGTGTTGAATTTCTCTCTTCTGTTTTTCTTCTTCTTTTGTGGTGCCATTTTTATTTAATTTCAGTAAGTGGAAGTGGTTGATTTACTTCTGACTTGAATTTGCCTATTTCTTTTGCACTTAAGTATGTAAACACTATCATCTATTTGGAAAGCAAACAAAGATTAGTGATGCTTGTTTGTCGCTTTTTGAATGAGGTTTTGCAAAATTGTCTGTGCTAAGCAACGTGTTATCCAGAATCGTCTTGCAGCATTTGGATTAATGTTGGCTGGTAGTGTTTTGTTCGTAGGGTTACGAGTTTGGTAACAAGATGTCACAAATTACTAAAATATGCTTGAAGTCGTGTTATAAAGGCTGTGATTGCTGAAAGATTATTGTGCTTCCCGTTTTTAAAAGTTCCGATGAAGAATTTAAAATCAAATTCAGTTGACTCTTTGATCTTTTTCTCATTGAAATTTTTTCATTTTGATTTAGACATGTTGGCTTACTGTGGTTGATTGGTCCAATTACATTTTTAGGGCCAAGAGAGCTTGCAGGTGCTGTGGATCTTATTAATCACTACAAGTTGTTGCCTCATCACGAGTTCTTCTGCAAGAAGCCTCTTCCATTGTCAATTTCAGATACACGCTACCTTCACAATGTTGTGGGAGACAGAGAGATTAGGAAAGGAGAAGGGATGCAGTTGGATCAGCTTATACATGATACGTCTTTTTTTAAAGAGACAAATTCACGCATCCAACCATTTGAATTAGATGCTCTGAATGAAGCTTTTCAATTACGTGAAGCAGCTCCAATTGTTCTGCCTCCGGTAAGAAACCTATTGTGTGAAGCTTGAGTTATAAAAGTATGTCTGATTCAGCTCTTTAAGTAACCCTTTCACTCGTTTCTGATCTCTGAAGATGGAGGCGGAACTGCATTTTTTTCTCTAAACCTGTGCTTTTCTATAATGCCAGTTTGCCTGTTCCACTAATTCCTCATTTGGTGTTTCATAGTCTGAAAAAGGGATCCCCACTGTAGCTGGAAAGTCTAAAAGTGAGTCGAAAGACAAGGAGAAGAAACATAAGAAGCACAAGGATAAAGACAAGGAGAAGGACAAAGAGCATAAGAAGCACAAACACCGTCATAAAGATCGAAGTAAAGACAAGGATAAAGAGAAAAAGAAAGATAAAACTGGCCATCATGATTCTGGTGCTGACCTTTCAAAGAAACATCATGAAAAGGTCTGCTACTAGCAAATGTTAATAAAATTATTTACCTTATCAAAATAAAAAAACTAGCAAATTTAAGAGTTATGCAAATCCGGTGATTCTCCTGGCATGCCATATACTGTGAATATCATGTGGTTGTTTCATATTTAAGAAGTTTAGATGACTGGTTCACAGTAAAGCACTCAATAATTGGCCCAATGGTGTCTTTACTGAAAATGGCATTACTTCGTAACTGACAGAAATATTTTTTATAGTTCCACTTAGAATCTTGCTATCCGTTTCTCTTGCTTCCGTGCACTTTCACTACATTGCTTGTGATGTAGCTTATAAGTTGCATTTCTAGGATTCAAGTAGAATAGAGTTCAGGATAAAAAGGTTTAATTTTGGGAAATATCTAGCTCAAGAGTTTGTTGAATCAATTGTTGCTTGACTTTCAGTTTTCAGTTACTGCATCAAAAGATATCCATTTGACTTAGTTTAGTAAGGTATCCAATACATTGTCATTTCCATAACTAGCCTTTTGCTTGTAACAGTAGCTTCAAGTTCCAGTTTGTCTGATTGCTCTCGTTTTTCTCGTCGTACTGTATGCTATGTACTGTTCTGATGAGAGGTTGACATTGTATTCTTTCTCTATGTGACAATTGTGGGTAATTTTTCTTGTTTGATTTGATGTCTTGGCCTAGAGGAGCTTGACTATTGAGCTGGCTTGTTGGGATCACTCTTGCTGTAAAATGTTCATCACAGAGTTGACACTTTTAGGACTTTAACAAATAGCTATAATGTATTGAACGTGTTTATGCTTTTGTTTGACCTCACTGATTATGATCTTTCTGATGATATCAGAGAAAGAAGCATGAAGGCAAGGAGGATCTTAATGATGTTAACAAACACAAGAGAAACAAGGTAAGATAATATTGTATTCAATATGATCTGTGCAAATGTTAAGTTCGTTTCTGAACTCATTATGTGGGCAGTTTTTTCAGTATATTGAGACCATACCTTCACCTTATACCAATGGTAATATTCTTACATGCTGAAATGTTGCAGCACACGAGCTAAAAGATTGATGAAATTGGGGCAGTAAAGGTTACATGCTGAAATGTCATATTGCTATAATTTACTGTCCTCGTGTGCTGCAGTTAAGAATTTGGAGGGATCCTTTTCTTATTGTAAAATATCCAAGGTACAGAAGTTCTTATCCTACTATATCCCACACATTTTATAACTTCACGAGTCTTTCCATCTATTATACAAGATCTATATCCTATTTGATTCTGCTTCAAAAGTTCCACTTTTTTCTGGAAAAAAGGAAAGACTAGTTATTGACATCAAAAGCTGTTTGCAGCCTGTTTTGTAGCCATTAGGTGCCCATGAGGTTCATATATACGACTTCAAAGTATTTCAGTTTGTGGATTTTGAACATTTGCATTTGTTGGATAAAAAGCAGATTCCTAATTATGGGCTTCTAGTGTTGCTTGTGCTTTTATCTCTATATATTCTGTTGCAGACTGGAAGGTTTGCTGAGACTATTAAAACATAAAAAATAGAAGAGTTAGTAAACAATTTAAGTACACGAGTTATTTTGGCATTGCATTCTGCTGTTAGAGTCTATTTTTGGTGTTTTCAACCTAGAGCACATCATAGTATTTGTTACCTTTTGTGTTTCATAATGTTTCTGTTTCTCTTCTCCATGCAGAATAGCTTCTGGACCAACTAAAGAATGCGAAGAGGGTGAATGCACCTGTTGAAAGTAGATATTAGTGAAATGTACATAGTGCTGAAAAACAACCTCATTGTATCTATTATACTAAGAGCTTGTTTGACATTGCTTATTTTCATAAGCACTTTCTTTTCTGGTAACTAAAAGATTTCATTTACCAAATGGATAATGTACAGCTTAAGAAAAGGAACAGAAACAAAACTCTAGCTGGGAAGGACTTATTGCTCCTATATGCATGTGTAATATAGAGTAACTATTATAAATAGTATCTCAACTACCTTAATTTATATTTCTAACTCTACAGATATTAAATTCATTATGAATTCAAGTGTTTAGGTGATTAAAATATAAGATTAATATTCTCATCATCGAGAGCTGACATTTTCGTTGTACTTTAATTTATTTATTTTTATAACACATGCGTTGAAATTGTTATAGATGAGTGTTGTTCATGTCTCGATCTTGTCATGTATGAAGATGAGTGTTTTGAACTTGCTAGCACAGCTCAGGATGATTCCAATGGAATATTTGCAATTAATTTATCACACTTTGTGGAGAAGTACAATACACTTAAAATTCAAATGAATATTTATCACACCTTGTATAACTAAGAAAGATTGTCTTCAAGTAAAAATTTAAGGAATCCCATATTGAAACATAATAATTACAACATGTCCCGACTAATTTAATATTTACAAAAAATCCCTTAAAAATGCCGCCGCGTGATATATTAGTACATTGTGATACATGGTAAATGATACACAGTAATTTAATAACTGTTGAGATAAAAAGGGGGAAAAAACGGAACATTTAAGTTGGTTATTTAATTCAGCTTAAATTACGATAACAGAGTATAAAGAAACAATAATTCAGCACGCAATTGAATCACACTTTCAAATTTTGAAAATTCAAGATTATATCATCTAGGTTGAAGACAATTTTATGAACATCCATTGAAAAGACGAAAAATACGAATTAAATTTCTGTTATTTTGGATGATACATGATGAATACATCAATTTTGATGAGGCATTCAGGAATTTGGGTGAGCGAATTGCAGTATGAAAGTTACAAAATCTATGGAATCGTTGTTGGAGATTCAATTTCGTTTTCGAATCTCAAAGCAGCAATTGCAGCCGAGTAGAATATCGATGTATCAAGGAAAGATATTGAAATGAATATTTATCACACCTTGTATAACTAAGAAAGATCAAAGACTCATCATCATGTTTTAAAAACTAAATAGAACATAAAAATAGGAAATATAAATTAACACTTAAATAAGGGGCGAGACATATTTTCAAACAAATACGTGAACATAACTCTTTTGCAACCATATTGTAAAGCAATCATCTTTGACTTGGTTATTATTATAATTGGGGAACATGTTTTGCATTATTGTGTGGGGTACACCAGTTATCAAAAGGAAAAGGGAAAAAAGATAAATATAATTACGAATTATCGCAAATGATATATATGCAGATACCCTCCGTTATATTTTTGGGACATTGGTGCCCGTGCCGTCCAAAAACTAGAGCGTATATGCCCTGCACTCTAACGGAATATTAAATAGGGACACATGACACAGTCTTATCCATTGATCCAACGTCTGGTCGGTGAAAAAGATTATGACACGTATATGTCCGTTAGTATAAAGAATATATATGCTCTAGTTTTTAAACGACATGAACACCTATATTCCAAAAGTAAGACGACGGTTATCTGCATAGCATTTATCTAGTTCATATGATTATATATATATATTTGTCCTTTTTGCTAAAGAAAATGGTAATTGGGAAAAGTGTTTTGGATTATTGTGTGGAGACCATAAGCAAAAGGAAAAATGATAATTGATGAGGTAAGCATATGTGGTCATGAAAAAAAAAGCATATGTAGTCATGAAAATACATCATCAAATAATCCACACATCCTTTTATTTTTCACTATCATTTCTATGAGCAAAATAATACAATAGGTGAACATTGAAATAATAGAAAGTAATTATCAACTTAGCTCATTTGGCAAAGCCTTAAAAGGCCATCATAATTTCAAACTCAAACTCCCAAATCGAAATTGTGACAATAAATTGATATTGTTTATGTAAAATTTTGCGTAACTTATACCAAAATCTTGGTACATATAAAACAACACTAACTTTAAGACGCATTAACCAATTTAGCAACAAACTCGTTAATATTTCTATCTGAACTTCCACCTTCATCCATGGCCTTTTTTGTCACTTCTCTCCATTTGGTTGCATTTTTTCTAATCTCTTTGCCTCTTTCTCCTTCCATAACTTCCTTTATGCAATGTTCCACAACTTCTTGTTCAACAACACCCTGTTCATTAGCTTGTGCCTTTATTCCCATCTCCCAAATATCCATCACATACTTAGCATTCTACATTGATCAGTCCATATTGGAATTGCCACCATTGGAACTCCCAAACTCAGAGCCTCTAAAGTCGAATTCCATCCACAGTGT